>OY804258.1:76198769-76533797 GCA_963680825.1 Meiosimyza decipiens | reverse complement strand
AGAAAATCGTTTTAATGTCCATCAATTTGGCTTTATTGGAAGGATAATTTTATGCCATTAATGTTTAAATATGATTTCGGGCATGTGGCCGCCGCGGCTGGCTCGAATAAAGCCAATTCTACAGGTCCAATTTTGAACCACTTTTTCGATCATATGGGGCCGTATGTCGGCAATAACGCTACGAATGTTGGCTTCCAAGTCCCCTAACGTTTCTGGTTTGTTGGCGTAGACGAGCGACTTCACATATCCCCAAAGAAAATAATCCAATGGTGTCAAATCACACGATCTTGGTGGCCAATTGACAGGTCATCGAATGTTTCCTTCAATAAATCGATTGTGACGTGCGCTGTGTGGCATGTAGCGCCGTCTTGTTGGAACCACAACTCATCCACATTCATGCCATCCAATTCGGGAACAAAATAGTCGGTTATCATGGCTCTATACCGGTCTCCATTAACGGTAACTGACTCTCCAGCATTATTTCGGAAGAAGTATGGCCCAATGACTCCACCAGCCCATAGAGCACACCAAACAGTCAGTTTTTGTGGATGTAATGGCGTCTCAAGGGTCTCATGTGGATTCTCTTCACTCCAAATGCGGCAATTTTGCTTGTTGACGTAGCCATTCAACCAAAAATGAGACTCATCACTGAACAAAATTTTGCAATGAAAATCAGCATCGAGATCAATCTCATTTTCGGCCCATACACCAAAATCACGACGCATTGCATGGTCTCGCGGCTTTAATTCTTGCACAAGCTGGATCTTGTGAGGTCGCAAGCCAAAATCTTTGCGCAAAATCTTCCGTAAAGTTGATGGACAAAGCTCCAATTGCTGTGCACGGTGGCGAATCGATTCATTCGGGTCCGCTTCAACATTTTGCTCTACAGCGGCAATTGTTTCTTCGGTGCGCACTGTTCGACGTCTCTGCGGATGCGTATTATCACATAGAGTAAACGTAGTGCGAAAACGATCCATGGTTAACCGAATTAATTGCTCTGATGGACGATTATGTCGACCATAAAATGGACGGAGCTTGCGGTAAACTTCGCGAACTGAACCATTATTTTCGAAATAAATTTGCACGATTTGCAAGCGTTGTTCTTTTGTCAACCTGTTCATGATGAAATGGCAAACCAAACTGAACATAAATGACATTAGAGTTGCCAGATTTGACCATAAAATGCCAGTTTTATCTCTATTCGAAAAACAAACCACCCTTTACTTTCGGAGATATACCCATTGGAAGTCGGCGATAATGCTTTTCACAAAATCATTATGCGTTGAAAGTTCCCGGGTCGATTTTCAATATTAAGATGTCATACGAAAGGATATTTAACGTGTAGCATTTTTGGAATAATTACCAATATTTTATTAAAATTTCTAGATCTTGTTATTTTCCTTAACAAATTAAAATGTGTGCAAGGCCGTCAAGAAGTAGTGAATTTTAAAAAACTATATATGTAATTTCCGATGACAATATATCCGAAAGTAGATTTGAGCCACAATATTTGTTTGCAGATTTTATTTAAGTGAATAAAGTGCATTTTAAAACTATTGCTTGGTATAAAAATAAGAGATTTGACGTAAGGTTTAAATTTACCAAAATGACATTTCCAATTTCTTATTTTAAAACTGTGCGCATCGAAAAACAATATTTCAAAGAGAATTATCTGGTTGATCATTTAGGAGACATTAAACTTTATGATTCCTTTTCAATCAAAAATTGCTCATCTATTTAATTGAATAAATGAGCATTTACCAAAAAATGTTTTGATATCAAGTTTTTTGTTATGTTGCTCATTCTTAACACAACCTTTCTTCAACAAGTGAAAAAATATGAAGTGCTGAAAAATATTTTATGTGGCAAGTATTGGGTAAATACATTGAGACAGGCAATTTCAATTTATTCACTCTATGGATACAGAATTCTTACAGACTAGCAATTGTATTAAAAATAAGATAATAATAATAATAAATATATTTTGTTTTAAGGATAACAATTAATTAAATATTTCTTAAGCTCTAATTTATCTAAAAAAAATCTAAGCAGTTATTAAGACAGAGTTTATTTAACTCGAATAACATCCTTATTAATGGTTCATTTAACCAGTAATTAGTTCTATGAACTTTTACATAAAAAACAGTAGGAGTACGCAAAAATCTGGCAGGTACATTAAAATTGATTTTTTCCATAAGGAAATTGCACGTCTGTATTGCCATGATCATAAGGAAACATCACTGATTATATCGAACGCCTACTTTCAAGAGACTTAAGATTTAATAATAAACATCGCGCATTATATGATGGAATTGGATCAGGGAAGTTTAAGGGCCTTAAGACAAATTTAATGAATTCCTTTTGAATACATTCAACACGGACAGAGTGAACAGCATAAAAGGGGCTCAAAATAAAGGTAACGTACTCAATTTTGGACCTAACAAATGAAGTATAAAGAGCTTTCAAAGTGTGCGGATAATTGAAACCGGTCTCTTCTAACTAAAGCCATTATAGAGTAAGTTTGAGGAATAACATAATTTAAATGTTCAACAAAAGAAAATCCAGAGCCAAACATAACCCCCAAATCCAAAATATTTTTAACGCAAGAGAGTCTAGTACCACCAACAGTATAGACCGAGAAGCAATTACAGACTGACTTAAAAAAGAGACATGTAAGCATTTATTAACATTAAGAGACAAACAATTCAATAATTCCTGTTACAATATCATAAAAAACATCAAGGAAGCAATAATTCGTCTCGCTTGCAGTGATTTGAGGTTGATTAATAAGCAGCGTGAATTATACATGGGGATAGGCTCAAAGAAGTTTAAAGGGCTTAGAGAAAACTTTGGAAACCTTTTTTGAACAGAAAAAACGGAATCCAAATTATTGCACCATGTTCAAGTCTAGATCTAACATACGAAGTGTACAAGATTTTCCAAGTATATGGATCTTTAAATTCTAAACTATCACGCCTAACAAATGCCAGCATTGAGTAATATTTCGGAATTATGTAATCGATATGGCTCACAAAAGTAAACTTGGAATCAAATAAAACTCCAAGATCCAAAACCGCCTTAACTTTTCTCTAACAAGTATTACTGAAATAATAGCAAGACGCAAAGGAAATTCCAGACTTACAAAAAGTTACATGGAAACATTTATAAGTGTTTACAGACAATTGACTTCTAATGATCCATTCAGATAAGTTATTTAAATCATTTGCTTAGATAAGAACTTAGATAATCCAAAAATTTGGAGTGAAAACCCAGCTTCGACAATTTCGCAATGATCAAATTATGTGGAAATTTATCGAAAGCTTTTGAAAAATCTGTGTCAACTTGAAGACCTTTTGGAAACGCAGAAATACAATAGTTAGAAAATACAGCCAAATGTGTACTATAGAGATTTTTGAAGCAAAGAAATTTTTTTTTTTTACAATACCTTCAAAGAGTTTAGAGATTGTCGACAACTTTGATATTGGTCGATAGTTACAAACATTATTTTTATTGCCACTTTTATATGTAGGGCTGACAAACGCTATTTTCCAGGCATCAATATATTTACCCATTGCTAACGATTTATTGAAAATCAAACATAATGGAATAAATATTGTTTTTAAACATTATTTTAAAAGAAAAGAGCATATACCATCAACATCAGTTTTTTGAGAATTTTTTAAGGCCACTATAGCACAGATAATATCCTCCGAATTTAACTGGAGACAGCCAAAATCAACTAACGGATCAATTTTCTCTAAGGCTATTGGATCAAAAAAATTACTCTTTGCAAAATTAGATTCAAAGAATTTCGCAAAAAGATTTACAGATTCTTCAAGGGAGTTCACAGAAACACCATTTAATGAAACGTAAGTAGGAATTGAAGAGCAAGTTTTCTTCGAGCTTATAAAATTCCAGAATGATTTCGGATTGCTTTTTATATTTGACCCGAAGTTCTGCACATATTTACTACACCAAAATGTAATCAAAAAATTAAACTCCTTCATGTGTCGAAGGTATTTAATTTTGTGCTGTGTATCATTTGTCGCCTTGAAAAGCTTCCAAAATATATTTCATAAATTTTTAAATTTTTTTTGAACCCTTGGAATACCAAGGTAGTTTATATACTTTTTTCGGAACAAAAGGTATAGAGAGAAAAAATATTAGTTTTAAAATTATCAAAACAAAAATTTATATCATTATGTTCAAAAATGCTAGACCAATTTTTGGCTGCAATTTCATTTTCCAAGGCATTAAAATTACAATTACGAAAAATGAAGTTTTTTAAGTTCACTTCTTGGGCCAAATTAAAATTATAAAATTCCAATGCAATAACAATCAGAACATGATGCATATCAGATTCAGAAATGGGAAAAGGGCACTCATTCAAATTGTATTTAAAATTATTACTTACAAATATCAAATCTAGGATCCTACATAGCTTATTGCTGCAAAAATTGATCTGTCTCAAATCAATTCTGAAGAATCCATCAATTGCATAAATTTCATGCAACTTGCTTACATTTTTGGGAATTAAATAACGATCATCATCATTTATTGAGGCCCAAATTAATTAAAATCACCCAATACACATATGATTTTCACTTTTGTCCATAGGTAATTGAATGATATTATCAATATGGGACGCATACAGTTTCAGTGAGCTATTGGGTGGTATATATGAAGCACAAATATAAAGCAATTTATTCCCATGCTTAATGGTCAAACAGAGCTGGTCAAGAAAACAATCAGTGTTGTTAAGTTTAACATATTTAAAGCACAAAGAGCGCTTAATGGCAATTAAAACCCCGCCACCTCTAAGATAACCAGTTTTGATAGGAATTCTATCTTTACGATAATTTGTAAATAAGTTTAAATCAAAAATCTCACTATCGTAGAAATCAGCATTTAGCCAAGTTTCAACTAGAACATAAATGTCGTAGTTACAATGCAAAAAGTAGCACGAATAGCATTTTAAATCGCATCCCAGACATGTTTTGAAAGTAAATTTTCAAAGAATTTGATTCTAATTTAGGGATTGATTAATTTGAAGCACGTATTATTTTACTTCTTGAATGTCCTTCAACTTTCGAGTATTTTCAAAAGAATGAATCTTCACACCAGTAGGCCACAGATCCGGAAGAAGCAATTTGTCGAAAAATTGTTGTGGCACACCAAGCTTGAAATTTATCCATTTCAGACCATCCATTGGAGCATCCTTTTTTATCAAACTCCTGCAATCAATGCGATAGAGATACCTGTGTGTTTCTTAGCATACTAAACAATATCATTTACTTTTATGTTTGGTTTAAAAGATGCAAGGTGAACCCATTTTTTTCTCAGCTCAACTTCCAAATCAACATTTTCAGCTTGGCCTATAATGACTTTGCCTTTATTTTTTAATTTCCTTCTAAAATTAACCCATCCATTAAAATTAGCAGGGCTAGCAGCATTGTCATCAACACCACAAACAGAAGCAGAACCACTGAGCATAGGTGAGCCAGATATCATTGAGGCATCAGAATAAAGAGCATTATCAGACTTCTCAAAACCGGTTATGGAAGAGGAAGATGCAGGAACAATAGGCATCGCTGCAACTGCATTAAACTGTATAGGTGTAGGCGCAAACAGCAAAACATTTTTTTATTAAGTTTGTAATTTTGACTGATTTTGAGCGTACGCAATTTAGCAAGTGAATTATTGGATGACTCATCAGCTTCACTCGGGGAAACACCAACACACAATGATTTATTTGCATTTTTGTTTTTACGGGCAACACAACTGCATCATCATTAATAGGCAAAAGTTAACAGATTTTAGTTTTAAGTTCTTTTACTTCTGCAATAAAAAGACAACAATAGATACTAAGTTTATGCCCGAATCAGGACAAGTGTTACAATTAAACACAAAATTTGGCATAGTTTTTATTGATTCTAGAATTTTACTTTCTTTTATATTTAGATAAGCCGTATGAATATAATTTTTGCAAACAGCGCAGCTTAAGGCACTTTCTTTAGCAATAGCATTAGAGCAAATAATCCAACGCGTTCTTAACTTAATGACCGTCACGAGTGGCAGTTAGTCGAAGACTAACGAGGTGATAGCCTCCATCTTCACCTACCGCTTTTTTACAATAGTATAGCGCTGCAGTTGCTTTCCTAACTCTTTCTTCAACATTAATTTTCCAACTTGATTTCCTATCTAATACCAGACCAAGATACCTTGCACTACCTTTAAAGGCACCGTACCGTTTAGCGAAAATGGTTCCATAATTGGAAGTTTGTGATTCCTGCTAAAGAATACTAGTTCAGCTTTGTTCGGATTTACTCCTAAGCCAGCATCATCTGCCCATGAGACGAGTATGTTTAAGGCATCCTGAAGAATTTCACACAGTGTGTTTGGGAATTTGTCACATGCAATTAGTGATTCATCATCCGCATAGGCAATTGCTCTACAGCCTTTTAAGTGACATAAGCATCGCATTTATTGCCAGATTCCACAATGGAGGAGAGAGTACACCCCCCTACGGCGTTCCTCTGCAAACGAACCTATTTGCCTTGGATTTACCAAGACTTGAAGTAATGGTTCCGTTTGTCAGTAGCTTTTTAATCAGCTTAACAAGATAACTGTTAATGCCCAGTTTCTACAGTTCTGATGTTATCATACCTGGGTTAACATTATTAAATGTTCCTTCAATATCCAACGATTTCTCAATACTTCCCACTAGTGTGTGGAGTGCAGTTTCTATAGATCTGACTTTCGTGTAGGCATGCTCTTCCCGGCCCTTGGGATAAAGATGAGTTTGGTCATCTTTCAAGCTAGAGGGATATAGGACAGCCTTTGAAAATAGCCACCAACCATGGTATAGTTAAACTAGCAGAACGTTGTAGTTCAACTGGTGTTACACCACCAGGATCTGGTGATTTGTAGGGTTTGAAGCTACTTATCGCCCATCAGGCATGTTAGGACGTCTGCTGTGAACAGGCAAAATAGCACACCTGCCATTGGAACTACTGACTAGGCATGGTGCCATCTGGTGCGTAAATTTATGGTACATAAAATTTTTCACATCGACCTTTTTCTTTGCTCCTTACTTGCCAAAGTAAAAGTTGAAAGACCAAAATGAAACGCAAGCTTTTAGAGGGTTTAAGAAATGAGAACCAAAAAAAAGTATTTTTAACTTACCACGAGTTAGTGCTAACAAAAATAATGAACAAAATTTGACCCACTTTTCAAAAAGGTTCGCCATCACTGTATTAGTTTCAGATGAAAAATAATCCCTCATGAAGGAGTAAAAAAATCTTTACGTGCCTTTTTTTATATGGTTTTAAAAAAATGTTAAGAGCGGAAAAGGTTAAAGCAAAACGTCATGCAAAATACACCCGTTAAGACGCAACAACAACACAGCAGAGTTTAAAATCAAGCTTTGTAAACGACAAAGCATAAAAGGGAATCAAAAACAAAGCTGTTGGTGCTGTTTTCTTATAGAAAAAATAAAGTATATGCATATATGTACGTATAGTAGACCTGTCCAGAAATTTTCGAAATATAAATTTTTTAATGCGCTGAAAGCTTATTTGTAAGCTCTATGTATTTAAATAAGATAATCTCAGCCAATTTTCATTAAAAATTCTTTTGCGGATCACCATTTTGACGGAAACTATGTCACCTTTCTTTTTTGTGAACAAATGACTAAACCTAAATCCACTCAGAAGTAATACACAAAAATTTAAAAAAAATTCAAAATACATAAATTTTTAGTTTTTTAAATAGATTTTTAAATTATTTTGTTGCAAAATTAAGTATTTTGACTTTATAAAGTGCCAGTTTGATAGGAAATCTGATTCCCTACAAAAAGTTATGTGATGTGTAAACATTAAAAATGTATATTTTTTGAGTTATAGTTAAAAATAAATAAAAATGGACAAATTTGAACCAAAAGTCCAAGTCGAAGTTTAATCGCACTTTTGCATTTATCATTTATAGGGTACAATTGAACATATAACACAGTAAAATATCTTTAAAAAATGAGTTCCTTATTCAATTACATAGTCAATAGCCTTTCAGCAGGGCAAGTAAAAATCAAATCAAAAATATTGTCAATTATTTAATTATATTATCAATTTAAAGACGGTCAAAGATAAATGACTTACTTTAGTTAATCACAAAGGTAGTAGGTTATATGTATATCAATGTGTTTCTGAGAGAACCTTTTAAAATTCAGACTAACACTGTGGTGAAAAGCACAATATCTAAGAAAAATATTTTTCAACTTTTTTTTTGCAATTCTTATTTAAATACATAGATCTTACATATAAGCTTTTAGCGCATTAAAAATTTCATATTTCGAGAATTTCTAGACAGGTCTAATGTATAGGGTGACCCATTTATAATTTGTGATTTGATTTCGCTATAGATAAAAAACGCATAATTTTTTTCAATGTGATTTTTTTATTCGGAAGTACAGTTTTTCCAGTAAATTATGGAATACTATTTCATTCAAATGACTTCCTCGGCTGGCCTTGCAGTAGCCCATGCGATGAACTCAATTTTTCAGTATATTTTCGATGTTAACGAGCTCTATTTAACCAGTTACTGCACTTATTTCGTCCTTAAGAGCCTCAATCGTTGCTTGATGGTCAGCGCAACCCCTGCCTGTAACAGCTCCCCACAAATGATAGTCTAAAGGAGTCAAATCGCGGTGGTAATAGCGCGATTTTAAAACTTTCCACGCAAAAGGTCGATTGTTTCATAGCTTGTGTAACATGGCGCGCCATGCTGTTGAGACCAAATGTTGTCCAAGCCCACATTCTCGAAAATAGGCCAGAAATAATCAGTTATCATTGCGCGGTACCGGTCACCATTCACTTTCTTCTTCTTCTTTAAATATGATACCACCGATCTAAAAACCACACCAATCAGTTACTCGTTGGCTTCTTAAAAATCACGCCCGGATTTCCTGTGCTCCAGATGCGACATTTTGCTTATTTACGTAACCACCGAGGTGTAAATAAGCTTCTCCAGAAGAGATTGTTTTCCGATAAAAATGTTCATCTTCTTGCAAGCGTTGCACAGCCCAATAAGCGAACTGAAAACGAAATATATCGACCCATTTACATAACCGGAGGTATATAACTAACTTTCTGTCATAATGCGAATGATATTGGAGTCGTCACACTCAAAAAAACCAGTAGTTCAAATTTCAAACATTAGCTGGACCACTTTGAATATTTAAATGTTAATTAAAGCAACACAAAATTAACGAAAGTTATAACGTGAAGCAAACAATTGTGTATCTAGAGATATTTTAAACTCGAAATTTTTTATTATTCACTAAATAAATTGAAATTTATTTATTAGTATCCGAAAATGTGTGTGTGGTCTTATTCGAGGGGTGTGTTGAGCGATCACAACATCCCATCCGGACATCAGTGGCGTAACGTGCACATCGGGCGCCCTGACAAAGAAGTTATTTGCCGCCCTCTACCGAAAGAATGTTTCAAAATTTTGTGATTTTTTTTTGGAAAAACCTTATTAACCATACCAAAAAAAAAAATAGAATAAAATCTCTTCATTTTAGATTTTCAAAAACCATAGCAAAATGAGATGTACATATTTCACTTTAAATTCGAAAATTTCCACCTACACATTACAATTTACTAGACATGTCCAACTATTTGCATTAACTAAAAATAAAAGTTCCTCACTTTTAACTTTCAAAAACCCAACCAAAATAAGATACATTTCACGACCATTCTGTTGCTCCCAAGCGTTGCGCCCAGGGCGGCCTTGGCGTGTACCTTGGACCAATGCAATCTGTGGGGTTAAATGCATTACAAATGTATTTCAGAAATATTGCTCAGAGAAAAATTTCATTAAAAGGTAAAGGAGGTTAAGATAAAAGAGATAATCGAAAATGGTTACAGTTATGATGGATCTGCTGCTAAAAATTACTTTTTTTTATAATTATAATACTAATTTTTTGCTAAATAAATATACATACGTACATACAAAAAACACAGCATTCACCAGTTAGCTAAATGGCGATTATTTAGTAGCACTACATTGATATATCAGTCCAAAATTGATCACAAAAAAATATTTAGTAAAGAGGAAAGGGAAATGTTAGTAGTTTTAGTCTCTTAGTTCAAGGTACAGTACCATGTGTTCCAAGGTACAATGCCTGATATAACCTTGGATCACTTTGGTATTCTAAAGAAAATCGCCGTTTACGCGGGTTTATGAAAAAAAATGCGGCTTGTCTTCATGCCATAATACTTTAAATATCAGTTTAAAATGTGGTGAGGTCTGAAAAAAAAAACAGCTTTGTTTGGAGACAGCAAATAATTTTCTCAAAAATGGTCCAACGTACATGCACTTTCCCTGCCCACGGCTTCGCAAGAGTTATATATTTCGTGGATCAATCAAATGATATTGATCCACTTGATAACAGCGAATCCATCACTGTGCAGAGTTCTCTTAAAACGAGAATTTCGGTTCAGTGGTAAAGCCAAATTCAAGGCCAAAGCCAACGGCTTGGTAGAAAATTGTGCTATCTCAGCAATTCACAGGGTTCGTACTATGTATATACAAAATGTAAAGTTGCTAACTCTGTGCATTTGAGAGATAACATAATTCAGCAGATAAAGCATAAGTGTCTGATTTCCATTTGGGTGCTTTATTAAGAATAAAATAATTTTAAGTTAGTTTATGGTCAACCTGCAGCGCTATTACGCTGGCCAAGGCCAAGGTGAGATACAAAGCTTCTAAGGAGAAATTTACTAGCAACCGTAGAAACAACACTAATACTGGAAGAGATAAATAGAAGGTTAGAAAGAAAGATTGTTCGATTTCTGAATCGAAACATGGCGAACCTTAAGGAGCAATGTGTTGCAGCACTGACAGAAATGATTACCCGTCAGAATCAGCCACAAGCAGCAAGAGGCGGCATTGAGAAAAAAATTAGATACATGCTCTCATTTGATGGCAAACAAGATTCGATTCCGGCGTTTATTTCAGCGGTGGAGAGGACACTGGTTGAAGCAGGGGATCAGACACAAAAACAGCAAGTGATGCTGTAATCTATGATGAAAAAATTTGGGCACAGTAAAAAATTTTCTTGAGATAGCAACACCAGGAACGGGAGCAGAATGCAAGCAGAAGTTAGAGATTCAGTATATCCAACAAAAGATCAAGTAAGAATCACAAGAGAAATTGCATCAATAAAAGTAAGTTCAGTGATTGAACTAGTGAATAAAGTAAGAGATATCGTTAGCGAACATCAAGAAGATATTGCAAATAGCTTAGGCACTAATTTAGTATTAAAAGTAATAGAACTAACTGCTGGTCCTTTTGCATTAGAGTTATTTTAAATAAGTATATTGGACAGGCCCATTATAATTTAAAAAGTTTACAAGAAAAATATCCTCCTAGACAAAACACTAATAATTGAAAACGGCAAAAAAAAACATAATAATTTAGGCAATTTTCGAAACAATGATAATGACTTACGAAACAATAGTTGGAATAACAATTTTAATAACAATTCTGGACAGGTTTGAGACAGTACCAATTCAGGACAATGTAGAAATACAAATAATGGGGTTCAGGGACGAACCAATAGTTGGATTAATAATTTTAATATTAATAACACTCGCTTTGGTCGTGGTAACTACAATAATGACAGTGCTCAAACAAGAAATAGTTCACAGAATCGAGTTCAACCAATGGAAGTTGATGCAATAAATAAAGACTCTGCTAATCATGAGATAAATCAGTTGATAGATAACGAATTTTTTATCAAAGTTCAGATAAACACTTTTGCAGGAGAAGTTAAGAGAAACATCGATGATGTTAAAACAAAATGTCCAGTTGAATTTCAGCAACCTATTAACGCCAGAATGAAGTGGAGGAAAATAGATTTTGAAAAACCATATGACTTTTCATTGGGTATGGGCTGGATCGAAAGAAGCGTAGAAATTACAGACGTAGAAAATCAGGAAATTCATTTAAACATTTCGGTTAAACTACTACTAATATCTAAATTTTTTTAAGGCACACAATTGTTTGTCAGATTGAATTTAAAAACCCCGAGAATGATGCCTACACCAACAGCGTAGAGACACGAGAAGGCTTCAATTCCTGTATATTCCAGGAGAAAATATTTGTTCAAAGCCCACCTGGCCAAATTTTTGTTTTTGAAGAAAAGTTAAGTCGACGTGTTGGAGGGGTTTTTTAAGTATGCTAGCGTGGGCTTACAGTCCACTTGGAAACGAAGTCGTAAATTCGTCTGATTCAGAATCAAATTATTCTTGTGACGATATAATAAAAAAAAATGGAAAAACCAGCAGCCAAAAAAGCCATCTAAAAAGTCTATCTATAAGAGATTTAATATTTATTCAAAAAAATTCACATTTAATGTATTTTTTAGTTAAAAAATAGAGTGTGTTTCAAAATTAGCAACAATTGGCCCATCATTTCAAAGGTAATGAAATTTACTTTCTAAAGACATAAGTATTTCAACTTTTTTTGAAAAAAAAAATTTTTTTTCAACCTCATATCTCAACAACGAACGATATTAAAATCACAATTTTATGCCTCATTATATTGCCTTTCATATATCCATATTTTGAAAATCAATTAAGGAACCCCTGCTTAATTATGCAGTATTTTATAAATGCTATATCCGCAGTTTCCGATGGCCTTATCTCCGAAACCAGACCTGAGTGATAATTTTAGTTTGCAGATTTATTTATTCATAATAGGCTACTTCTCCAAAAGTAATAAATAAAATCGGAGAGTTGTCCATAAAGTAAACCTGTTCCTAGAAAAGAGATTTAAAGGCCATGTCCTGCTACTCTTCTATTTTCATGAACACAACTGTATACTCACCTCATTTTGAATTTTTTGATATTGTACATCCTCTGCATGATCTTTCGACCTATCCAAAATTAATGCATCTTTCGCATCACCCTCTAGTTCCCAACGCCTGGGTTGTTTTACTTTTTCATTCTTTTTTTTTTCTTGTGACTTTTTCAATGAAGTTTTTTGCATAAACTTTTTCCGATTTTCTAAAATTTCTTCATTGGATAACTGCGGATCGGATGAATAATTAATCTTCTGAATCACCTGAATGTTCACTTTTTTTTGGTCACTTTTTGCATTGTCCTCAATCAAAGATGCAACTGTCTTTTTTGATTTCAAGGACTCATCGAATGTCCTCATTTGCTTGGGCGCCTTTGCTGACTCATATGATTTCGCTGATTTTTGATATTCATCGTATGCATGTTGAAAATCAAAAGATTTTTGAGAAGACGAGTTTTGTTTGTAATGATTTTTATATAATGAGTGAAGTTCTACCAAAAAGCGATCAACGATAGGGAATTCTATGAACTTAGGACAAACAGTTGCAAATACCAATTTGTGTTCATTATCTAGTTTAAATCGCACAGCTAGGTTCTCCTGCTCAAAAGACTTGACATCTGAATATTTTTCCTTTAACAAGAGAATTATTATAACAACATGAAATACGCACTGGCATAAATACCTCTAAAATAACACTTCGTATTAAATTATTAATGCAAATCGAGTAGTTATGGTTAAAAGGATTGTCCTTCCAAAGCACAACTCCCCCTTTAGTAAAAATTACTGCATAAAAAAACATTTGTAGAACACGTCACCACCACTCGTAAACTTATTCACTCTAGAAGTAACCAGCTATTAAGATTAACGTTGTGCAAACAAAGTGGTCGCGTTCATAAGTCTATACTTTTACCGTCTGTCTAAATTCAACAGAAGATATTCCAAATTGTTTTAAGCTTAAGGGTTTTGTTGTTTGTGGCTTGGTCAACTTTTATACGAGCAAATTCGGTCTATTCAAGGTGAGCTTGAAATACGTTATTATCGAATCACAAATTAATCCAAATTTTTTAATTGGAACTTATTCTACAGTGCATAAGGAAACATTTCCCGTAAAAATTAAAATCGGGTACCTGCCCGTTTTGGAGAAAACCGATTTTTACCTTTTTTTCATATTTTTCAGCTTTTTATGATTTTAGCCCTTTAACTGACGTTCACTGCAAGTTTTCCCGACCTTGATTACCATTTTTAGTTTATTCTGTAATGTAAATATAAATATTGTGGTGCCGTCTAAGTACTTCAGTTTAGGCACTCCTAAAGGTCATGAAGTATTCATCTATATACAATAAAACAAAGTCGGTTTAGTTAGCCGCTTCGTAACTTAAGAACGGCTGGACCGATTTCATTGATCTCTGATTATTTGGATTTATCTTTGCCCCGAAAGTAACATAACCCTCTAACCGGCAAGAGTGCCTCAAGGCATGCTTCGCAAAATTTGAAATTTATCGATAATTAATTATTATTTTTATTCAAACTGATAACGGTACCTTTAGAAACATTTCTAGTGACCTTTGCTTTGTAGATTTGCGCGCACTTAATGTTTCGTTTTGATTCTATTAACGGTTTAGTGTGAAAGGTCAGACTTTAGCACGTGAAATCTCGTGCTTGAAATTTTTAAAACCAAATTACACCGATTTTTAGTTGTCCGATCTAAGTGAAAAATTTTTTATTGATAAGGTAAGGCTGTCTACTTTCTATTTATATACTGGTGAATGTGAAAAAAAGAAAAAAGTTTTGTTGAGAACCTAAAGACTGAAGCGTGCCTCAGGGCACTGTTGCGGGTTCCAGTGTAAATTTATCGACTCATTCCATTTAATTTTTTTTCACCTTTTCCTATGGTTTTTTCATTGTTTGTCGCCATTTATCAATTAATATTATAAAATCATGTAGAAATGGCATCTGACCGATGCTCAGATGTTTGAACTTATGGAATCAATACGCCTAGAAGTAGATTTCAGTAGTGAAGATGAAGAGAATGATCTAAATAGCGTACCAGAGGGAATTAGCCCGAAGAATGCATCATGGATATGCAAAATAGGGACTCGTTTACTACTAATGAAGTGAATGGTTTCTTTGAACAGTGCACTTGACGCACCTTCAGGACCATCCACATTGAATCCAATAAAGGGAAACGAAAATGTTGTTGAAAATATTGAAGCCGAAGAAATAGTGACTATAACAGCAAAAAAATTAGAGAAAAGACCCCGCTCTCCATTACCATTGATGGAAAGTACTGGTCCACATATATCTCTTCTGCTCGTAGCTTCATTGGAGCAGGTAAGAGTTGAGAACTGCCAACTGGCTTCAAAATACATAATTAGATGCTGCGATGCGATGACTCGACTTTTTTATCATTTTGTTGATATGGCAACTACGAATGCCTACATTTTGTATCGACGCATATGCACGGAAAAATATAACGATGAAGAAGAAAAAGCTGAACACGAGTTGATCCAGTTAACTGATTTTCCAGAAGAAATCGTAGCTGGTCTCGTAACATATACAACAAAACGTGGGGCTGGTCGTTCAAGCAATCGGCTAAGCACATCGCGTCCAGCACCTTCACAAGATCTACTACCAGGCAGTGGAGAGGTTGGTGTAAGAGCAAAGCATCCCGATAATGAAATCCGTTACGACAACATCGGCCACTTTCCAATGTGGTTAGGTAAAGAAGGCGGCAAAAAATCACAAACACGGTGTGTTTGCTCAGAATGTGACCTGCATTTGTGCTGCTCAAATGCAAAAATGGTTTTCATGACTACCATCATAAAAAATAAAACCTATTCTCATAGATTTCTCCTAACTTTCATAACATTTTTCAATAAAAGCTAATGATAAATAAAAAAGTATACCTGACTTTTTTTTTGACCTGAGGCACTCTTCACCTTTTTTCACCTGACTGTTACATCAAAACAATAATTGACTTGCTTATAATTTTTTTGAGTTTATTGGGCCATAATTACCCTAGAAAAAGTTGTCCGCCTATTTTTTTTTTAATTTTTAGAGATTTGCCGGTTAGAGGGATAAGCTATAAAAACTTTGTTTAAGATGTAGGGTGGCCCTTGCACAAAAAGATTTTTTTAAACAAGCATTTTCACAAAGACCACGTAATCGATGCACACCAAATTTACACCACACAGCTTTTATATCAAGAAGCATAGCTTAGGCTATAAAACTTCAATTAAGAGTGCATATTTAGGGTGACCTATATTCATATATATACACATAATCGCTGGTGTGTCTGTTTGTGATTGCGTAACTTCTGAACGTCTTCACCGATTGAGGTCATGTTAGCCGGGTCGCTTGTTACTAAGCTAAGCAAGCTAATTTGATAAATTTTGGCACACAGGTCACACCTTTTTACAAGCTGCTAGCATATAAAAATGGACGAAAACGGTTCACGGATACTCTATGTAAATATACCCCTGCCTATTTTGAAAAAAATTGCTGCGGTTTTGATGAAACTTAGTGATTTGATAAACATGTGATTGGTTTTAAATTAGCAGAGGCTCTTAAATGGGCGTGGCACAGCAATAAAATTTTTTATTTATAATGCTATAGCTTGTAAACACGGATACAGATCAAATATATCTTTATTTGTGCTCAAAGTGGGCTTGACACTTTTCAACAGTTAAAAATTTTGATTTGTTTTGGCTGGAACAAGATACAACATCATGAAAAAAGATACCGCATGGCTTTTACGTTTTGATACCGTAGCCAGATAAGTCACTTGAAAAACACGACTTCTCGTGTTTTCATATACACATGAGATACGGCTCAATATTCTCCATTTTTGGTTGCGTTACCAAAACAAATGTGAGTAAGGTATGATTTGCCTTTGATAAATAGCCTAATAGGTAGCACGCAGGACTATGAATCACTGGGACATGGGTTCGAGGCTGATTTTGCAAATTTGTGAATCGTAAGTAAACATTAAATTTGATAATAAACTAAAAATAAAATAATAAAGACATACAATTTGCATAATAAATAAAATAAATAAAGTCAATAAAATCTCTAAGACCGGAAATCCAGAATTCTTATTTAGGTGTTTTCAATGTGTCTTTTAAACAGCTCAGAAAGATATTTTACCGAGTTTCTTGAAATATAACAAAGAGGGGAAAATGTCCTTATACTTCATACGATAAATAGCTCGTATGAGCCCCTATAAAGAATTTATAACTAAACTATGTTGTCTCTCTACTTGTCTTTAAAATGAGCTAAATATAAGCCCTTTTTTTGCTACTAGGGTTCCTTCAATGGTTTCCATATTTTTATACTTTTTCAGTTTTTTGTCAACTGTTTCAACACTTTTCAGCCTTTTTGAATCTATTTACATTATGTTCGACTTATTCAACCTCTTCAACCTTTTTAACGTATTTTTAGAATTTATTTAAAAAGTTCTTTCAATGCAGTCTAGGGTATGTGAGCTTCGGCCTGGCCGAAGATAACACCTTTTCTAGTGTTATTTAAAAAATTATTTATGATAATTTTTTAAATTTATTTCAGCTTAATGCTGTTTTAAACATTTATTTTACTTAAATATCAATTTAAGAATTTTTGACATTCGAGCGCCGAAGCGCGAATCCCCATTCACACAACAGCGAACTTATACATCGGCTCACTATACCGACGCAGTGGGGTATTTGGTAAGAAAACATGAGTTTAATTCACCCAGACCTTAAATTAATTAAATCGGTCAATGCTTTTTAACAAACATGACAGAGACTACAAATGGAACAATTTAACCTGGTAATTGGTGACATATGTTTCGGCTATTACCACGTATATACATATTCACATACATATATACATAGCCTCATCAGACCAGTTTTGGTTAATTTGTACACGGATTTGAACCCCGACCATTTCATGAATTATGTTTGGACAGCCGCTCTTAACACTTGAGCCATGAAGGGAGTTCTCCAAGACGTGTACAAAGTGCAAATTTGTTTTTAAGCACACAATGCGCCACATGCCATCTCTTGTCATTTCTTGTTTGCCATAGCTTTGTTGAACCGTCGGTTCAAAGACTTGCTATGATGAGATTTTTTTTTTCGTATAGTTGTGATTTGCACCACTTATGTATATGAAAAATGGATGATCCTTCCGGTATAGAAATTTTATTTGTTATTAGTCGACTGTTATTATTAATTAATTGAACAATATTTTTATCGAATTGTACAGTCTTAGCAGAAACCGATATTTTTTTGTGTGAAATTTCACAAATCGGTCAATGCTTTTTAACAAACATGACAGAGACTACAAATGGAACAATTTAACCTGGTAATTGGTGACATATGTTTCGGCTATTACCACGTATATACATATTCACATACATATATACATAGCCTCATCAGACCAGTTTTGGTTAATTTGTACACGGATTTGAACCCCGACCATTCCATGAATTATGTTTGGACAGCCGCTCTTAACACTTGAGCCATGAAGGGAGTTCTCCAAGACGTGTACAAAGTGCAAATTTGTTTTTAAGCACACAATGCGCCACATGCCATCTCTTGTCATTTCTTGTTTGCCATATTAATTTAATAACTTTTTTTTGAGTTTATTATGTATAAGAAATTAGAAAACTAATGTAACTGAATATTTCTTAGTGTAATATTTTTTTACTATAAATATCCATTAAAAGTAGAAATAAAGACGCCAATCTAATTTTCCATCCTGACATAGAAGCTATTTTTCAGAATTTATTATGCCACCCCTAGTAATAGATATATTATTATAGTTCCTTTCTGGATCAATAAATACACTCTTGCAATGCACGAAAAAATTGTTTTTACCTCACTTTAGATGATATATATATCTTCGCTCTCGGGTTGAAAGGCCCTTACTCATTTATTTCTGGTAAGTGATTTTTTTGTCTATAAATCGATAAACTCCTACTTTATCGACATTGGTATTGTTAGCTAGATAAAGGTCTATGCTAACAAACGCATAATAATAACAGCTGTATCGATTTAAAAAATGATGACGCCATATTATAGGTATTCAGAGGGACTATAATTATGGTATTCAAAACTTGATGTAAGAGCTGCCGGTTTTAATTTATGTCGAATATTCCAATTTTCGCTGTAAATGTTCATGTGTCAAAAAATCATTGATGCAAATGATACTTGGGAAATTTCTCAGCATTAACATTTACGACGTTATCTCTCTATTTGAAACTTCTTTATTTGAGGTTTTAAAGTTTTTTCTCCTCCTGTAAAATTTCAAAAATATGAGCTAGGGCCCTTCTACCCAAGAGCGACGATATACAAAATAGCGGCTTCTGCGAACCGATACAAAATCAATTGGTGTCAACGGTGCCGGTGAATTTGCAGCAAGAAATCATCTGAAACACTAAAACAACAAAAAAATTAGGTTCAGTGTGACAGTGGCTATCGTCTGACCAAGGATTATTAAATTGAATTCAAAAATGTTCAAATAGCGACTGTAGAAACGAAAGTATTAGGATTTTTTGGGTGATTTGTCGGGTTAAGAAAAATCAAAGTTTTGACTTGGATTTGGTTCATGCGACTGCCATTGCTTCCACTTTTTATTAGATTCTTCATCAGACTTTTGCAAAACCAAATAAATTAACTTGGCTTGTGAAATCAATAGCAGTGAACCATATAGAGCCGATGCGTTATCGATATTGCTTCGTAGTATAGACTAATCTAGACCGGAAAGTCTTTTCGGCGGGAAAAACACTTCTTGTTAGTGTTAGTGAAAATCTAAGTTCAAATTAATTTAATCTAAGTTATATATTGTCCCCAATTAGTTGCACGGAGCTGTATATGTACATACTGAACTTTTTTACATTATGGCACAAAAACAGTACAGCAACTGTAGTGTAAGATATTTAAAGAATCATCACAATTTTCGGCTGATACGCAAAAATGGGTTAAATGAAAACTGTCAAAAACATAAACTAATCTAGACCGGAAAGTCTTTTCCTTTTTTGTTTTTGTTAGTGAAAATCTGAGTTCACCCTTATGCTCATGTGAGTGTGGCACTAAGGGAATATTTTTCAATAAATTAGAGAATTTATAAGTCTTCAAAAGATTTTAATGCAAAAAAATCGTATTTTTTGTAAAGAAAACCATAATAAAACGTTTAAAAAAACGTTAGGTCTAACATTATGCTTCAATTTTTAAAAACGTTAAAGCGAAATCAAAGAAATTATGTTTTTGTGAAAAAAATCAAAGTCTGGCTATTTTCAAGCAGTCAAATTTCTTAAACCTTTTTGACATCTTGAAAGCAAATTTGTAAAATTATTTATATTCATATGTTATTTTACAGTTTTTGATAAAAATTAGCTATTAATCGTTTGTTTACAGCATCTTAATAATTATTTTCAAAACTGTTCTTCAGTGATTTTTATATTTACAGAACGATTCACCAGGATTTGTCATTCTTTGGAGCTCATAATAGTTTTTTTTTAAAACTAAGAAGGTCATTTTTCCAAATTGAAGGTACCGCCAAAGAATTATATATTTAAAGAACGCCACTCCGCGATTTGTCGGTAATTGGATAGAACTGTAGTTGATTGCAAAGTAAAACCAACGGTCTTAGAATCAGGGGAAATACGATTTTGGCTTATGTTGCGCATTGGGAGTTTTACGAAGCTAAAATTCAATCAATCGGCTCTGCCATTTTTATTTTGTTTATTGTCAGATTTTCTATTTCGTTTATTTAAATTCATAGGGAAATTTATGAATTTAAGCAAATGAAAATAAAATCTATATGAATTGAAAATGAAAAAAAGGAACAAGTCTTTCGGCAATTAGTCAATAAATTCAATATTAGCAGTAATTAGAAAAAAGAGGAAAACCCTGATGAGAATCATTCAATAATTGAATTCCTTCCGCCGTTCTTGTACTTTACAAATAATAAATTCTTTCTTTTAGCTGCATTTGAGAAAATTCATTTTTATTGCTACCAAGCAACCAGCAAATGCAGAAGCATGATTTTTATTTTGACTTCTCCAAACCAACAAATTTGCAATCGATCCCGCCACATTTGCGTTGTTGTTGTTGCTTTTTTTCTTTAAAAAAATTCAGTTAAAAAAATCCTAGCCAAATGCGTGTAATTGTTGTTGTTTTTTGTAGTTCACAACTGATCCTGTTATTTGTATTGTTGTTGCTTTTTTTCCACCGAAAAATTCAGATGAAAAATGGCAAATATATTATTCCTCTTGTTTTCTTGTATGTGTTTCACATAAATTGCTATTTCTCGCATCCAGAATTATTTCTAAGGGGCTTTTAATCTAACGAAATTATGAACTTTTATTTTGATATTTTCTTGTTTTACTTGAAACAAATCATAAGTTAAAACAAGTTAATACCTAAATATATTAAATATGAATTGTTTATTGCTAGAATTGATTCGGCATTTAAAAAAACACGAAAATCCAATTTTGAAAGACAAATAAATGGAATTTTCTTTAAAATTAAGAAGAAACTAAATCAAATTGTCAAAATAGACTATCACTATCGCCGTGTTATTTTAATTTGGGCATAAGTCCGTGCAAATTCATAAACATTTATGTTGGGGGCCTAAGCACCATTGATCCCTTGCTCGAGAGCACATGTTTTTCAGTTCAAACTGAAAAATAAAAATGATATTCATGTTGTTTGTCTTGCTGAGCGCCTGCTTCTAACAAAAATTCTTCTGTCTTGCAGTTTGAATTGAAATTGATTATTTAAATCACAAATATTCTTTAATTACTATATTTTTCAACAAGCTTATGAAAATAACAATAAAGGTTATATTAATTTGCCTTATGAAAATTTGACAGTAAAATCTGGCTCCGTAGCTGTCACAAAATTGTGTAAGCTCAAATTGTTTGCTTACATTTCACATTGGATTTTGACAGCTACGGAGCCAGATTTTACTGTCAAATTTTCCCCTGATTCTAAGACCGTTGGTTTTACTTTGCAATCAACTACAGTTCTATCCAATTACCGACAAATCGCGGAGTGGCGTTCTTTAATAAAGTAGTTCTTGAAGACTAAAATCTCTTTATTCTTTTTATTTTTTCAGGCTTATACTAAGTTATATAAAATTACTAAAAATATATTTCTTCCACAGGTTTTTAATTCAAGAAATCGTCAAGATGCCGCAGGATCTGCGAGAGAGCAACCAGGTTTTTTTTAAATTCCCCAACAGCAATACGGATAATAAGAGGTAAGTAAATTTTTTCAATCATAATTATGAATTTATTTATTCAGTGCGACTAAATGCTCAAGTTGCAATTTAATGTGTTGCTGCTTATCGACTTATCATATACCGTACGCTCTTTATTGATCTTCTTGAAAAAAAAAAATTAATTGTGAAGATAAATTATTTCATCTGCTTTCGTCTTTTTGTCCGGTGCAAATTGATTTTTTATGATATTGTTTTAATTTTGCATTAATTTGAATTGTTGAAAACCAAAAAACAAAAAAAAAGTTCAAAGGCTTTATAGCAAGTACTTTTTTGGCGAATGACGACGTGTAGGACTCTATTTTCTTAAGAAAAATTAGCATAAATTATTTACTTATCGGTGTTTTCATATTAAAGACAATAATTTTTCAGTGCGGAACCGGAAATCTTCTTCAACAGGTTCAAAAAGTTAATTTTTCGCTGTCGAGTGGTAGTCGAGTGCAGTGAAAAGAGTGTTTATTTACTCAAATATTCGGGTATATCGGATTCGTGAATATACTGGATAATAAAAAAAAAAAAAACTGAGACTGCGCCAAAATAAACACACTTGAAGTGACAGCCGCTTGTCTATTTTATTGCAAGACTTTTGAGCTTTTCGCAAATAGGTTTGTGTCATTACATAATCTACTTAGCAGTGGTGGCTAAATTGTCGACTACCAGATTAGCCTGAAAGCACACAATATCTTTTATCCTAAACTATCACTCATGTGAGTTGCCAGGTTGTTGCATAAAAACTTTAAAAATCTTAAAAATGTGTACAAAAAAAATTCAAAATTTATGCTAAAAAAGAACTTTAAAAGTAAAATATCAACTTCATAAGTGCACACAAATGTTATTACCAGTTATTAAACTACGAGAAACTGCGTCGCGTCGTCTTAATCAGCAATCTACGGCTGGAAAATCGCCTATTCTGCAGGGAGAGGAAGAATTCACCAATTCAATTCTCTCCCAAATGAAATCAATGGAGGTTGCAGTCACATACAGCTGATCTTTTTAATAAAATTTCCTCTGAGCTTTCAAGCCTAGAGACGAAACTCATGCGTAAGATTGAGACTGAAATCAATCTTTTGAAGAGCAGGCTTAGCGAAATTGACACTAAAGTGCTTACAATTGAGTTAGGCTGACCTAAAACAAATAAGAGCTGAATTTAGTGATTTAAAACTCCAGTTTGCAAACTTTAAGAGCCAATATAAGAACGACATCTCTTCTGACGCGGTTATTTTTGGTATTCCTCCCAGTGAAGCTGAGAACCTGAAAAATATTTTTAATCAGATCTGTTTCACGATTTATTTTCCACCAACCCGGGTGCGAGACATTTTTTGCACCAAAGTGAATTTGAAATACCCAGAAATCGACTGTTGTTATTTAGTTTTTTACTCCATTTAACAGAAACCGTGTCTTAAGTGCCTTTGGTAATTATAGGAGAAGGTTTGAAAAAGCTCCTACTTTGAGTGGAGCTGGTTTTGATTCCAGTAACAGTGTATTTAGTCACGAAAGCTTATGCGCTGATTATAGGAAAATTCTGCAAGAAGCAGTTAAGCTAAAGCGGCAGAGAAAGCTGTTTTCTGTATTTTCCCTTAGTGGAGCTTTTATATTAGACAGCGTAGGAACATAAGTGCAGTTTTAGTGGCTAGTCTTACAGATTTACGCGAACTTGATATCAGTCTAGAAATTTCTATTGCTGACGACCATTAATTTAAATTAATTTCTTGCTTCTAATTTTATCTTAAATTCGTTGTAAACATGTCTGGATATTCATTTTCATTTCGTGTATATCTAAAAATGCTTTTTGTTTTTGTGACTTTGGTTTATGACTTCAAATTCTGATGGTAGTAATGGTGTTGCATGGAATCATAAAATCTTAATAGATGCGTTGTGCAAGCAGCACTGCGTCCTGAAAATTGTGCATTTTAATGCCCAAAGTTTAAATGCAGCTAAAATGAATTACATAAGGTATGTTTTTGAGAATTCGTCTATTGATGTGATATGCATTTCTGAAACTTGGTTTAGTAAAGAAATAGATGATTGTTAATTAAACCTGCCAAGTTACAAGCTGTATAGAAATGAAAGATATCATAAAAAGGGAAGTGGGGTAGCAATATATTGCAAGCCAAATCTAAGTGTTAAGATAGTTAATAAATCCACCAATGAAATTGTTGAACACATTCAGCCTTGAATCTTGTTTTCAGATTTAAGTTTAAGACTTATTGATTATGAAAACTATGCGCTTTGATTTTAACGTCAATTTATTAGTAAATGACAATATCACAAACAGATTTCATGATCAAGTAAGTATGTCAATTCGGAAATGCCCACTAGGTTCTCTAACAATGCTTATCATAGCTTACTGGACCTTTTTGTAGTATCAGATACTTCAGCACTGCTGATCTATTATCAAATATCTTTTATATCGGACCAAAACTTGATATTCTGCACACTAGATGTTAATCTTTGTCGTAAAAATGAGGCAACAACTATATTCTACCGAGATTTCAATTCGATTAATGCTAACTATCTTTATAATGTTATGATTCAAACTAATTGGAATGAATGTTGGTCTAATAGTTACGTAGATCAAAATTCGATTTTTTTGTTGAAAAGATTACTGATCTTTATAATACATATTGTATGATGATTTAATTTAAACAAAATTATTTTAATGTTTGCTATATGTTTAATGTTTCAACTTTTATTCGCGACTGACTGTACAAAAATTCAGGTTTCAAAATTCAACTTAGAATATACTAAAGAAGTACAAAGAGTAATAAGAATTAACTGTATGCTTAAGCTTACAAAAATGTGTACATACAAATGTATGTAAATTACATATGAAGTAACTGTTCTGTACAATTGCAAAACATAACAAGCCAAATTGCTAAGGTAATGTTACTTTCTATTCAAGCGTAATTGATGAGTGATTTCAAAAATTTAAATTTTAATTTATTAAACTATACAGTTATCGTGTTTTCACCCAACATACTGCCTCCGTTGAATGGACCAACATTCAATCGCTATTATTAGAAGGCAGTGGTGCAATCTTGTGTGTTGGGCGTCGTATCGTTCCCTTCGATGTAACCAAGTCAACAACTCGAACCTTTGTATCGGCTCCGGGAATGACTTGCTTTACTCGCCCCAGTAGCCACTCTTGCGGAGGAACATTATCTTCATGAATAAGTACCAATTGTCCAAGTTGAATGTTAGGCTCCGATTTGAACCACTTTGATCGTTCCTGAAGTCCTGAGACGTAGTCACGGGACCACATTTTCCAAAATTGATTTTTAAGGAATGTAATACGTTGCCAGCGAGTTAAATGAGAGATGTCACGATCTTCGATGATTACTTCGTCAGGAGCTGCAGTAAGTTTATCACCAATTAATAAATGTGCTGGCGTCAATGCTTCTCCATCGTTGGGGTCTTTGTAATGGCTGCTATCGGGCGCGAATTTAAAATGGCCTCAACTTCAATTACTACAGTTTGGAGCTCCTCAAACGTGAGGTTTGCATATGCAACATTTTTAACCTGCAGGGATTTGGCGGACTTCACAGCAGCCTCCCACAATCCACCAAAGTGTGGAGCTCTTGGAGGTATAAAACTGAAATCAAACCCAATTTTGCTGCTAAAACTAAGAACTTCATCAAGAGTCTGTTTGGCGAAGAATGCTTCTCTGACAGCTTTCAATTTGTTGTTAGCACCAACGAAATTTGTGGCGTTGTCGCAAAATATGTTGTGAGGGATTCCACGTCGAGCAATGAACCTTTTTAAAGAGAAAAGTAACGGTCGGCTCAGCGACCGTTACAAGAAACGGTCGCTGAGCCTTAAGTTGGTTGGCTGGAAGATTTCCCATCAGTTGTCCCATCAGTTTTGGTCTATAGTGGAAACTGTGTACACAATTTCTTACCACTTTCCTTACAATATCATGTGCGTTGATGACCCATAGCTTCTGACGCAACAGAGAAAGTAAAATCTTTGGCCCAGCGTGCATATTTGTGCGATGTAAAAATTCTATATACAACTGCACAAATCGATTTTGTTTTGGAAGTAAACACGGAAATTTCGCATCGTAGGGAATGTTTGTGTTCATTAGGCGGCCACCGACTCTTATGATGCTTACCACAGAGGTACCGTTGTCAATTTTGTCAATAAAAGGTGAAAGTTTTTGGAGACTTGGCTTTAAAATTTTACCTTCATTCAGATTGATGAGTTCTTCTTTAAAATGCGAATGTTGTATGTCGGCGATAATGCGTAAAAATGTAATATTTAATTCCTTTGCTGGTAGATGAATGACAGATAATATAGTGGTCGACTTATCGATTGGTGCTTTGTTAAAAACACGAAATATGTAAGTAACAGTTCGCATGATACGCCAGTAAGACGAATTGTCGTTGATAATGTTTTCGATGATGCTATCTGTGTTGCTTTTACTGCAAACCAGTGAAAGAGGTTTCCGCAGTTCTAACGGAGTGGAATTTGATGCTGCTTCTTCTTTGTCTTGAGGCCCACTCCTTTTGCAGGTACTTCGGTCTTTCAAACCAAATCGTTTGCGCTAACTCCTGTGCACTACAACCCCGTGACACTATGTCAGCGGGATTTTGTTTTGTAGGCACATGTTTCCAATTTATGTTTCGTGTATTTTCCTGTATTTCAGCTACTCTATTGGCAACGAAACAATTGAGGGTTGACGCATGCATTTTAAGCCATTGAAGGACAATTTTCGAGTCTGTCCAAAAATATATTTGGGCTGCGTTAAATTTTTGTTTTATTTTTTGCCAGGTTCGGCTGAGCAGCGAAGCAGCGCACAGCTCAAGACGGGGAAGCGATTGTGTCTTTATAGGTGCTACCTTTGATTTTGCGAGGAGAAGGTTGACTTTAATTTGGCTCTGCGCATTTACTCTTACATAAATGCAGCACCGATAAGCGCGTTGTAACGCGTCCGCAAAGCCATGTATTTCGCAAGCTAAATGGAAGTTGTATTGGAACCTCATTTCCCATTTCTTGAAACAAGCTTGGATGGTTAGAGTTCCATTTGGACAAACTTAGCTTGTGTAACTTTAATATGTCTACAATATCCGTACGTTTTTGTTGCAACTCTGACAGGCTTTCCGCTCCAGTCAATAAATCATCTACGTATAGGTCCTCTCGTAACACTTTGCAGCCAACAGGATATTTGGTGCGGTGAAGCTCTGCAATATGTTGTAAGCAGCGGATAGCAAGAAATCGTGATGCTGACGTGCCATAGGTTATGTTGTTAAGCTCAAAAATCTGAAGAGGCCCACTAGGCTCATATCTCCAAAAAATCATTTGGTATTTTCTATCAAGTTTATCAACTGTAAATTGTCGATACATTTTAGAAATATCTGCAATAAGTGCAAACTTATTTAAGCGGAATGCCAGCAAGGTTATTATAAGTTGTTGTTGAATAGTAGGCCCTACTAAAAGAATATCGTTAAGAGAACGATTCGATGTTGTATTTGCCGAAGCATCAAATACTACGCGTATTTTTGTTGTTTTGCTTTGTGGGCGCAATACACAATGATGTGGAATCATGTAGTGCGACTTATTAAAATCTACTGTAGTTATGGGCGACATATGTCCAAGGCGCTCATACTCACGCATAAATTCAGAGTACATGAATTTCAAATTTTGATTTTTTTTCTAAGCAGTGTTCATTAGAAATAAATCTTTTTCGAGCCAACTGGTATGACTCTCCTGGTAATTCTGGCGAATGCTTAAATGGTAAACGTACCTTTAATCGACCATCCGATTGTATTTCCAAGTTGGAAATGAAATGATTTTCACATAACTGCTCATCAGGCGTAAGGTATTTTGCGTTAAGTCCTCAATCTCCCAGAATCGCTTGAGGAGTGTGTCCACTGAAACTGCTCGTGACTCAAGTGCTAAATTGCAGGTTAGCGCTCGCAGTTTTGTTGTAGACTTAACATTTCCGCCAACTATCCAACCGAACTCTGTATTTATTAGTATTGGCTGATCATTTCCCAAAGATATCTTACCTTCAAGTAATAAATCAAAAAAAATTTCGCTACTTATTAACATGTCAATTTGCTGCGGCTTAAGGGATTGAGGGTCTGCAAGGGTGATTGATTGTGGAATGCTCAAAGCAGCAATATCTATCGGCTCTCCAGGCTGTTGAGCAGTAATTGATTTGGTGACAAAAAAGTTCGAGGTTCATTGAAAAAGGTCGATACGTGATTTTATTGTTGCTGTCACAAAATTCCTTAATGGTGCGGTGATTCCCGTAATACCTGCTACTTGTTCATTAGTACGGCAAAATTGAAGTGGAAGTCTTTTGGCTACCTCTTCTGTAACAAAATTGATTTCTGAGCAAGAGTCCAAAATAGCTCGAACTGGTTGCCATTTGTTGAAAATATCTTTTATAAAAATTACCGCTGTTGGTATTAGAACTCGTTTTGTAGAACGTGTGATTAGCGAAACTGGCGTACTTGTCATCCCTTGCGAATAAGCTGAAGTTGTAGGCACCGCATCGGATGTTGAATTTAAAGAAGGTGCAGGTGGCTTTTGAATTTACAAATGTGTGAGACTGACGTTTTGGAAATTGGTTTAACTTCCCTTCATGTTGTTTTTCAGATTCTTTTCCTTTCGTGAGACTTTCGAGATAAAGGCAACGGCGATCCAAAATCTTATAACACTCATCCCAGGATGGTAACTCTTTAAATTCTTGTTTCTCATCGTAGTAATCCTTGGTATTAGAATCAAGTTTTGGTTTAACTAGATAAATGATGAAGCATTCATGATGTCCTGCTCTTTTCCAAGTGAAAGAAGTGAGCTACGCAAAGCAGAAACTGAGTCGATAACCTTACGGAGCGATATTGCATCAAATTTTTTTATTACTGCCAAGTTAAAGAGCGAATTTATGTGATCAAGAAAAATTAATACCTTGTTATCATATCGATCTTTTAGTCTTATCAATGCCTTTTCATAATTTTCAGATGTGACTTGGAATGCTTCAACAACATTTCGAGCTGCACCGGACAAACAATTTAAGAGATAATTAAATTTGTCAATTGAAGGAATTGAAGCATCGTCATGTACCAATAATTTAAAGCTGTCCATAAATCGCTGATATTCAGAATATTTACCATCGAATGTCGGTAATTTCAATTTTGGTAACCTTCCTCTTTGTTGGTGCTCTTGTAACGGAGTCGCGTATAACATTGTATTGTCTGATGCATTACCACGAGCTGCTTTCAACAATGATCGGATATTTGATTTAGCCAGAATAAAAACTTCTTCAAATTCGCTCCTATCAGATTCATCTGAGCTACGTTTTTCAATATTACTCTGAATATGACATAATTGCTTGAAATAACTTTCTAAAATTTCCAAGCGGCATTCAAGAATAGTTGCGTCGACTTCATGTCCATCCTTTTCTGTTTTAGTTTTTAGATTTGTGATGTTTCTTTTCATTGCAGCTCTTTGCCTTTTCAGTGATGGTAAATCACTTTCTTCAGATGCATCCTTATTGGTCATTTTAAAGTGAAATTTGAGAAAAGGTTTAATCGCTCTTTAAACAGATAATCACGAATAAATTCTGAAGGCAATTAAAGAAATGAATTCAACTATAAATAGTACGAGCTTAGCGTACCACTTATCAACTGCACAACAACAACAATAATCCGCTACTTCTGCTATTCGACAATAACAACTGTCGAAAAAACCTTGACTTGGTGTCAACCTTGATATATGTAAAGAAAAATTTAACAAATTAATATACCTCTGCAATTGAGTGCCAAAGAATATATGGAGAAGCCTGATGGAATGTACAAATTGATAACACTGCAAGCGTCGAGAACTTCCACTGAGATTCAAATAGTATCCCACGTAAATCGTTCGATGCTATTCCACTAATTCAGCTATTAAGTTGGATTTTAATTTTGAAGTCTATGTTTGCCTTTGGAGTGGTGTTCCGTAGCAACTTGATGATATTTAGGAGAAAGGATAATACAGCACGAAGACAATGAAACGTTGAAAGCGCTGTTCTAATCGAAAATTCCAATTTGGAGTAGATGAATGGTGCAGTTACGACGAAAATGCGAATTTACAAGATCACTGCAAGCGTCTAAAAATCTACTCAGTCTAATCTCTGCTGGTCAAAGCGTCGATTTCTTTTAGAATAAGGCACTTTTTAATGCCTTTTTATTTTTAAAACTTGCAAGACTAACATATAGTCATGTCACGGTCGCCAATTTGTATGATGATTTAATTTAAACAAAATTATTTTAATGTTTTCTATATGTTTAATGTTTCAACTTTTATTCGCAACTGACTGTACAAAAATTCAGGTTTCAAAATTCAACTTAGAATATACTAAAGAAATACAAAGAGTAATAAGAATTAACTGTATGCTTAAGCTTACAAAAATGTGTACATACAAATGTATGTACATTACATATGATTTCAAAAATCTAAATTTTAATTTATTAAACTATACACTTATCGTGTTTTCACCCAACACATATGTTCCTATTCGAACATTTAGAAAAATTAAAAATGTCTGTCCTTGGTTTACTGACAATATTAAACAGCAGATTAAAAATCGGAATAAATTGCACTCAGAATGGAAGAAAAGGTCTACTAATGCAGCTATTACTACTGTAAGGCAAGCTAAAAAAGAATACTTCTGTTCTAAGCTCAACACATCACTTCCGACTAAGCAGCTGTGGAAAAATCTTGGGCAGTTAGGTGTGAAAAAGAATGAAAAAGTAGAGTGTAGGGTTGACCCAAATTCATTGAATGATTTTTTCATTAATAAATACCCCTACCTTAGTGATCGTGAGTTTGAACCTAACCCGAAAAATTTTTGTACACATTTGAGCTCTTTTGAGTTTCTGGTAGTCTATAAGTTTGACGTATTAAAGGGTGTAATGAATATCAATGAAATACTGTAGGAGAAGATAATTTCTATTAAGTTTCTAAAGATAATTTTGCCTTATGTGCTTAAGCCTATAACACTCATAATAAATCATTATATAACAAGGTCCTGCTTTCCAAAAATGTGGAAAGTAGCTGTTGTTATACCTGTTTCAAAGACACCATCTTCCTCCGTAGCTAATGATTTTAGGCCAGTAAGCATTCTGCCGATGTTGTCTAAAGTATGTGAGGCAATATTGGCTGAACAGATTATTCAACACTTAAATAGCCATAAACTTCTATCTCCTCTACAATCGGGCTTCCGTACTAGATTTCTCGAAGGCATTTGACAGTGTCTAAGTTGAAGTTATATTTTGGTTTTTCTGATAGCTCTTTGCGTCTAATGAATATCTACCTAGAGGATAGGTTTCAGAAAGTAAAAGTTGATAATTTTTTCTCCGACTACAATTTGAGTCGCTCAGGTGTTCCTCAGGGCTCTATTTTAGGCCTCTTTTTGTTCAGTATGTTAATAAACGATATTTTTTCCGTCTCTAGCAATGTAAAAATGCATGTTTACGCCGATGATGTACAGCTATATTTGTCACGTCGCATGGGTCTCATTAATGATTTGAGTTCTCGGCTCAATGAAGATTTGGCGGCTATAAGCCCATTCGCTTATAGCCGCCAAATCTTCATTCTCAAAATGGCCTTTGTTTGAATCCTGCTAAATCGCACGTCTTACCGATTTCACGAGCCAGGCTTGATGATGATAATTTGTAAATAAAACTAGATGCCCTGCGTTTCACCTCAATTCTGTACTGACATGCACTGATCATGTAAACAATGTCACAAGTAAAATTTATTTGACGAGTTCACTTCGTTGAAACTGATTGTTTTTTGTTCTCTTTATTAATTATTTTTCGGTTGTGTACAGTAAATTGGACAGTGGTTCTTCGCATAAGTTGGATATTGCGTTTAATAATCTCACACGTTATGTATATGGTCTTCGGAGACATGATCGTATTTCCTCTAGGAAGAAGAGAATTCTTGGGTGTTTCATTGAAAATTATATAATGGCTAGAATCTGCATTTTCCTGCATAAATTAATACACTTTAAAGTTCCATTTTACCTGTATTAAAAGTAATGTTTTAACATATCAAATAGATCACTTAATTTCATTGTTCCTAAGCACACCTAACATAATTCCACAAGAATTTTTTCATCAACACCATTAGAATTTGGAAATCGTTGCCAAATAATTTCATGGGCATTGAAAGGTTCAACAACTTTAAGCATTTAATCATCAATCATTTTCGTATTTGCAATCGAAAATTTAATTTTAAAGTAAAATTTTTCTCTCTTTTAAAATATCCATACATCTCAATTTTGTTGAATTATATGATATTTTAATCTAATTTTTGTGGGTAATAATTTGTTAATTGTGAAACTAACCTTAAGAACATTTATTTAACTTTCGTTCTACATCATTTGATTATAAATTTAAATTGACCACTGTTATATGTTGTACAGCAAAATAAATATATTCTTATTGTGCTAATTGTGAAAAATAAAAATAAAATAACAGCAGCAATAATAGCTATAGAAAGTTCATATAAGTCACCAGCCAGTTTTGTTCTCATACTTCTCAGAAGTAAAAAATATAGACACTGAGCTACACTTGACCTTTCTGGATGCCGTTAAAACTACTTTTAAAAATATTATTTTTTTTAGATCCAATTTTAATACCCGCTCCAAACTCTTATTATGTAATCCCTACGTGCTGTGATTTTTTAGTCAACAAATGTGATATTGTTTCAATTCGCTTGTTTTTAACAAAAAAAAATGTATTCTTATCCATTTAAATTCGTTTTATTTGTGACTTAATTAGAATTGTATATAGTCTTATATCATCTATATAGAACAAAGAGTCAGTATATACATTTTCATGTCTCCGAGTAATGCGTTTTTTTTTATGTGTCATATAACTCAAACTTTAGATTTTTTATGATTTAATGTATATAAAAAGCCCCATAACACGAAAAGGTGGACATGTTGTCAGAGAGTTTTTGATCTATACCGACGATATGTCTGATTTTTTCAAAAAGTTTTCGTACAAAAAAAAAATTACTTTTACCAAATGCGCTGATTTTCCAGCAAAAGTATGGAAGAAGAACTCTTAACCAATACTAAAAACTGCTAAAAGTAAGCCGCGAAAGTCGGAAATCGGGTTCAAGTCTAATAATTGCGTCTCTTTAACCAGCCCCGTTATTTGAAGCAGCATAATCCCTAGTCAGAAATGAGGATAATGTATTAATTAAAATTTTCACTAAATTTTGTGATAATTGAAAAATTTACGTTACAAGAAAAATTTTTAATTGCTAAATCATTTTTAGTGGAAAACAATGGCACTCGAAATCTGATGTGTACATTGAATCGGAAAGAACTTTCTCTGAAGCCACTCTTTTCATCGCGAGAATTCGATTAATCTTAAGTTATAGTGTTATTGACAACTTCTGTTTTTTTTTTAAATTGTTGGAAAAATGTATGTTCTCAATTTTCATTCTGCTACATCGAGAAAAAAGTCCCAACTTGGCAATCATGGTAAAATTGATTGAACTGAAGTGCGTATAAATCCACCACTTTCCAGACTCTCTAGATCTGGTCTCAACCAACTATTATTTGTTTGGAAACTTGAAGAAATGACTCCCAGTATAAGAGATTTTTTCTGTTGAGCATAAGAGATTTACGTAAATTTTTTCTGTTGATTGCAAAAATTATGCACAGTCTGAAACCCTTGACGAATCGTACTAACTACATATATGAAAGTTATGTAAATGTTAAAGGACCATTAAAATATGTGAATTATTTATTATGCTGGAAAATTAAACCGATTTTTGACAACAGAAATAAAACATTTTAAGCGCTACACAGTGTAGACACGACGTCAATCATTTCACTCTTATATTTAAAATATTGCTTGCTATTTCGATCGTGGATCTGCTTGTCTTCTAACTTATAGTGGATATTGTTATTTCTTTTTGGTTTATTTTGTATCTGTTTATGTTTGTTCTGCAGTTTGCTGAGTGCTTGCAAATTTAATTTGCAGCTAAAAACCATGAACTTTTTAACTTTTTTAAATGAATATCCTTCCAACGCTGTTGAATGATTGGCAAAAAATCACTGACACTCAATTATTCCATTATTAGTCCACTGTGTAGAAATATCTTGAACTAAGCCTAGTTAACTAACTTCCTTAACTTACTTGTAATTCTAAGTAATTTATGTCTCTAAGTTACTTTTCAGTCTAAGGTAGTGTTAAATAAGTACAGTTGAGATGGAATAGAAAAAGATAAAATAAGTTAGCATTAAATAGAAGATTTGTAAAAAATTTGCAAGCTAGTTTTCCAGAAAATTTTGGTTTTTTTTTTTATTAAACAGAACAAAAGTGGACTTGACTGGAGATCGTGCTATTTTGTTTTCTTGCCAAGTTTCTTAAGGTAACCTCTTTATTCTTTTTTAATAAACTATTTGATTTCTGAATACTACTGCAGTATGAATGGGAAAGGGCATACTTTTTTTTGTTTTTCATATTTTAATTTAATTTTTTTATTGCATCCTTATTTTAATTTGATATTTTTATGTTTTCTTAATTTGATTTTTTTATTATTTCCTTAATTTAATTTGATATTTTTATGTTTTCTTAATTTGATTTTTTATTATATCCTTATTTTAATTTGATATTTTTATGTTTTCTTAATTTGATTTTTATTATTTTGAAACAAGTAAAACGCACTGAGTACAACTGTGGTTACAAGACAATATAGTTAAAGTGCTATGCTAATGCATAAGACTTTTGTTGTTTTGCCTTTCAAACATAATGAATTTAGTGAAATAAGACTTCTGTTGTTTTGCCTTTCGAACATAATGAATTTAGTGAAATCAACATAGAATTAATTAACTCTGTTCACTTTTAACTAGACTGGGAGTAGTTGGAACGTTGTCGAAGAACCCCTTTGCTGGCCAAAAATATTTTTCGGCAAAAAATGTACGGCAAGACAAATCTTAAGTATGATGCTGTACCCGACCTAAATTTAAAAATAACTTCCGCCTCCCCTATGCTTAATGCGACCCCAGAATCAGGTGTTTTCATAAACACATCTGATTCTGGTCCTTTGCTTTCAACATCAGATTTTGAACACTCCAGTAATGTAAATAGTTCGATATCACGTATAATTCTTTTTCCATTTCTCCTAAGCCCTGAGCTCTGTATTGAATTACCATTAGCAGTGGATGGATGGATGGATGCTCTGCCAGTGGTAAAAGAAAATTCTCTGACAGAGTGCAGACTTCGCCGCCTCCATGATGATCTTGAAAATCAAAGTGTCTCAAGAATCATCTGCAGAGAATTTGAAAATGATGCGAACACTGGTGAATACACTCCTAGAAAAGTTAAAATGCGTCAGGAGTTAAAAGATTTAAAGAGAATCTTTGTGATAGTAGAGCAGAAGTAGAATGTCATAATTTAGAATTAAAAAAAATGCACCTTGAAAATAAGAAATTGAAAGAGAATGCGGAAAATTATGATGCTTATAGCATTGATGGTATTTGTGATAGGCTACCCTTTCAATTACAATTATGTGTAAAAAACAGCCTCCATAATAATATCGAAAACCTAATGGTCGAAAGTATAGTGATATTCCGTAAACCATGACCTTGGGTGTATATTTTTTGTCACCCATAGCCTATCGCTATTTACAGCCAGCTTTTACCTGGCCAGAACAGCGTACTCTAAGCGAGTTTGCTTGAAATTGGCCAAAAAATCCGGAGAATTGTAATAGTAGCTTAAAAGCTTTAGAGTTGCGTAGCCGAAGTTTTCCAGAAGAACAAAAGTATGTCACGTTATCGTGCAACGAAATGGCTTTAAGAGTGCGTGTCTTTTATGATAGATCTGAGGACAAGATAATAGGTTTAGAAGATTATGGAGACGAAAACCGTACTTCTAGGGCATGTACAAGTGTTATGGTCATACATGCCCAAGGGATAGGTCGAGACCCTTGGAAGCAACATTTAGTATATTTCTTCGTGCATGGCGCATGCAAAGAAGGTATTGTAAAAAAGTATGTTTTTGAAGCTATTTCTTAACTTCAAAGCATCGGGATGCATACAGTTCACTTTGATTGCCATCAGGGCGCAAATTTTATGACGTTCGCAAAAGTGGATGGAGTGACTGAGAAAACTCCATATTTTCTCGTCAATTGTGACTCCTCCTCACCTTATTAAAAGCACCCGCAACTCCTTGCAAAACCCAAAAAATGCGGTCACTTTCGATAACGCCCCGGTAGAATGGAGTGATGTTGTACGAGTACATATCTACCAAACAGAATCCACTCTAGGTATACGATGAGCGTTTAAACTGCCTAAAAAACATATTGACCCAAACAACTTCGAAAAAATTCATGTTCGTTTGGCTCAGGTGTTGAGCGATACTGTATCGTCGGTGATGCACGCTATAAAAAAAATTGAAGGTTCCAAAGCGTCCCTAACCATAGATAATACAGCAAATTATATAAGTTTCATTGATAAACTTTTTAATCGTTTTAATAGCTCTAGTGTACACACCCCTTCTTCAAAGAGAGTGTTTTGCGGATCCGAGGACCAATTAAATTTTTTAAGAGAGACAAAAACGATATTAGATTCCATAAAAATTAAAGATAGAAAGGGTAAGGATATTACAAATACTTTTAACTTCATAAATGGGTGGTTAATAAATATCAGTAGCATACGGCAATTGAAGAATTTTCTTGAGCAGAAAAGTTTCACCTTTATTAAGACTAGACGGCTTTGTCAGGACTCTCTTGACCATTTTTTTGGATCAATTAGAAGAGGTGGGGGTAATTCAAAGATCGATACCCCTCAAATGTATTGTACTGGCTTCAAAAAGGTTGGGGACTGCATTATGTTGACGTAGTCATAAATGGAAATTGCGAACCCATTTTTGACAGTGAGAGCCACGTACACTCCCCAATTACTAAGTTCATTGAACGACACTCTGCAAAACATATGCGATGATCCTTGGATAAGAGATCAGTATCGGAAGCAATTCCAAAGCTTGGCAAGATCTAAACACCCATTTCTTCAAAATGCTTAGGCAGATGTCAATATCGATGAAAGGGAGTTTTTTAAAAAAATGGCTATATTTAAAAAATTACAGGCTTCATAATAGCCGTTCACCCATACCCTACTTTGCAAAAGAAACTGTTTCGAAAGAGTTTCTTTTTACAATTCGACAAATGTAACCTTGTTAGGCCTCCGCAAGAATTTATCAATTACTTAGGGCAGTTAGATGAAAAAATTTTAGAGCATTTTGATGGATCTTGTCATAAAATTGGCGTGGGGCAATATATCTTTGACAAGCTGAAGGATATACCGCCATACGTGTGCTGCGATAACGTTGGCGGCGAAATTTCGTTGGCGCTATTTGTTCGAATGTGCACTTTTTTTTATAATAAGATTTTATAATAGGGATGTTTCAGAATTTACAGTAAAAATAAAGATTTGCGCGCTTCATTCGAATAGGTTTTGAGTATTTTTTTTTTGTCTACTTAACAAATTTTTTTTTTGTTTTGGCAATAATAAGGGAGGCATTCGACGAAAGATTTGGTATATTGCTAGAGCAAGGCAGCCAAGTTGTGTAGTTGGGTGTCTCTATTTTTTTTTGCCTAATGAATTTACTTGGCCTAACGACTTTTCTCGACTTTAACTGAATTTTTGTATTTGATGAAGATGGCTGGCTATTATAAATTATATCTATAATTCTTCTGATCTTACCATGACCCTATCGAAAGTGACCGTCCTCCACTACCCTCTCACTGTCAAATCAATGCTTTAAAAATCTGGCAAAACAGCCAAGAACTGATGCCATTCGATATTTATATTGCTGTACCAGGCATGAATTAATTGAAGATAATTTATGCTGAGCGTCGTGCAGCGGGCTCTACTGAAAATCTGACTGTATTTACTATGTGAAGGATATGTAATATATTAAGGTAATAAATTAATTTCATTCTTTAATTTCAAATTTAATAATTTTTTATATCCTTCTTTACGATGATGATTTAATCTCCACGGTCGAGGAATGTGCTTTTGCGCAACGAAGTAAGTAGATTTTTATAACTAGAGCTAAAAATTTTACTTAATACATATTTTCATGAAGGTATACCGAAGAGAACCAATTCACCATTTACCCTTGGGTTCATCAATATGTAAATAACTTACAACGTGACGATCAAACGGCTCCTGTGCGTTTTCCCGACGTATTTCCGGTTAAAAATACACCAAAAGGAAAAAATACCATGATAGCTGGTGATTTCTGAGAAGTAATATCTAATAAATAGTTCAATCAATTTTTGTAATTAATGTTTGGTCTTTTTTGTTAGGTTTATAAGAAACCCAAATCCCAAATGTTTTCTTATAGATTGTGCGAAAAATATCTCTGAATTCATTGAAACTATTTACCAATATGTGCATTGTTCATTTTCTTCAACTAAATAATTTTAACTTCACTTTTTTTTAGTTTTAGCCAAGATGTGCTGTTCTTTAGCAAAAAAATAAACGTATGTATATGAATTAGGAAACATAGAAATATTTTTATAAAATATTTCTATTAGTATGTATGTACATAAAAAACATTGTGTTGACTAATATAAATAAAAATAGTTTAAATTAAATCCTTATTTACTTTATATTGACCGCAATTTGAGTTAAGGAATTGCACAGACAGTTGTGGTACTTTAACCAAACTGCTCGTTGTAGCATGGTGCAATTTGCTGTAGTTTGAAAAATGTCTACGCAAACGATTTAATTGTATGGTATTCATGTAAGTAGGAATATTTATTTTTGTTTCGCTTCCCTTTGCCGATATTGGCCCAAGAATGCCAATTCAAAACGCTTACAAAGTGCATCAAACATTTCTGGTGTAAACGGGACTATTGAATTGTTTCACACTGCTTGATCGGATACGCTGGTTAAATCAGCTGGTTGCAATGTAGAGCGTTGCTGTTTCAACTCCCAAGATCGTTCTTCTTGTTTGCCACAAAAAAGTGTGCACTGTGTGCTCCGTGAAGATTTGGTTGCACAATAAAGTTTTTAACAATAGCCTAAACAAGTAAATAAAGGGTGTTTTTTTTAGAGGTATAGAGCTTCGAATTGAAATAAAACACAAGAAAATCGTTTTAATGTCCATCAATTTGGCTTTATGTCATTAATGTTTAAATATGATTTCGGGCATGTGGCCGCCGCGGCTGGCTCGAATAAAGCCAATTCTACAGGTCCAATTTTGAACCACTTTTTCGAGCATATGGGGCCGTATTTCGGCAATAACGCTACGAATGTTGGCTTCCAAGTCCCCTAACGTTTCTGGTTTGTTGGCGTAGACGAGCGACTTCACATATCCCCAAAGAAAATAATCCAATGGTGTCAAATCACACGATCTTGGTGGCCAATTGACAGGTCATCGAATGTTTCCTTCAATAAATCGATTGTGACGTGCGCTGTGTGGCATGTAGCGCCGTCTTGTTGGAACCACAACTCATCCACATTCATGCCATCCAATTCGGGAACAAAATAGTCGGTTATCATGGCTCTATACCGGTCTCCATTAACGGTAACTGACTCTCCAGCATTATTTCGGAAGAAGTATGGCCCAATGACTCCACCAGCCCATAGAGCACACCAAACAGTCAGTTTTTGTGGATGTAATGGCGTCTCAAGGGTCTCATGTGGATTCTCTTCACTCCAAATGCGGCAATTTTGCTTGTTGACGTAGCCATTCAACCAAAAATGAGCCTCATCACTGAACAAAATTTTGCGATGAAAATCAGCATCGAGATCAATCTCATTTTCGGCCCATACACCAAAATCACGACTTGGATCTTGTAAGGTCGCAAGCCAAGATCTTTGCGCAAAATCTTCCATAAAGTTGATGGACAAAGCTCCAATTGCTGTGCACGGTGGCGAATCGATTCATTCGGGTCCTCTTCAACATTTTGCTCTACAGCGGCAATTGTTTCTTCGGTGCGCACTGTTCGACGTCTCTGCGGATGCGTATTATCACATAGAGTAAACGTAGTGCGAAAACGATCCATGGTTAACCGAATTAATTGCTCTGATGGACGATTATGTCGACCATAAAATGGACGGAGCTTGCGGTAAACTTCGCGAACTGAACCATTATTTTCGAAATAAATTTGCACGATTTGCAAGCGTTGTTCTTTTGTCAACCTGTTCATGATGAAATGGCAAACCAAACTGAACATAAATGACATTAGAGTTGCCAGATTTGACCATAAAATGCCAGTTTTATCTCTATTCGAAAAACAAACCTCTAAAAAAACACCCTTTATTTCAACCGGGTTTTGGTGAAAACAAAGTTATTTTTAAAAAACATTATGCACTTCGAGCAAGAATAGTTTTACAAAATTATTGTCTAACAATAAACCACTTGAGGTGAGTCCGATCAAGTCCACTACAAAAAACAAACCTATATAAAAAACACCCTTTATATATAATAATGTAATTCAAAGTCAAGCTGCTACTAATTTTTCATAAGGCTTAAATATAGTTGCCTTCTTCGAATATAACGACATCTTCTTTGTTGAGCAAACGTATAGCTGCTGATTTAAGATTCTGATTTTCTCCTTTTGTGAGTCGGCAAAATATTAATTTTTCTGGAATTTCGCCGAAGGGATCGTTTCGATCTCAGACACCATTTGCAATTTTTTACCCTTTTCAGAGCAACACACTTGCAATTCTTTTGCGCGGCTTGATTTACCACTTGCAAAGACTAATCGATGCTACCGCACCCTTCCACCCGAAAATGTAGCAGTTTGATGGGAGTTTCGGTGTACTCACCTTGGGAAAGTAGTCATTGTTACTGTGATTTTTCTCGTATAAGTCTTAAACTTTTTCTTTTTAACAACTTCAAGTATTGCAAAAGTATAGTTGTAAGCTTATGATACATTTTATAAAGGTGTATTCTAACTTTTGATTTAAATCTATCTAAAATGTATTATTAATTCCGAAAGTTTTATTGGAGATGAAAGCCAACGTTTGACATAATTGAGCCGACATTGGAGTAATGCATTTCTTTCAATTTTCGGTTTACTTTAAAAATAATTGAAAAATTCCATTGTTATCGAATCATTTTAATTGTAATTGAAAATTTAATTATTTTTTCCTGGTGCAGCATATTTATTTAAGTTTTTTCTTATTTTATAGGTGTCAGAACTGAAACATTATTTGTCTATAGAAGCATCAAAAAAGTTTACTATCTCTCTCGTGCAAATAACTTATTTTTACATAATTTTCAGTAAACTCGTTCATTGTCCTAACTCCTAGGTAGTTATGTTGCAGTGGTGTCACTTCACCAAATCTTGGGGGGGGGGGCGCGAGGATTATAAATCCACCACCATCAGATGGGTTTATTGAATTTATGTATTGAAAAATATCTAGTATCAGATCCTTGGAGGGGCAAATGCCCTCCCCAGCCCTACTGAATTGACGCCACTGTTATGTTGTTAGGTAACTTGACTTAGCTTATTTGAAATACATTGATAACTTGTCAGAATATATGCAATATGACGAGATTTGACACAGTTGCGTAGTTTTAAATTTCCTATATAAATGTAGGTTACTTGATGAAATATTTTATTTTATAAGCTTATAAGTTTTATTTTTATTTTGTTAATGAAGATTTTTTATTTTAAATTTACAATAAAAACTTAAACGTAATTATAAGTATAAGTATTTGTGTATAGTAAATATTTCTTGTGTGTTGTTGTTTATTTATGTTGGTGTTATGTCACCACATAACACCAATTGATTGTATGTTGATTATGTTTTCTTTAAGCTTGAACAAGGTCTCTTATGGTTTGAATTTTTCTATTTTCTGACACAGAGTTGGGTGACCGAAAACCATTTATATTCTACAGATCACTACTTCTTTTAGCAGGTTCTTCGATAGATCCAGAATTTCTTCCGAAATTATGTATTCAAAAATTACCGAAGATCCTAAACATTGCCTTAACCAGTGCAAACAACAAAAATTTAGAAGAACTTCTTTGCTTAGCAGATAAATTATCGAATTTTAATTTTTTCTTGTCTACATCAAAACAAAAATTTTTTTTTTTAAAATTTACAATAAAAACTTAAACATAATTATAAGTTGTTTTTGTGCATAGTATTTCTTGTGTGTTGTTGTTTATTTATATTGGTGTTAAGTCACCACATAAATATTTCGCACAGAAATATGAGATTATCAACTTTCTATTGATATATTTTCCACATATCACCTGACTTTAAGTTCAGAAAATTAAACAACAACCAAATAATTCTATTATATCTGTTATATATAATATCATATTTCCTTCAAAAAATCACGTTTACCCAAAAAAACCCACAAATCGGGTGCGATTCCGTGCAAATTGGTTTTTTAGCATACGGTACCTTTGTATCTCAAAATTTTTGACAATCAATGCGTGTGAAGAAGAACAAGAGTTTCGGGTCTAGATTAACCTATACTTCGTAGCTGACTACAACTAGGTTAAAAAAATGCAGGCAAATCAAATGTTTTCAAAGGAAACTAAAGTTGTGTTGTCATTCCGCTCCTTAAGCCTTTCCAAGGCTTTAGGGTAATTGTAATTTGATATTTGGAAAGCTTTGACAGTTTCCAAAGCTGGGCCCTGGAGACAATAATTTGTGTAAAAGAGACAATGAAATTTTTATGAGTTGAATATTTCCCATTAAATTTTGGCAGTTTAAAATGTGGTATAGGCATGAAACAGATGACATTATACATTGAAGCGTTGTGCACATCGTCTCCTAATCTCGATTGAATAGCTAATTTGGTGGTAATATAGAGCTTTTCAATGTCAGAGCGACATTACCGTCAATGCTCGATTGACGGTAATGTCAATCAAGTAAAAATTTGCTTGAAATACGATTGAAGTATGCCTAAGCGGCATTTGAGTTCGGCAGCAGAAAGAGCCTATCCTTCTCTACCACTACTTTCGATATTATTTCTTATATGCGTAATAATTTTCTTTGTATTAGCTCTCTGCCGCTTAAGCTCTTCGATTGTGAAAAAAAACATGCTAATTGTTGAACAATACCAAAAAAAAAAGTGATTTTGGCAATAGACAAAGCAAGGCCCAATTAGAAAATTTACAAATGTGTAGATAAGAGCGCATGATTGCAGTAAACGACAGCAACAGCAGACTACAATCCTCACGCACGATAGGCGGGCAAGTCAAAGACAAAAGTATTGAGCAGCGGTGTGAAAATATCACAGCGACGAGAAACAGTTGTGACGGCAAGAGACGAAGGCGAAGACATATGGCTAAAATGCAGTAAGATGCTGCGAAAATGCAAGCAGCGATAGCTAAACGATGCAACGCTTGCAGCGAAAAACTTTGCGTGTTGCTTTGCCAGCACGATAGCGGGATTTATGGGATATCGGGATCTTACTAAGTTGGTACAGTTTACCAAACTGTATTTTACATACATCTTTTTTAAACGATGCTTATGGTAATCCCTTAACAGGTGATTTTACAGCCAAGACCCTTGATGTGACGAAAATACTTATGAGTCCAACAACGAACCAGGAAATGAGACGGGAACAATAATTTTTTATAGAATTAATTTTTGCACTGAAACCTTTTTGTTACGCGTCGTGAATGCCCCAAATTTTTTAAAATATTTTTGAATGTCCAGATTTTTCAAAATTAAAACACTCGTGCCCCACGTTAGGCAAAAGTGTAGCATCAGGAGAGTTTTGCTAACCACAAATACTTTATCGAAATAACCAAAGAAATCTACAGGCAACGAGTGTGCAGAAAAAAATCGAATCTAAAAAATAATTAAAAATGATCAAAAGCGACGTTTTTCATATAGAGGTCAATCGCAGATTAATTTATTTAAGTTTTCAAAACACTTATGCTTACAAAACTAGTTCCTACGAAATAAGAATATAACATAAAGCATAAGAGACTTAAATGTGAATTTATGAGACAATTGTTAACAGTTAATTTTGTTATGTACTTATGCGTATGAATTTACGTTATGGAAAAAGCAGTAATAAAATAACATGTTAGTTTATATGCATATAAGAAATTCGTGCACTTAAATCATAAATTAAAATGAGTAGACTGAAACGCTAAGCTCCCAATCGGTGCCATAATGCTCAACATTTAGTTCACACATTTTTTGCACATGTAAATGAATTCATTTTAGTTTACATCAAATAAAATACAGTTAAGAAAACTTTAATGAATAAATTGCTTGTCTCTTTATTTCTTCAATACTTCTTTGCGTAGTTTTATCAGAATACCATTTTTGACACTCCAGCAATCTGACGTTCAACACTTTCAAATGTGTTTGACAGCTTGCGAGAACCTTAATTGACAGTGGTTGGCTGGTTCAAATTGGGCTCAAAATTATTTATTAATAATATATTGTGCAAACTGCAGCAAACGAAAACCAGTCGCAGCATGACCTATGATTGTCTTTGCTTGACAGGCGCATCCTGAGCTGTTTAAGACTGCTAAACCTTTCCTTAAGAAGACCAGAGCAATGCTCCAATCTTGCCAAGTACTTAAGTAGTATGCTGTAAATTAAAAGCGACTCTTGCTTTTCTGTCAAGTTATCTGGAGTTTGTTTTATATGAAGACATTGGGTATGCCAAATCTCCCGCTATCCATTGTTGTGAAGAAAAGAACTGTTTTGTTTTTGAAAAGTGAGCTGTTCCGATAGATATGGGCATCATGCTTGATGCCAGGGTGTTTAATTTCGACATGTCGAATTTTCAGCCTATAATCAGACATAATTTGTGCTTTTATGCCTGCCAATTTGATTTCTGTACAATCTTTGCATCCAATGCAAAAGGGTAACTCATTAAATGTATCAGTTACAATTTCAATTTCAGTCTCAGTGGGCAAGGAAATGTATTTAGATTAGAGTTTAAAAATTACTCTGAAACTCTTGCTTCTTATTATAGATATACGAGTAGTTCCACCATCTCCAAGCTGGAAAAGAACAAATGCTAATTGCAGTTCAATTGAAAACTGCTTACAAGAATGCGGTTTATTGAACTCATAATAGATTTTTATTAATTCAACTAATATTGCTCCCTACTAACTCTAAGCATTGGCCGAAATATTATATTATTTTACCATATGGTCATATGACAGACTTGGGAATTATAGACGAAATTCCACGCCGGCACGCTAATACGATGGGTAGATTTTCTTCTTATTCATCCAAATCTTATTCAACAGCGTTATCGTCACTTTCTAATTCTGGAAAAAATACTTAGGTATATGATGATTAACTCTTTGTTTAAAGTGCAACTTACTAGTTGAAAATTATTTCGTTAGCAGCTTCTTCAATTAAAAAATCGATAAGGTAAGTTTTATTTTATTGATTAAACAATTTAAACGAATTTAAAACAGAATTCAAACAGAATAAAGCTATTATTTTTCTCCAAATCAGCTGTATTTTTGTTTCGCAGCAGGCTTTGCAGAGTAATCGATGCAAAGATTTGCAACTGCATAATTTTCAATTTCATCTGCACCGGATCGTGAATTAGGCTATGGTATTATTATCGCGGTAACAGCCATTCTAAATGACAGCTCTTCTTCATTATTTTTAGATCTACTATGTCTGTCAAAATCGCTTAAAACGCTCATGTGTGCATGATTAATCAAGTGGATTTCATAAAAACTGAGCGAGAAGGCGGTTGATTGAGTGGTGCGTCATACGCATAGCCAATATTAAAATGATTTTATATATTTTTGTTTGATCATGCATGCATGCTGGTGTGAGCTAAAGTTAGCACAGCTTACGCTCGGTTCACACGAGCGATTTTTCAACGCACGTTAGCTAACGCATTACACAAAGCTATATGCAATAAGTGTGGCCCACATTAAAACCTAAAGTCCTTTTCAAGACCACAAAAACAATCGGTCATTTTTGTGACCACAATACCATCTAAAATAAGGAATAAAATTTTACACAAAAACTAAAGTCTCCGAAAATCGATGCAATTATAAGTTAAGAAATTCTGGGGTTATTTAAGTATAAAACTAGTTTTAATTTAAAGTTACATTCCTTAATATAACCAGCATTTGCTCCTCTAGCCATAGTTAAAAAAAAACAAAAACACCCTTCTAATGTGTAAAATAAAAAAATCATCCTCGCGATGTTCACTCGTTGAAATCGTTTTTCAAATGACAAAAATGTACTAGCAAATTTGACGAGCGTGCACACCATCAAATTGTTGGTCAAATTGTTTGTCAAACAAGCAGAAATTCAAAATATTTTGTTTTTCATCAAACATTTTGACCAACAATTTGATGAGCGTTCACATCTTCAAATTCTCATCAAACACCATATATTTTTTTGTCCGTCAAATTGTTTGACCAATAAGTTGACGGACTTATGTACACCCCAAATAGCTAAAAGCGCACGTTTGTCAGATATCCTGTTTTCTTTTGTTGTGTTCTTCTTGATTGTTGTAAGTAATTTAAATTTTAGATAAAAAAATATTTCTCCATGAAACAATTGTTTTTTGAAGCAATGGGTCCTTTTTTTATTAAGAAAATCGACTTTTCTAAAGTCCTCAACGTCTTTTTGACGTGAGATTGATATCATCATAGTTTCTTCCCGTACTTCTCTGATGCTGAAATGGCATCAGTTTTTATGGGCAGCCGCAGTGTGATTGCATGATATCCACATTTTGGATATCCATCCAGTGGCTCCCATCTTATATCGTGTTTTATAAAAGCTATTTCTGCAGCTTCCGATGGCTATTATTCGTACACCAAACCCTACCAAAAATTTTTTTTCCAGATTTATTATTTATTTATTATACGCTACTCTTCCTTAAAAAATAAATAAAATCTGAGAGTTGTCCTTTAAGTAAATCAATTCCAAAAATAATAATTTAAAGTTAAACTCAAAATAAATCATATATTTTCATATTAAATAAAACGTAGTTGAGAAAAAAGGACTCGGCAAACCAATAATTGAAAAATGCAACCGTGATTGTCCACCAGATATTGACAGACGCAGAAGAATTTCATTCGAAAACTTGGTATACGTAATCTTATATTCTATCATTTTTGTATGGCACCACGGCATAAATACAGACTTTTCATCAGGGCTACATGAAAGATTCTTGTGGTTTTTTGGTTGTATGTATACATAATTTTTTGTCTTCAGATCGGTCGTGTTATGGTGTATGGAAGTTAGTTTCGGAAAAACAAAATATTAAAGCTAAAAATATTGAAAGCATAAATCCAGTGTAACCAATAACTATATAAATCCGTTTTTGAAAAAACAAATTCGCAGTTTGCTAATTTTCTGCGGTGAGTTTATGTTTAATATAACTTGCAGTATTGACAACGCCCAATTACAGTGAATGAAGTAATTGACTAATTAATCTTCAAGTTTAATCAGTACTGTAACTTGACTGATGACATCATTTTTAGTGTAAATTTTATTTCACTTGTGTATTTGCTTCGCGAAATAAAGAGGATTACTCTTTGAATTAACTTAGTTTTAAAACAGAATACCAATTTTATTTATTTTTGACCCCCTTTTACCCCTAAGAAAAGAAAATAAATTGGAGAAATTCAGCTTAAGTAAACTTAAGCCGAAATATGAAATAAAAAAGTGTCGCTCGGATCTAGTTTCGCAGATATAGCCATCGGAAGTTCCGGATATAGCTTAAGTAAAACTGATTATAACTTGGAAACTCCTGCATGCATATCAAAAATTTGGGTGTCATAAGAAAAATAATTTAATGGCCTTCAATAATGATGAGAAAAGTTTTGAAATTTAACCTATAATTTTGGAGATATGAGAACTTTTCTGAAATTTTTTCCAATTTTTTTTTAAAAAAACCTTTTTTCCCCTAAAATTGTCTGAATGACCTGTAATTTTTTTAGCATATTAAGAGAGCTCAGTTTGTTCCCTTTAAAATGGTATATAGCTCATTCTAAATGTTTTATTATTTACCCCCTTTTTACCGGAATACAAAAAATATCATTAATGAATTCTCATGAAAAGTATGTATTTGTGGACAAAAGTAATAAAAATCCAACAACAGAAACAACAACAACAACTTTTATTATAAGGCGATTATCATTGTAAAACTTAAAAATTTTTATTAAAAATCGCGCGCGCGGTTTTTAATTAACTTTTTTCGCCTACGGCGCTCTTTTCTTATATTATGACCTTCAATTTAAAATCATTATTAGATCAAGGAACAATTTAAAAAATTTTATGAAAAATTGTGGCCGCCCAATTTTTATATATAATTATTGTGGCTAGCAAACTAGGTGTTGGATATAGTATAAACTGATCCGCAGCCGAAGGCCGCCGCGAAGCCGGTGTTGGATTTTTGGGAGTTTTAAATTCTGAGCACAGCACAGGCCGCCCACTTACCCCTACTGTTAAATAAAATAACTGTGGCTAGCGAATCCGCCACACTGAAATACTCTAAGATATAAATTATTGAAATAAAAAGGGGGTAGGCTCTCTTAATATGCTAAAAAAATTTTTAAAAAAAAATTGGTCAAAATTTGAAAAAAGTCGTAATATCGCATCATATAGGTTAAATTTTAAAACTTTACTCGCCATTGTTGCTATTATTGTTTTTGTTGTTGGATTTTTATTGCTTTTTTTCCATAAATACATACTTTTCATGAGAATTCATTGAATAAATTTTTTTTTTTCCGGTAAAAAAAGGGGATGGATAACAAAAAATTTAGAACAAACTATACACCATTTTAAAGGGAACAAACTAGGCTCTCTTAATATGCTTAAAAAACTAAAGGTCACTAACACATTTTTTAGGAAAAAAAAGGTTTTTTAAAAAAATATTGGTCAAAATTTCAAAAAAATCGTCATCTCCAAAATTATCGGCTAAATTTCAAAACTTTGCTCACCATTGTTGAATTTTTGATATCCATGCAGGGGGTTCCCAACTTATGATAATTTTTACAAAAGCTATATCCGGAACTTCGGATGGCATATCTCTGAAACTAGATCCGAGCGACACTTTTCTTTCATATTTATTATTTATTTTTAACCCCTTTTTACCCCTAAAAAAAAAAATTGGAGAATGTCAGCTAAAGTAAACCGGTTCCATGAATTCTTATGAAAAGCTTGTATTTATGGACAAAAGCAATAAAAATCCAACAACAAAAACAGCAACAATAGTCATAGGTCACTTAGACATTTTTTTGGAAAAAAAGATGTTTTTTAAAAAAAAATTGGTAAAATTTCAAGAAATCGTCATATCTCCAAATTGATAGATTATATATCAAAACTTTAGTCACCATTGTTGAAGGCCATTAAATTATCTTTCTTATGAAACCCAAATTTCTGATATCCATGCAGGGGTTGCCAACTTTTGATCATTTTTACAAAAGCTATATCCGGAACTTCCTATGGCTATATACCTAACCGAAACTAGATCCGAGTGACACTTTTTTTTCATAATTTTTGTATATTTTAACCCTCTTTTACCCCTAAAAAAATTGGAAAATGTCAGCTAAAGTAAACCTGTTCCCTTTTGACCTATTTTTTTAATATGGTTTTTAAATTTTAATAGATGTGTAAGATCGAAAATTGTAAAAGAAGTAGCGTGTAAAACTGGGGATAGGTGTATATGGTAATTATGGTTATTACTTAAACGGCCTCACTCCCAATTTTTTTGAACTTTAAGTATGTTGTACAGTTCAGTACGCTAATAAAGAATGTGATGGCAATATCTGACGATAGTTTTCTATAAGAGACTTCAAAGTAAATCGAAAATATTAAATAAAAAAAATCGATGCATGGTGCCGCAATCTGGCGTTGGTTTTCGATAGAACATCTCAAAATATATCGAAAATGTTGGATAAAAAATTCGCTATCTCGATTACCTTTCAAGATATCGATACTTAAAATTTTTAATTCTGATTATATTACGACTTTCGTGGCCACCACGATCTAGATAGTTTACATCCTATAAAATATAGAACACCGGCTTAGCTAGCTCTACATCAAAGTTAGGGCAAGTGAGCGGCCGCGTCTCAAGACTTACAGTCTGCAGTTCGGGCTATAGTGTATCCAACACCGGCTTCGGCAGCGATAGTAATCTATATATTTATTCCTCGAAGTTAAGGCTTAGTTGACGCGATCCACAGCAGCTACAGCAACAAATGCTATATCGAATTGAAGTGCTCATCGAGCAGAGTTGCGGAAAATTATTGGATCCAGAGTTCGTTGACCAGAATCTGAGATATAAGCGTGGAAAGATTTCCTTTATTTTCAATTATTTCAAGCATTGCACTGATTAACTGCAAAAGTCTTGCCATAGCGAGGAGAAAAAAAATACATACGTACTACTCTCTATCGCCCTCTCTAATTGTTATTGTTTTCCAATTAAGTGTTGTTGTTACTAAAATATGAAAAGCAATAGCAATGAATAAGTGTGTGTGTGCGTAATGTAAGTGGATCTTGATATTTGATGAGAAAGAACAAGGGAAAAACAACTTCGTGGTACACATGTTATGGGGAGGGGTGGTTCAAATGACGAGTTACGTAACATTGTTATTGAAGTGAAACTTCTTTTGTGAGAGTGATTCTAAATTAGGTGTGTATTATGAAACGCTTTATTTATATGTTTATTGAATAACAACAATGAAAATGTTTTATTAAAATGATAAAAGTTTACGGGATCTAGATTTTCTGATGCAATAAATAATACCATAAAATGATCAGCTTCGAGATCGGCTAACCAAAAGCTAAGATATATAAGCATGGAAAGGTTTCCTATTTTTATCAATTTTTTCAAGCAATGCACTGGTTAACTACTAAAGCCTTGCCATAGCGAAGAGGAAAACACTCGCTGTTAGGTAAATATGGCCACTTGGGTGATACGTTACGTCTAAGGAGGGGGGTCAAAAATCTTCAAAAATTGCGTTACGTAATACTTGAACGCCCTCTAAATCATTGAAATCGAGCACACATGGGTGATTGTAAAAAACTCTCGCTTTTTGCGTGCGGGGTATTACTTTAAAGATTAAACTAAATTTAGCCTTACCCTTGAAACCAATCTTCTCATATCTACCCTTGTACATTCCACCCAATTTTTAAAAAATTCTAAGTGCATGTTTTAAGAACCCTCGGGTGGATGATTATGGGTAAAATGCCTTTGGCGTGGCATATCCCAAGTGACACAATTCAAGGAAAATTCAAAATAAAATTTTCAGAAGGAATACCTTATACAAATATAAGGCTTAGTATAAAACTACAAATTTATAAAACAAAAACAAGATTAAAATTGTTCCATGAACTTCAAGAAAATCGTCACCGGGACCGGGAAGGCCCGTAAGGGTTCGTCAAAAGCCAATCCTAAAACTCAGATCTGGTTAGTGTGTACAGAACACACACCCGATTTTCGGGGGTTATCACTAGTTCTACAAAAAAGCTATGGTCAGTGGTCGGACTTCGTCCGCGCCTCAGGACTAACATCCTTCACCGACTTCGCGGCGGTCTTCGGCCTCTAAGTACGATGTCCAACACTAGTTTTGCATACATTGATGTTGGACAAATTTTTTATGAATATATCACAATTAATGTTTTAATTGCAAAGGGACACAAACAGAAGGAGCGCCACAGTTTTATAATGATAATGTATATCAATACATAATGTTTTGAAATGTAAGGTATTGAATATTCTAGGGTCGCAGAAAATATTTATCAAACATCCTGCGTGCTTTAAAAATTTTTAAATTCTATAATGAAAATCGTCTTACTCTTATTGTAGTTACACTATTCATTGTTGTTGCTGTTTTTTTTCATTGTTCTGTTTTCCGGTAAAAAAGTGGCTGTTAATATTCAAAGTTTTAGAACAAACAATATACCATTTTAAAAGCAATAAGTTAAGCTTTCTTAACATGTTAAAAAATTATAGGTTGTTAACACATTTTTTGGAACAACTAACGGCTTTAAAAAAAAAATTGGTCAAAATATCTGAAAAATCGTCATATCTCCACACCTACATGTTAAATTTCAAAGGTATTGTAGGAAGAGCGTGAAGTTAAATTTCATATATAGCTAGTAAAGATATAAACATTCTAACTTAACAGAGAAATGTTAAGACGACACGGAAAGAGATTTTCATAGGAACAAAATAGAATTGTCCAGCATTTCCAAATTAATCATGGTGCAGGAACCGGTCTACGTGGACTACATAGAACGTAAGACACCATTTTTAATGATACCAAATGTTGATGCAGTTTCTGATTTTAGAAATACAATTTGTAATGTTAAACTCCTGATTTTTATAACAAAAGCCCAGCATTGTTATTTGGCCATTGACCAGTTGTTTTTGAATGTGCTCCAAACACACTAGGTAGGTTCTATAGAACACAAATTTACGTTTCAAACGAAATATCACTTTAGTGTAGCTTCTGATTTTCTGCAAATTAATCTCTATGCTAAAATTGGTGATTTTTTTGGTGAAAGCCTAACATGTCTTCTGGCCATTGTACTCGTCAGTAGCCAAATGACCATGAACTGGACTCGTTGAACGTAGTTCCGTGTTCCATAGAATCCACTTAGACCGGTTGGAGCACAGTCAAAAACGACTGGTCAGTGGCCAGATGACCATGATAGGTTTTCACCAAAAAGGTGCACTTAAGAGATAAATCGCTGTAAACGTAGTTCTGTGTTCCATAGAACCCACTTAGCGCAGTTGGAGTCACAGTCAAAAACGACTGGACTGTGGCCAGATGACCAAGTCAAAATCTCCTTCTGCGTAGTGTTAACATTCCTCGCCTAAGTCAGTTGGTTTATGCGTTTGCTAGCTAAATATGAAAAATTGTGTCTCTGCTAGTTAAATATGGAATTCTATTTATCTTGGAGGTTTTCTATAAAATAATTTTAATGTTCAAAATAAGAAGCTACACTAAAGGGATTTGTCGTTTTAAACGAAGTTCCGTGTTCAATTGAAGCCATTTAGTGCGGTTGGGTCACAGTCAATAACGACTGGCTAGTTAGTGGCCAGGTGACCATGTTAGGTTTTCACCAAATAAATCACAAATTTCGGTACAGAGATCAGCATGCTCAAAATCAGAAGCTGCACTAAAGTGATATGTATGTCGTTTTAAACGTAGTTCCGTGTTCTATAGAACCGAGTTAGTGTGGTTGGAGCACAGTCAGTCGTTCGTCAAAATAAGACGTGTTTTTTGATTGCTCGTGATAGCTATATTTGATTTATTTGAATCTAAATTTTGTTATGGATGATTTTTGTGGCAAATGCAATAGAAGTTTTGGTAGAGGCGAAATACAAATTGGGCCGTGTAGTGGATACTGCTAAAAAGTGTTTCACCGTGGATGCTGTGAGGGTCAGCTTACGGAATATGACCTCAGACTATTGAAGCTGAATCGTAACCTCAATTATTTTTGTATCGATTGTATTGATGTTCCTTCGAAAATAGTTGAGGTGCATGAATCTTTTATGGAACCGCATAGGACAAGTTTGAAAAAAATAACTTATATCTTCGAAGTACAAATTAAGTCTCTGAATGAGCAATCGCTTGATGCAAAAAAGTCCTTATTTGATAAATTAAATAAACACGTAAATGATTTTGCATTGCCATTGGGTAATTTGTCTGCTGATATTTCTGCTCTCAGAAACTCAATTGGTGTAAACAACAATTTTGGCGCTGTTGCTGCTTCTAACTATTCTCTTAGTGACTCATCAGAAATTGCAATAATATCTAATTTAGTGAGCGAAGTGCGCGACTTAAAAACTGCATTAACGCCTAATAAGAGCAACAATACATGCAATAACAATAAAAAATCAAAGAGTAAAAACATTGCTTCTGATGCTGTTGGAGTTTTTTCATCTTCTACTTCTCTATCCACTGATGATTCTTCTGCCAAAACTGGTTTTGAGTGCACTAAGGCACTGACCTCAACTCATGCTGAACATGTAGTAGTAGTTGGTGACAAAATCGCTCCTTCTGTATCTACATCGGATCAAACAGTGGCTGCTATCTCTTTGGTTGATCAGTCTGATGTCTCTTTTGCCACTGCACTTACGACGTCACCTGTTTCTCAGTATGTTGCTGCTAATGGTGTGTCTGATGTCGATTCGGAATGTGAATTTGATGTTGCGACTGCTGCTGGATCTACTGCTACTTATGCCGCTGTTTCACTGGGGATTCTGCTGCACCAACAAATGAATGGTTGACAGTCCGATATAAGAAAAAAAATATACCAAAAAATGGTAAATTTCTTGTTGGAAATTGTGTTAACTCTGAGCTTGATGTTGCTTTTTCGAAAAAAAAACTGCACTTCTCCTCTTTTAAACCAACTGTATCTGTTGAGAATATTATTGATTATATTTCATCACGCATATATTTCAACCTGCCCTTCTGAACTTTTGGTACGCCCTTTTTTTTCGCAGAGGAGGGGATGACTCAGATCAGAAGTTAACCGACAAGAGCCCAATTGGTACTAATAATAATGCGTTAAAGTTTTACTACCAAAATCTCTCTGGAATGCGAACTAAATTAGTTGCTGTGTATAATTATATAGCAAATGCTGATTTTGACGTTTATGTATTCACCGAAACGTGGCTTAGTAATGATTTTCATGATGAAGAAATTGCTGATTCGTCACTATTTAATATAGTTAAGGTCGATCGTTAGTACAGGAAAATTTGGGCTTTCAATATTTAATTATTTTTCTGTTCAATGAGCTTATCAGAAACCGTTTCACTACTTACATTCTTTTTTTCATTCATTTATTGTTTGTATTTATTATCTTATATTTCTTTATATAAATTGAGCTAATTTAAGTATTAAATTTGTAAATGAAACTTCTAAAAATTGTCGCTTTGTACTGTTCTTATTGTTTTAAAGTTTTATTTTTTCACAAATAAATAAACAAAAAGTAAATATCTTATATTCCACCGAATAGTTCTCATGAGTTGTACTGCAAACATGTTGATAATATTATTCCATTATCCTCTACCGTCGGCATTGATGACTATTTTCGCGTTGGTGGTGATTTTAATTTCTCCAATTTAATCTGGGCTCCTGCTCCTGATGATGATATGGTATTAAATTAAATGTCAATAATTTGTTTGAGATCTATTTAATCAATAGTTTCCTAAGTATAGATCTTGCTCAAATTAATTTTGTACTGAATAAATTATCTAAGGTCTTAGACTTACTTTTTGTGAGTAAAACTTTGAAATTCAAATTATTTGAGTGCGCCTGTCTTATAACTGAAGCAACCTTACATCATTCAGCATTATGTTTTGAGATTGAATTTTACTCTTTCTTGAAAGCAAATAGCCTTAATTTATATTTTTATGATTATAAGTAATGATGGGCACCAACATCAATGCAAAATTTCATTTCCATGTAGTGGTACAACAGCTATATAGAGAAAATATAAGAAGAAGCATAAATAAGAAAGCAAGCGACTTACGTCTTCCCTTCTTGGTGCTCGTGGTGAACTGACGTGAAAACGCATTGTAAGAATAACTTATTCACGCTTTGCATTGCAAAAAAAATTTATTGTGCGCTGAAAGGATTTACTTACTTTGCCTATTTTAGATGAAAATTAAATATTCAAAATACTTATACTTATTCGGTTGTAATCAAATTAAAAATCGTATTGTTGTTTTAAGTCGCCGCTGTGGTATCAGAAAATTGTTAAATATTTGTTTTATTTTTTTATATGTGTAAAGGCTAAGATCAATCTTTTCCGATTTATTAAAATCGAGTTAAAACACAAGAAATTTTTTAAAAAATTATCCCTTGCAGCGCCGACGTTTCGAGGATTATTTGTCCTCTTCTTCAGGGCGTCAACTTATTAACTGAACATTAAAACATATAACATATGTAGTCAGAAGTAATATGCAACAATAATAAATATTACATAAATTTAGTTAACATAGATTGGAACAGTGTAAGCGATTTTTAAATTGTATTTTCAAGAGAACAGCTATTACTTAAATGAGAAGAAGAGTTAATGTAAAGCTAGCAGATAATTTGTGCTGATATTGTCACAGTCCTCTTTTCATCGTTCATCGTTCTATTTATGTTTTTTTGTATGTGCAGACTCTCCAGCGTCATTCTAATGTTGTAGTTTGGCTCTTTATCGACTATTGAGACATTATCGAGGTCTGCCGAATGTCCAGAGTTTTTTATATGTTGTCTAAGGCTGTCGTTTCATTCTTCGTTTTTATGTTATCTGCATGTTCGCCGATTCTAATTGCAAGCTTTCGCTTTGTGGTTCCAATGTAGATTTTATTACACGGTTGCTCTTTACCATTGCAACTGATTCTGTAAATGACATTGGATTGTTGTTGTGCTTCAATTGGAGTTTTTATGTTTGTAAAAATGCTGGTCAAAAGAGATTTAAAAAAAAAAATTCTTGTTTTAACTTGATTTTAATAATACGCATATAAAAAAATTAAATTTCTAAAAATAACGCGATCTTAACTAAAATATCATATTTTTTTTATTGTTAAAGAATTTAAAAATTAATTAAGCTTTTGAATATTTTATTAGTTTATCAAAATCAATTTCAATACTAGAGAACTCTATTCGCAATAAGTTCTCTAGATGTTCATTAGTTAGTAAATTTCTTTGCTTATTTTTAATAAATACAATAGAAGAATAAGATGCTTCGCAAAAATATTTTGTGCCAAACATGGAATATAGAAGCAACATTTTACTTTTTAAAATCGGATAAATAATTTCATTGATTTTTCACCAAAATTTTAGCCCGCGCTCAAGGGGAAGGGAGGTGTCACATTGAAGACTCTTCAATTCATTTTGAAAATGCAAGTCATTAATTGTAAATAAGTCAACATTTTTTGGGTGTATCATAAATCGCTTCAAAAAAATACGCTTGCTAACAATTATCTGTCGCAGGTCCTGCTTCGTTGGTTGTTGAAGTAGAATTGAGTCGCTGTTGTGCGTTCACATTTGTATACGTACACACAATTCGATCTCGTTACTCTCAATTACGCTCTTGCTAGAACTTGCAGAAGAACTTGTGCCCATCATCGATTATAAGAAATGCAATTTTGATCTTTTAAATGAACTCATTGATGGTATTGACTGGCATCTACTATTTAATGGTCTGAATACTCAGGATTGTTTTGAAATTTTTCTTAAATATCTTTAAGATAATGTCCTAAATCATATTCAATTAAAAAATAAAATCCATAAACTTCCGTGGTATACCAATGGATTGAAAAAACTTAAGAATCTTCGAAATAAATTTTGTTTAAAATTCAACTCTACTGGTTGTATTGAATTTGAAGAAAAATTTGTTCATTATAGACGCAAAATTTAAACAAATGCTATTTATATAAAATATATATTTTAACCCTTGAAAGTCGCATGAAGTTTAATGCGAAAAGTCTAGTAGAATTAGAGATATGTTCAGTGCAAAAAAGGTTCTTCAACCATCCCTCCATCTATGTTTTATAATAATAATGTATCTAACTCATTAACTGAAACTGTTGACTTATTTGCAAAATTTTTTGTTTCCAATTTTGATAGTGGATATTAACATAATAATCAACTAGAGCTTAATATTGAAGAATCATTATTAAATAACATGATATTGTGAAATTCCTTCAAAAGTGATCTTGATGGACTTAGTTCTTATATGCTTTTAAAATGTGTCAAAACTATCTCCGTTCCACTCCTCTTGATTTTCAATAAATCTCTTACTATCTCTCCTATCTTTAAATCAGGAAATAAAAACAATATTGAAAATTATAGACCTATCTCAAAACTCACTAACATATCGAAACATTTTGAAAAATTTTTAAAGAAAAAGTTTTCTTTGATGTAAGAAACTTAATTTGCCCTCAGCAACATGGTTTTGTTTCAGGTAGGTCTGCAGTAACAAACCTTAGCATCTTCATAAGATACTGTGTCAATTCATTTGAAGCTGGTTGTCAAGTTGACGTAATATATTCAGATATTTCGAAAGCTTTTGATAAAGTTTCACATTATTTTCTGATTTCGAAACTATTCAAGATTGGATTTCATTCGGCTTTTTTGTCTTGACACTGTAGCCAAAGAAAATGTTAGATCTCAACCTTTTTTAGTTACTTCTGGGGTATCGCAGGGCAGTATCCCTGGACCATTACTCTTTATTCTTTTTATTTATGATGTATCAACATGTTTTCCTCCGTCCATTTTCTAAAAATTTATTGCAAAGAGAATAATTATTTTGATTGTAATACTCTGCAATTTGAATTAAATTGTTTTTTTACTTGTTCAAAAGTAATCATCTATCTTTGAATCTACGGAAATGCTTTCATGTGACTTTTTCGAAGAAAAGTTTACCTATTTCGTTTTCATACTACATTGATGGTATGGCTTTGACTAGAGTTAATGAAATTTGTGATCTTGGATGTCTAGTCATGTTAATCGCATTATACCCAAAGCATACTCTCTGCTTATTTTTATATAAATAAATAGTAATGCTTTTTTAGACCCTTTCACTTTAAAACAGCTTTACACGTCCTTTGTAAGATCAAACTTAGAATATGCATGTTTCATTTGGAACCCATTATTAAAAAAAAATCCTTAGGTTTGCTTTGCGCTTGATTCCCTTCACTGAACCGTTTCTTACAATGCTCGTTGTATGCTAATAAATTTTGATAGTCTCGAAAAACGACGACTTACGCACATCATTATGTTTACTTATGATGTAATTAACGGCAATATTGACAGTCCTGATCTTCTTGAGCTGATAGTATTTAATATTCCCTCCAGAAATTTACGCTACTCAGACTATTTTTATATTAAGTGTCATCGATCTAACTATGCCATTAATGAGCTCATTAATAGAACTCTCTTAATATTAAATAAATTATATAAAGATAATTCAATTGATTTCTGTATGCCTAGATTTAATTTTAATTTAAAATTTGTTTTGTTGAGGCTTTTACATTAATTTAATTTAATTAATTATATGTTGTTTCAGTTTATTATATTTGAAGTAGAGATGGGCGCGCGTAGTGTTTTTCGTCGTGACACTAACACGCACGACGTGACCCGACGTGTTCGTGTTAGAAAATTTGATATCGTGCGTGGTCGTGGGTGTTTCGTGCTGAGCAAAATTGACACGACTAGCACGACCCAATACAATGAACAATTTGTCAAACACAAACAATTTGTCAATGCTACAAACAAAAACAGAACAGTTTGACAAACTGTTTCCGTAGTGTATTTTGCCCTTAAGAGGAAAACAATCGAAAAACACGCATAAAATTATGGATCGCAAACCTTATTTTTCTTAACAAAAAAAGTTATTTATGTAAATAAAAAATTTATTGTAACCATTAATAAACATGTAAACGTAAAACTAAAATGTGTTTTTGATTATACGAAGATGTATTTTTTACAGTTGAAAAAGTCGTGCGTGTCGTGCCGTGTTGGGGAAATTTTTAGCCGTGCGTGTTGCGTTCGTGTTTGAAATTTGTAGTTCGTGTCGTGTTTGAAAAAATCAACACGCGCCCATCTCTAATTGGAAGTCAAATTGTTTTTTGTTAAAAAATATTCAATTTCCTTATATTGTAAGCCAATTTGATCTAGTCCGTTAGGTTTTTCCATAGACTCAATAAATACTAAAAAATACTAAAAAAATACTGATCAGTGGCCAGATGACCTTAAAAGGTTTTCACCAAAAAATCACCAATTTACATTTTCCGAATAAAATTTCTCTTTTTTTTTCATACTCTGAGCGAAGTAGCACTTCAGAATATTGTGACAATGAGCGGCTATGAGTAGCTGACGGACGCAATCAGTATAGCTGAAATAAGGACTTACAAGCGAAAATAAAGCGTCAACAACTCATCATGGTATTACATAGGCCAAGATAGAAGGCAAATACTTCTCGTGCTACGCTTCCTCAAATTTAGAGTTGCACCAATTCCAGCAGCTAATATCGGGAATTGTGAATCAAATCAGAACAAGCTGTCTGCTTTAAACTGCTGAACGATGGAAGGCTATCGGCTATAGACGTAACTTTTGTCCACAGCGAATACTCTAAGTAGAAGGTTGGCGACTTAGTTACATACATTGCTCACCGCGCCATTGTTATTGAACTACAGACAGCGAGTCGACAACTGATAACCAAGGCACATATCAGGAAACATTATGTCTTTGAGAAAGACGTCTTCCTATTAGTGTGAAGAGAAAGTGACACTGCCTACTGGTGGCACATCGTGCGCGGAACCACTTAACATGTGACAGATACACACAGCACCGCCAGCAGCTGAAAAAGTGGATACACGCTAGTAAAGACTCCTGCTTCCAAGCTTTAAGAGTAAGCACATACATTAATCACTGAGTACAGACCACCGCAGTCTTCGGATCAGATACTTATGAACAGCGTGGTTGCTGCACTGTTCTCCTGACTAGGTGATAGACCAGACTATTACTGTCCACCCACTGAGGTAATGAATAAACTGAATGTCGCTGCAGTATGCCAGATAATTCTTGAACAATTATCAACCTCGATATGCGCCATCTAGAAGGTAATGAATAAACTGAATGCCGCTGCAGTATTCCAGATAATTCTTGAACAATTATCAACCTCGATATGCGCCATCTAGAAGGTAATGAATAAACTGAATGTCGCTGCAGTATGCCAGATAACTCTTGAACAATTATCAACCTCGATAAGCGCCATCTAGAAGGTACCGGAAATGACATTCTGGATAGTGGTCGAACTTTCAAGAAAGAAGTGAATTTGGTATAAAAGGTTGTCATCTGAGCTGTCGAGACACAGTTGTTCTTAAGCAATAGAGTAATACAAATGATCTTAAGTAATAGAGTGACACAGTGGATTTTAAGCGATAAAGTGAAATAATTGTCTTTACAGTACCAGTTCAATATTAGAGTTTGAATATCTATAATTAAAGGAAAGTAACGCTTTTGATTTAGTTAAACCATTTTATAATTAAATAAAGTTTGTGTTTTTTAATTGCTACACAATCCAGTGATCGAACTCAGAAATGTGTAAGAGATCGAAATTATCCTAAAAAGAGACAGGAAATTTCGTAATAATATGTATATGTTATGTAGAAATTTACCTAATGCTTCAGTTTTTTGTACTTTATCCATTATTGTTAATTACAGCTTCACATCGCCGTTCCATGCTTTCAACAAGCTTTTGACAACTTTGCTTTGGATGGAGAGTACCAAGCCTCCTGTACTCCTGTCCACAAATCATCAAAGTTTTTAAATTTTTGGTTTGATATGTTGACTTTTATGTCATTCCATAGGTTTTCGATATATATCTTTTCCATCCTAAGCCATTCCTTAGTGACATTTACCGTGTGCTTTGGGTCATTATCCTGCATGTAGATGGCATAAAATCAAAAATGAACGGCTCCATTTTATTTTTGAGTATCTAAATACTAAAATCGATCCATTTTTTCGTTTATGCGAACAATTGAACCTGCTCCATGCCAGAAAAATGCACTCCAAACCATTATAGTCTTGGTGTATCTAGGATTCAAGGATTGACCTTTAGGACGAACAGTGCTTTTCCCATCAGGGCTAATTTTATTTATTTTTGTTTCGTCGGACCAAAGTATATTATTCCAAAAATTTAGGTCTTTTTCCTTATTAGCTTTTGCGAAACTTAGGCGATTTTTGATGTGTTGTTTTGACAGGAGAGGTTATTTTCGACTCTGGCGACTAAAAATTGAGTTTCGTTTAATCGTCTTCCTACGAGCTTTCTTGATACACTTAGACCAAATTCTTCTTTAGTTTCGCGCATTACTTGCTTAGAAGACTTGAAAGAATTCGCTTTGCTCTTGCTCACTCTATCTTTAGGAGTAGTGGTTTTCCTTGGTGTTATTCACTTAATTTTATTTTGTGTTAAGTATAACTCGCTGGATTCTACTAATTTAAGAGCATTATATACCATTTTACGGGAGCATGCCATTAGCTCATCTATTTCAGCAACAGTTTTGCCAGTTTTGGCAAATATAGAAAAGGTGCTGTTTCGCTTTTACATTCCATCGCATAAGTTCATACAGAAATGGAACGATCGAATGTGTTAGAATTGCGATTGTGTGAGTGGCCTAGTGGGGTTTTTGGAGAATTTTAATTGGTTTTAAGTGTGTTCTTTGTGAAAATATAGGTGTTTTTTCAAATAAGTTTTAGAAAACATCTGAAAACACAAATTTTTCCTGATTTTTCTTTACTTTGAATACTTAAAATTTCTGTGCTGAGTTGACATTGTGCACATATGGCCAGCGTGATTTTCGAAAATTCAATTGTTGGTACAAAAAGTTGTTTATTTCCAATCGCGATATGGTAGGTATGCGTACAATTAAAAAAGAAACGTTAATATTTTCAAAATCTTAACAAGCTGCGTTCGAGCCGGATTTTCTGGTAAAAAATGAAAAGTATCAAATCGCGATATTTGAAAGAGCAAAAGCGGAAGTTTCTCTGACTTGTCGAATTACCACAAATTTCGGCTCGAAAGCCAAAAAGTTGCGCATACCTTTGCAAACAAACCATGGCAGGGTTCTGGAGGTAAAGTCTGCGTCGTAGTTGCATAACCATTTATTTAATATCTATCTACTGAATGCTTTCCAAGTGAAACCTTTTTGAGAATATTTTTGATAAATAGAATATAACTCAAAATGCGAATGGCCGACTTTCAAGGAATTTAAGTTATCTTCAATAGTTAATTAGTCAAAAAAAATTTTACACCAATTTTACACAATTGTTTTGTTCAAACAAAAATTTATTTTCAGTGGAATTTTATATCCTCTAAAAATTGTATAAAAAACTTGTAATTTTATTAAGCTATTAAGAGAGCCCAGTTGATTTTCTTTAATTCAATATGTTACCTGTTACTAGTTTTTTTCTTTTCTAAGCGTTTTTTCTTTTCTAAACGTTTTTTCTTTTCTAAGCGTTTTTTCTTTTCTATTTTTTTGTAAGTTACATATTTATTTATTTTAAGTAACTTTATATGCAAGATCTTCTGACTTAAAGAGTTTGAGAACTGTCGCCTAATAAGGCATTAATTTAATTTAAAACATTTACATAAATGTCACTACGTTTGAATTCGTAAATACTTCACGATATGCGTTAATAACTAAAAGCGGCGACTGAGACAAAATGATGATTCCAATAGTCTTATTATGTTAAAACAAAGTTGCTCAAAGGTATTTTCATCAATATTGAAAACTGGATTGGCGCCCCTTCTTTTAAGTTGCCTACCCATTTTAAAAATTTTTCAAGTTTAAGATGTTATCAAATTTTCCAACAAAGTGGGTATGGTTTTCGGACTATTATCGATCGAGGAATTCGAATCCGTGGTTATTTTTTTTCTTGTTCTTCTTTTTGTCTTATAAAACATTTAAAATTAATCGATAAAAAATTCAAAAAATAACGAATTTCTACTTTCAAGTTTTTAATGTTTTTTATTTGCTTAAAAGAATGCCGTAAGCCAGCCGTATATTATCTTGTTTCAAAGTCACGATATCTGGATTTTTTCTAAATTAATAGACAGAAAATAATTGAAAACTTGAAGTGTGAGAAATATAATTTTTAACTTTTTTGTGTCAAATAATTGAAATAATTCAAATAAAAACAACTATGGATTCAATTGAAGTTTCATTTTCTTCAAACACTGATGACGAAAGGCCAAATTTTGACATAGAGCGCAGAAGCCTGCGAATATCGTCGGATATAAAGGGGCAGCAAAAAGAATCAGTTATTTTTGCATGAAATTGAGGGTTTTATTAGCATAGTTACAATGATCCGATTTAAGTCAAATATACGCCATTTTGTTCGATAACTTGTTGCCATTTTGAAGGTGATTCCATTGTGGCTCTGTTAGATGCCCTTGCCCTATTGGCAAAATAACTAAGATAGTCGATTACGCAAATTTCTCTTGATGCAGGTGGTAATCATTTCTGTCCTATTGTCAAAAACTGGCCGGCCTTGTTTTATTACTTCCTTCCGAATTAAGAGTTTTGTCGTAGGGGAGGAGCTCATAGTAGATAATTCCCTGCCGATCCCATCAAAACTCCATATATGTTCTAATTAGGCTCTTCGAGCTCTATCTATCATTTGGCACACCATTCAAGCTGTAAACAAAAATTGACCCAAAAAACCGGTGGCTATTTAAGCTCTTTATGTGATTTCATTGAGCATACATTTCTAGTTGTAATCTTATACACTTTTAATTAAATTAACAAAATGGACCAAAAATCGAGCACTTTCGGGCATCGGGAAGGGCATTGGCAAGGCTATTCTTATTGGTTGGTTTCACCAAAACACATCACTATCTTTCCTGTACATCCCACCTTGTAATCTTATGCCTGCATTAGCTCCAACAATTTGCCAAACTGGTCTGGGTTTGGGTTGCATTTCGTATTTTTATTTTACTCAAAATATAAAATTTACACAAAAAATTAAAATTGTTACGAACGAAAATGCGTCGTTTGTTCAAACTTGGGTGACATTTAATCACCGAAAGCGAGAGTCAAAGGCGAAGACGACGAGTAAGGGTGATAAAAATCCTTTATATAAGAAAATATTGCAAAATAAAAATAATGCAGTTTTATTATGTTTAACTGGTTATTCATTAACCAGTTCCTAGGATAAGAGGCTTATTAAAATTGTGTCAATTTTTTTTACAACACTTTTCACATTTTTTCTTTTGAAATTCCAACTTTGACTTCAAATATTTCCGACAAAAACTTTTCAATAATTTGCTTTGCGTTTTTAAATTGTTTTTCAGTCAGAAGAAAAACTAAAAAATGCTGATGTTCAATATTTTTGATTTTATATTTTCTTGGCCCACTAATTTTGAGGTAAACAATCATATTGTTTGAATTTTGTCCATTATGTATGATTAATACACGCTGGGTTTCAATTTGCTAAAAAACTTTTGCTGTTGATGGTCAGTTATTCCTGTCTGTCTGTCTGCTGAAGCAACAGTTCACGGAGAGCTGTCGTACATATGAGGAGCTGAAAAAAAGTGATGTAAGTCAATTTTTTTAAATAATGACCTTCATATCTGAATTTTCCATTTTCAAATCTATTTAATGAAATAGCAATAAATATGATAACTCTCTTATTAGCCCCATGAATAGCAGCACTTGGTTGACTTGGAAGGAGAAATTTTTGTTTAGGTAGTGGGAAAAGTGTTGTAAATATGTTACTGTTTTATTCTCCAGAGCATATATTAATTAAAATTTAATTTACATTATTATATTAGCGAAAAAACAAAAGGTATATAAAGAAGTCTGTTAAATTTACGTATGTATACTTCAAGACCCGACTGACTGCCGCTCATTCACGATAGTGATTCTCTTAAAACGACGGGTCAGAGTGTAGGTTGCATACACAACAGTTACTTACACCACTTTTCTCTCCATCAATTGTGATTATTGTTTTTTGTTTCCACAATAGTTGGATCATTGAAATACTTTTTATAATAAATCTTTCATCTGCTTATATTTGCTGATATGAAAATTTACAGGACTGTGCAGGTGGATGATGATACCTTTGTCCTTCAGTCTGAAAGGAAATTATTTGAAGGTTGCTGTTTTAAAAATAGCTTACATGTAAATCCTGACAAATGCCAAACTATGATCTTCTCTAGAAAAAAAGTAATGTGGAATTATATTAAATACTTAATGACAAGAAAATCTGTTGTGTCGATATAGTCAAAGACCTTGGTATACATATTGATGCTAAATTGACGTTTAATGAACACATTAACACAATCTGTAAGAAGGCCTCGTCATTACTTGGATTTATAAAGCGATGGGCAAAATAATTTAATAGCTTTTTAGTAACAGTAACTTTATATAATAAAATGGTGCATCCTCACTTACAGTACCGCTAGTAAAGTATGATCTCCATATTACAATATACATGTAGATAGAGTAGAACGAATTCAAAAAAATTTAGTTATTTTCCGCAGATCGTTCATGTAAAGAAGGTGGTTTATTTTCTAAACTGCTGCGCTTTCCTTTTTATGGGATTGGTTTTGTTTTGCGATGTTGTTCCCCGCTGTGTATCTCTGCACGTTTTCCATTGTTTCATAATAGTTGTCAGAAATGTTGTTATACTTTCGTTAACTTGGTGTATGCGTAACACGTGTATCAACAACGAATGTGGTATGCTGTCGAAGGCCTTTTGATAATCAATATATCCAGCATGAAGGTTTATTGAAGATAAAGTTGTCTGTTCAAGTATGACTTGGTCTATCGTTATCTGTTCTTTGCATCCTCTTGCTCTTCTAACGCATGCCTGTTTCTTTTCAGCCATCATATTATTACCTGCTAAGTGCTCGTATATGATATTTTTAATACATGCAAAAAAAAAAGAAACAAAAATTAAAATCGCAAATTTAAAAAACAAAAAACAATACTTTTATTTATTTAATTTTTTATTTTTCTAAGCAAATGCATTTCGACTAGCCTGCTAGTCATCTTCAGCAACACGATTGGTAAAATTAAGTTAAAGCATAGATTTAACAAGAAGCAAATTGAAAATACAGCAAAAGACAAAACTTTTTTAACTTGAACTAAAGTGTGGTGAACTTTAAAAACGAGAGCTTAACATACGTTTTGTAAACATAAGCTTGTTTAAAGTGCAAAATTTTCTAAAATTAATTTTTTAAACAACAAGGTTTTTTTTGTGATAAAGATCTTAAAAAACTATTGAAATCGCTCATTACAATTCCCAATTTACAAATGAAATCCAGGTACTGAATTTTCACAAAAAGACACCCGTTGAAAAAATGACGAAAATTACCAGTTTTACAACTCTGTGTTTTAAGAACTAATTATGTTGAAGCAAAATTCTACTGGAATTTAATTGATCGCTACTAGAAAAAACAAAATTGGAGCACAAATTTTTACCTGGTACGCGTGGCAAATTTTACCCCATATACATAGCCTTGCCATAAATTTTTCAAGAAAAAACAGGATAAATTGGAAAAACAATTTAATTTTACAAGAATTTATTTTTCGAAACAGGATTGATTACAGTATAAAATTTGTTTAAATTTTAAAGCAGAATAGATAGGTATTTTTGTGTATGAATAAATATTTTGACTCTTAAATTTAATCAGAGCCTTCGTCCATGTATTCCTCGTGTGCAGCGTTTGAAAAGGCTATCATTTTATTATGTTATTTCCTTCGACTATGCTTTGACTCCGAAAATTTACAAACACGACAGCACAGTCATGCCAATAACAAAAAATCCGAAGCTGGACTGCCGCTCAACTGCGAAAAATGTAGCAGCACGACAGCAAAGCGATAGCAGTATGAAAAAAGCTACAATTCAACCGTTACTGTGCTGCGATAATTTGCGCAGCACGAAAGCAAAGCGACAGTCACGGCAACAAAAAACCGAAGTTCGACTGTTGCGTTTGCTGTTGTTATTGCTGTAAGCCTTTTCAAAATCAAGAAAAAGGAGAACAAACAATACGCAAAAAATATTGTAAGTATCTATTTATTGAGATCAAAGGCACGTAAAATATAAATCTATAATAGATATGCTATCAAATAAATTAGCAAAAATGAAGTTATGTTAATAAAATGATGATGTGGGTGTTAGGCTTCGAGATTCTCTGAAATCACTTCTTCGAATATAGTAGCGGAAAATTATTGATGACTTCGTTCAAAAATGTTGAGTTTAGCTTCACTAATAATATATCTTCTAACGTCTCATGTTTCATTTCGTTGCGGTTGTCCTTTAAAATGAGCTGTAATGAAGAAAATACTCATTCTATGGTAACCTGTTAGAAGTAAGTCAATTTTGTGTAGTTTGAACAAGTGACTTTAAATTATAAATCCTGGCATTTTTTAATGCGAATTTGAATAAATTACACACCGCCTTTCCAATTTCGTTCTTATTCTCGAAATATTTCCCAATAGTGTTTGAAGTAATATTACGCGGAGACATGATCGAAATAATTAAAAAATTATATATAAACACTATCAATGGCAATCACTTACTAAACATCTAAGTTTGGTATATTCTTCGATTGCACTCAGTTTCCAAACTAAACAGCCTTCGGCAGCTGACGACAGCCTACGAGCAGCAACAGCAGCAGTTACACGAATCGGTTTTGTACTGTGCTGTTTTCATAACTGTCGTTCTTCTACAGTCAAAAGTGCAGCACATCTATACAAACTAAAAATTTTAGCTCTGCTGCGACTGAACTGTTTCAATTTGCGCAGCAAAGTGATAGCACAGTTGAACGAAAAATCGATTTCAGCTGTACTGTAGCGTAGCTGTTGAAAAGTGCCCAGTAAAGCAACGCCAACAATGTTTTCTGTTAAAAAAATAGCTTTGCTATTTTGCTGGTAGCTTTTTAAACACTGCTCGTGTGATTCGTTTTCAATTCGTTCTGTGCCACCTTGAGTTTCAACAAAATACTTCTTGTCTTTCGCTTTGATGATCCGCACCATGTCCGGATTTGTTTCTATCCATTTGTAAAAATCAATGCACGACATGTTTGAATTGATCTTAGCGGTCAGAATGGAGTTGTCAGATTTTTGAAACACAAAATCGTTATATTTAAATATATTCCAAGCAAAAAAGTCAGCACAAAATTTTTTACCTCATTAATTGTTTTTAATATAAAAATCACTGCTTGAATCCCATTACATAATTTTTTATTTACTACTAAAAAAAAGTCAGAACAGTAAAATAAAATTTTTTCGAAATCCTCATGGACCCTTTACACAACACAGTGCAATTTGCTGTTTTCATTTACTAAAAAAAAATTGCACAAAATGAATTAAATATGCTGCTAAACAAGGACAATTTTAAGGACTCCTAGATACGCTGCTAGTAATTTAGTATTAAACTTTAAAATCAGTACAAATCAGTACCAATTGCTAAAAATCAATACACTTGCGTACTAATTTCAAAATCTTGAAAAAACAGTACTTTTAAAGAAAATTACCAAAAATCAGTACATGTACTGATCGAATCAGTACGTACGAAAATCCAAGGTCAGAATGGACTTAAAAGTTTCTAGTTTTAAATGAGATTTTTCATCTGCCCACGTCATGTTCATGGAAGCGAATACTCGTTCCACAGAGGTGGTCGTGCCGGTTACACAAGTAATATATTCCACTATTGCTGTAATTTCTTTGTCATCACAATCCTCAGTTTCCAAATGAGTAAATATTTCAACCCATCGTTTCGAAACAATCACAAAATTTTTACAACTTGAAAATAATAGTTTTTTTCACGTTATCAAGGTAAGGGTTGACGCGAACTTAAAATTACAAAAACAAACTCAGCGAGATAATGATCGTTTACTTTTAAGAGAAATGCAAAGTTTAAAATTAATGGAAATAAAACAGTATAGTTGAAGAATCTTTCACAAAACTACAAGAGTCATTTTTTTATAGGATATTCTCTGAAAATTCAGGGGTATCCTGTAAAATGCTATTGATATGGATATAAGTTATTTTTTCTCTGCTGAACTCACCCGTTCTAATTCAGATTCATTAATAGCACAAGATTTTCAGTTTTTATTTTATTTATTGGCAAAGTTTTACACGCATATTTTAGTAAAGTTTATAATAATTTATGAACTCGCAACTTCTCTCGAAACTCGAAATTTTACAGTCTATGACTGTTTGAATCTTGTCTAAGACTGACTTTTTAAAATTATATTTTTCCCTAGTAAGGATGTTGCTTGATCATTCTGCTGATCAAGCGAAAATTGGGTTAAGCAAAAAATTTCGTAAGGCAATTAAAAAAAAATAAATTTAAACACGTCGCTTGATCATTCTGCTGATCAAGCGAAAATTACGTAAAGAAATTTGGTAAAAGGAATTTGACACTTCCACTGCACAGTGGTATGTGTCTCTAAGAACTTTGGCCAAAAATTTAAAGCCAAAGCTTAATAGCTTAACTTATATAAATGGCACATTTTTATATTTTCTTTCTTATGCTACAGTATAGTTAATGTTATTAGCAAACAGCCAGTGTTTGGTTTTTTGCAAAGGTATATCTTTCATATTCAATAATAATAAGAACGTCAGCTATAAAAAACAGATGAAATGAGCTAGACACATAAACGGCACAATCTGGAAAGAAGAGAAAACATCGTGTTAAAATTGCATTTGTTGACTTTTTGGTATGCACAAACATTTAATTAATTGACATCTTGTGCTCTAGCCTCTGTTTTTGATGACAGCTTCACACATGCGACCCACACTGTCCACACTTTTTCGCATTTTGTTTTGGATAAGGCATACCAACCTATGTGCGGCAGACCAAAGATCGTCCATATTTGTATAATTTTTTTATACGATTTCAACCTTGACTCCGTTCTAAAGGTTTTCTATTGGATTTAAGTCAGGGCTCCGGACTGGCCAATCAAAAACGCCGATTTTTTCATTACAAACCCAATTATTTACTATGTTGGAGGAGTGTTTAGTGTCATTATATTGCAAAAATGTCCTCTTAGTTGGCAAGGAATCGAGTGCATATGGTTTCGTATGGTTGTTCAATGTATCCAAATACTGAAACTTGTTCATTTTGTCATAAATTTTTATAAGCGGGCCTACGCCATGCCAACAAAATGCATTAGACCATGAAGTTTTATTTCAAATTAATTTTAGTTGGCGGAACAGCATGTTAGAACTATTTAAATAATTAAATTGTTATTATTTTTCATTTGTTAACTACATAAATTTTTTTTAATACACTTTGAAAGCTTACTATACGTTATAAAGCATTAAATAAAAAATAACATTAAATATATTACTACAAACTTCAAGTATGAGTGGATTTGACAAAATCTAATCCAAAAAATTTCTTACTTTTTTTGTAATGCCTTTCATTAAATTCTGCACAGTTGTTTCATCGACACGGTACGATCTTTTTCACTTATGTCTGAAGTCTTGTAAATTAATCTTTTTACTTGCATACCATTCCATCGTAGCTCCAGAGTAATGAGAGGTTGCTAAATCTAGCCAAAATATCACGGTACCCTCTTGGGTAGAAGACGTTTTTCGAGGCTCTCATCTATATAAACTTTGGAATTGATTGTGCCTTGCGTAACAAAAAATCTGCTTCTGAGACCACAGGTGCATATGACCTGCCAAACCTGTGTTGCTTCGGAAATTTCAAGTTTTTTTTTCTTTGAATTTACTAAACACACGCCCTTTTTTCGGTGATGTATAATATTCGTGCCCAGGTAGCTGCTTAAAATCTGCTTTGAAGTAAGTTTCGTCGTCCATAACACATCAATCAAATTTAGTCAGGTACCTTTCATAAAATTTTCGGCCTCGCATCTGAGCCATCAACTGCTTTTCATCAGAACGGGCTGGTACTTTTTGAACTCTATATGTCTTTAGCGTACTTTTCTCCTTTATCCTTTGTACAGTTGATTTTGATGTACCTACTCTAGCCGCCATATCTCTCACTGAGGTGTTGGGACTCTGCTTAAAAAGGTGCTTCACCTTCGCGTTATCTTTGGGTTAGAAAATTCTGGTTTTCTGCCTGAACCTTTTATAATTAGAAATAACCGTAAAGACAGTTTTTTCTGATGCACCAACTATTTTTGCTATATCTGAATATTTTAATTCTGGATTTTACAGGTATGTGGACAAAATCAGTTCGCAGACTTTTTGTTGTTTGCTAGACATCTTTGTCGTTAAAGGTGTTATCTTCAAGTGTTATACATCATATGAAACGTCACTTTATATAGAACAAATATTGTGTCTTTTTAGACCTATAAGATTATCAGGTAGAGTATAATACAAAAAATAAAAAACATAAGTTTTTGCTGGTACAGTCCTTAGTAATCAGTACTCTTTTCAGTAACTTGATTGAGTTCTACGGAAACTGGAAATGAAAATTTGAATATTGAAACGGGATTCGCTCTGACACTCTTAAAAGACATCGAATATGGCGGAGATGCGCCATCATTTTTGTTGAGAAAAGACTGTTTTGAGCTACCGACATTTGAATGTCAATGACATCGAATTAAAAAATATCTATTTACTAATATTTGTTTGCTTTCTTTGCATATTTTTTAGTTAACTGTTGCCTGGTAAAGACCTTACCCAAGCATCGTCATATAGGCCCATTAGTTTACTTGCTTGGCTTTCGAAACCCTTTGAAAAACTGTTGCAATAAATTGGAACAAAATCCTTCTCATCAGAGATTTTAGAGTCTTGTTAAGCAAATACGAGATTTTAGAGTCTTGTTAAGCAAATACGTTTTTCAGAGTTCGACACTAAACCTCTGCTATATCGAATTTTCCAATTAGAGCAGGAGTACCGCAAGGCAGTGCCCCTTTCTATATGTTTTATTCGCGTCCGATATTCCCACGAATAATCAGTTAGTTTGCACATAAAAACGCTGTAACAGTTTCACGTCAGCTTCAATCCCATTTGTCTTTGGTCGAAAGTTGGTTCTCGCTATGGTGAATATTAATAGAATCCTTTTCTACAAACAGAAAATGTCACATACCTTGGCATTTATCTAGATAAGCGTTTGACATGGCGTAAGTACTTAAAAGCCAAGAAAAGTCAAATGAAACTAGTTTGCATTGACTTATAAACAGACGATCCCCTCTTAATTTAGAGCATAAGGTTCTCCTTTACAACCAAATCATAAATACAATTTAGATTTATGACATACAATTATATGGTGCATAAAACACTCAACATACAAACGGCTTAATCTAAAATATTATGAACTATTTCAGTAGCTACTTGGTTTATTAAAAATTAGTACATTCACAGAGTTACATATCCTAATGGTAAAAGCTGAGTTTCCAAGACTTAGACATAAATATATAATAAAATTTCGATGTCATGTCAGTCAATTGGCTAGCACTCTAAGTAACACATCACTATTTTCGAGACTAAACAGAGCTGACAGCGTCTATTGAAAATAGGTCCACCAGATGAGCGCCGTATATCACAAAAGCAACATATCATATCACAACATGAATCAGCACTATCTTCTAATAAAAGAGAAAAAAAGCTGGTCAACCCATCGCCAACTGGTGAATGAGTTGGGGCGCGCTGCAGCAGGCATGCTGGAGCAATACGTTTTTTGGCCCACTTTGGGTGCTAGAACGGGATCAAGCCTATCTTTGCTACCGCCTCAAAATCGTCCTCGGGGTACCCAACGTTATGGACCGGGACCTAGCTCGTCTCGGCTAGCACGACACAATCGTTATCAAGAAGGTACTTGTTAAGTCCATGATGTTAGACTGTGACCTAACCCGCCTCAGCTACTAGATGGACGGGTTGTCATGAACTCGTTGCCAAACCATTGATCGAACGGGTTATCCCATTCAACCTACCGCAATTATTAAAATTGGGCCAAACGTGAGGTTTTGCCTCGTCAGAGTGCTGATCAACGGTGTGACTCATCTATTTTTACATTGCATCCTACATTGCGGGTAGCAATTTTGATGCAGTAAGAAACAATAATGGTGTTTTGTAAAATCTATTTTCAGGCCAGCTAAAGTCTTAAGAGTCCCGCAGAGCTAGTGATTACATATTCACCCTTATCCCCTTATCGCCGTAGTCGTATTCGACAGAAAAAAACAACACGACACAATTGGTATCATCATCGACGGTCGTCAAAACGGCAATCTATACAAATTTCAAATCATCGTAAAAAAATGTGAGATCTTAAAACGACATTTTTTCTCGTTATGAAATTTGTAGACGACGACAACAATTTTGAATTAACTTTAAATTTTACTGGAGATGGTATCTGTTCTGTCTTAAAAAAAACATGGCAAAGTTCAACTTTTTTAACGACTTTGTTCTACAAATTATAATGTGCAAGGGATTTTACATTTCGTTGCAAAAATAAGAGAGAGCGAGATGCACTGCCCATAAATTGAAGAAAAACTTAACGAACACATTGTTCATTAGGGTGATTCAAATTTTTTTTTTGCTCCAAGCAGGATTAATTGTGTACTTAATTTCAGCTCATAATATTAATATTAACTGGTGGCTCATCGAGCTTTCTACTTTTCCATACGATTTGTATTGGAAGGAATAGTTTACTAGTTCTCTATATGTCGTGAAAAAAAAACAGGTTGATCCTGTTTGTGTATTTTTTTTTTCACCTTAGTGTTCATTATTAGCGTAATAGTACGCGATCCGGTAGCTGATTTCTGCTGGTATCTGTTTATTTAATGAAACTTAATTCAATTGAAAGCTTGATGAATATGTGATAGATTGGGACAGGGTTGCCCAAAAAAAAACTAGCCGCAAGCGCCTTTAATTAAAGAAATTGCAATTCATTGCAATTTGATGGACTGCAACTACGTTTTTTGCGTGAATTAAACGTTATTTGGAAGAAAATTAGATGAAAGATGTACAAAATAATGGTTGACAGCTCTCAGTCAGCCGCAACCTTCAGGTTGCCACGTGTGAACAGAAATATTTTTGTTGAATATTTGCAGTTATCGCGTTGCTTAAGGAAAACTGATTCCACCTTGTTGAAAGTCATCAAACCCGAAAATGTTGCGAACTATTTGACAATTCGATGCAGCTAAACGCAACAGATCCAAGTTGTGGGAAATTGAACGCAGATGATTGCGATTGGTAATTAATCGATGGTACTCTGAAACCAACATGGTGACCCGACACCAATGACAGTCGAAGATATGTTATCCGTATCAAAAGAGGAAGACAAAGACATGAAACCAATAGTACCAGTTCAGAAGAAGAAAATGTATAAAAGATAATAGAGATTTACTTGTAAAAAAATTATGATTTGCATTTTTCAATAAAAATTAATTAACAACATTATTTCATTATCATCATTATTTGTCACATTCTTCATTTAATTTTATTCCAAATATTGTTTATTTCACATAAAAATCATATAGATGATATTCATCAATTAATAGCAATTTCTTCAATTAAAGGTACATGCTGCTAATTTTTTTAAGGCAACCCTTTATCAATCTATTATATATTCATTAAGCTTTGATTTGCATTAAGTTTCATTAAGGAAACAGATGCCTGCAGAAATCAGCTACCGGATTTTAGGCTATAAACAATTAGGAAAACAGATCAAATGTAATTTTTGACCCAAAGTAAATGTAATTTTGCCTTGCGTTTTGAAACTTCAACAATTGCTTGAATTGAAAATAAAGTTAATATCTTATTGTTACTCTTTGAAATTCAAAAAGACACAATAAATAAATAATAGTGGGAAAAAATGTTTTTTTTTTGTTGGAAGACAGATTTTGCGGTATAAGTGCATTCGTAACATTTCTATTAAAGGAGTAGATATCGTATACATACTATGTATATATGTATGTATAATCAAAAATGCTATTAAAAGTAACCAAGAGCGAAAAAGAAAGGTAAGTTTAAAATTCTTTAGAATTAATAAAAATTGAAAATTTTTTAGATAACATCAGATAAAAACTTTTTTTATTAAAATCACTTTATTTGATATCACTTATAAATGGCTTCTTCCTTGGGGTTATCTTCCGCAAAAAAAATCGTATTGTTTAGGAATGCACATTAAATCAGTTTTCAAGGTATTCCGAATTTCTATGGCTGTTTATGGATTTTTAGCTACGTCGTGGTCAAGGTGTTGCTTCAGCCGAGGGGCAATTTTAGGCGGCGACCACTTTTAGATTTATTTTATGCGATTTTGTTGGAAAAAATTTTCCAAAAATCTCTGCATACTTGATTTTGCACGTCCAACAAGTTTTAGCAATTTCATTGAGGGATCACTTTTTAATCGTACTATTTGCTCTCGTACTTCAGTACAAATTTCTTTAGTTTTTGGACTCATATTTAATAAATAATAACTTTAGCTCAGTGACAACCACTTCTACTGCTAAAAACTGCGAGCATTCGAAAATATGGCTATTTGTCGTCTTCGTATGCATGCTTTTTTATTCTAAGAATTACAATTTTTTGTTAACGCTAAGAATATAAGAAATTTTTAATTTTTTCTTTACTATTTTAGTTTCATTGTCATTGACATTGTTATGGCATACTTGATTTTTTTATATTTAAGTAGTTCCTCCTTCCCAGAATGTCCATGTTTATTCGAAACTAATATGGTTTAGATTCAAAACTAAAAAAAATTGAGCACAAATATTCATACAGTGGCGAACAGTGAAATCCGGACAAACAAAACAAAATGGAATAAAATCCTTACGGATCTAAATTTTTTATCGATTCAAAAAACTGATGCAAGGGTCAGAGAAGCAAATAATTTTTATTGAAAATATATTGCTGTAAGGCGGAAAACCACACCATAAACATCTATTTGTAGCAAAAAATGTGACATATGTCCTTTATTCATAAAAAAATATTTTGGTAAAATGTAAAATTTTATTTTTAAGGAACTAATATTTACAGCAGGTATTTTAAAAACTAATGTTTAGGATTAAAAAAACAGGTGTTAATATATTGTTGTTCCTCTCTTCGCTTTTATGACCACCATAACTCGCTGCGGCATGGAAGAGATCAAATTTTCAAAAGATCTTGCGAAATACTTTCGTACCGAACATTTTGAATTATTCTGTCTAACTCACGTAAATTAGAGGGCTTGTGGCTTGCTACCTGCACCTTAATTATTTGCCAAATATTCTCAATGGGGTTCGGATCGGGACTATTGCCTGGCCACGATAAAGTTGAAATTTCAAGTTCATTCAAGTAATTCTTTACCTGTAAAAGAAGAAGAAAAATATAATGAAAGTTGTGGGTTATTATTAAGTACAAAATAAGCATTTACAAAACACTAATGCTTACCAATTGCATCGATTGCAAAGCGCAGAATCATCTTGAAAAATAACGTTGTGTCCACACGCGAAAAATGCTCTTCAATAGAAGGTTCCAAGTTCCATCCCCAGACCATTCTATTAATCGGTTGCCTAAATGTTCTTTGGATGCACTCGTCGCCATAACGCTCTCCAGTTCTTCGCGCACATACAGTATTTCATCGGAGCCGGATATATTAAACTTTGATTCATCTGAGAAGATCACATTCTACCAATCAGAAACAGTCCACAATTTTTGTTTGTCCGGATTTCACTGTTCGCCACTGTATATAATCGATTGTTTTTTAGGAAGAAAAATTTTAAACAGAAATAAATTAATTCTTCTTCAATTTACATTACTTTCAGATTCGAATTTTAACAATGACGACGGACATTTCTATTGTTCGATGGGATCCCAGCCAGGGTCCAGGCAACGAATATATTGACGAGTATGAATACGACGGCGGAAACTCCAGTTCTCGGCTGTTTGAACGATCGAGAATCAAAGCTTTGGCTGAGGAAAGAGAAAATGTTCAAAAAAAGACATTTACGAAATGGGTTAATTCTCATTTATGCAGAGTGAATTGTAGAATTGCTGATCTTTATGTAGATATGCGAGATGGAAAACATTTGATAAAGTTGTTAGAAGTTCTCTCTGGCGAAAGATTGCCTAAACCAACTAAAGGAAAAATGCGAATTCATTGCTTGGAAAATGTTGATAAAGCTTTGCAGTTTTTACGGGAGCAGCGTGTTCACTTGGAAAATATTGGCTCACATGATATTGTGGATGGTAATGCATCTCTCAACTTGGGGCTAATATGGACAATTATATTAAGATTCCAGGTAACTTTAGTATTAAATATTATCTTATAACGTATTAAGTAAAAAAACAAAATACTAAATAGGCGGAAAGCCCGCTGTAGAAAAGTCGAGTATATAATGTTACATTATGAGATGTACAAGAAAGATATTAATGAATTTTGGTGAAACTTACTAAGATGGCCTTGCCAGAACCCGTCCTGGAGCTTGAATTCCGGCCATTTTTTTTTATTAAAAGTGTATAATATAGCTTGAAATAATGTATGCCAAATAATACAACTCGTACAGCCTAAATAATATATATAGGGTTGCATTGTTAAATCCTGTCCCAAACATGGGCTGCCACCCATTTACACTTTTACTTTGAGAATAATTGAACCACAAAACGGGTTTGGGACAGGAATCGACACGACAACCCCAAGTATAGTATTTAGGCTCTCTGAGCTCTATTATTTGGCACACATTTCAAGATGTAATCTTTATTAAAAAAAATTTACCCAAGAAACAAGGGGAAACCCATGTTTGGGACAAGATTCAACAATCAATGCAACCCTTTATATTATATTTAAGCTCTTCGAGTTCTATCATTTGGCATACATTATTTCAAGCTATTAATCTTATAGACATTTAATAAAAAAAAAATTCATGTAATCTTATACACTCGACTTTTCTACAGCGGGCTCTTGGGCTTAAACCCTTTCTGCTTTTCAACGAAGTGTGCATTTTTGTGTTTAAATGTAAAATAGAGTGCAGCCATGCGAATGGTTCGCGTATGTGGAAGTGTAACATTTTCTTTTTCATATGTGACAAAAATGTAAAACAGATGTTATACTCTAGAGATTTTGCATTTGGAGACTTCGCTTGGACTGCAAGAAAAGATCAGATCTTACTCGTTACTTTTTGTATGTGACTTAATGAAGGTAAGTTGGATCTAATCTCTCCATCGGACTGCACTGTTACAAATGCAAAGCTTGTTACCTGTGCCTGGGCATGGTTATCCACCCCTTGACACATTCGGTCGTGGGAGAACAATACAATATGTCTATTGACACAAAAAAACAAAAAAATAAAATCCACAGCAAAAAATAATTCGGCATAAGCACCAAACAAAAAGTAAGAAATTTGCTTCGTGATCACACACACGCACATTTTTGCCAGGTCTGTTGTTATGCCTTTTCGCGTTCCTTTAACGTTATAATCCCAAATATTGTCCAAAAACAATCACCCGTATTCTCGTTGGCGTTGATGTTTTAAAACGACATCAAAACGTCAATTTCATATTCCCATTGGCGTTCTGAAAGTTATCGGAAGTATACTGGTATTCTGTAATTTGAAACGAAGATAGAAACGACAACCGTTGCTTTCAAAATATTACAAAATTTGAAATTTTTGAAGTGAAAACTTCTTATGGCACGTTGTGCACCTCCATAAGAAAGCATTCGCGGCTGAGGAAAAAAGTATAAACTCGCGAGACCGTCACCGCATAATAATCTATATATTTATTCCTCGAAGGTAAGGCTTAGTTGACGCGATCTAGAACAGCTACAGCAACAAATGCTATATCAAATTGAAGTCCGAAAATCCGTTGACCAGAAGCGGAAGCATAAGCGTATAAAGATTCCCTTTTTTCAACTCTTTCAAGCATTGCACTGATTAACTGCAAAAGCCTCGCCATAGCGATTTTATGTAAAATTATTAAAAAAATAATTGTGCCAGATAGCGCAATAAATAAAAATTTACCAAAAACATGATAGTACTTTATATTGATAAATAAAACAATTCGTGGAAAATTATTCCATAAACATCATGAAAAATAAAATTCCAAAATATTATTCCAAGTTTTCACTTCTGTCGGCACTCCCAGAGTGCAAGCCGCTGGTTTTTTTTTTCATCGTTTCACTTTATATTAGGAATTCCAATTTAGAAACGAGACGGCGATAAAAACGACAACGAAATCGTGAATAGGGGTGAATGAAATAAGACCCAAGCTAAAGCTATGAAATAATTCCCAAAAAAAATAAATGAAACAGCCAATATTTGGGTCTTAAATTAAAGATATCTCAAGGAATACTCCTTATTCCTAATATGTCTAACTCAAAATATGTCTTTACCTGAAATGCAGAAAAACTAAAAGGCTAAAAAATTCTAATATATTACTCCTAATTTCTAAGTGCCTAGGTCCTCTTCAATATCCTCTTCTATGTATAAAACAGACAGTTTGTGTCCTAACCTTTTATGGACCTTAACAAGCACCCTGTCACCTGCGTTATAAGTTCGGTCCTGTATACCTCTATTATGAAATTCTAAGTCTGCCACTTGCACATTTTTAATACGTTCCTTGATTTCAGCTAATGTCGAAGGAGGAAGAAGTACGTCAATTGGTCTTTTGTTCGTAACCGAATGGATTGACTTATTATACTCAATTGTTGCCAACAGAATCAGTTCGTCTGTATCGTCCAAATTGTTTTCAAGTTTTAAAATCCTAGCTATTTCGATTAAAGTGCTGTGGAACCGTTCCACCTGACCGTTGGAGGTACTGTGCAGGGGTGCGTTAGCAATTTGCACATTAAAGTGGTCAAGCAAAATGGATTTTATAGTCTGTGGTTTTATTGACTTTTCATTGTCACAACAGATAGTGTTCGTGTTTGTGAAAATGTTCATAAGATGTAAAGTTTTTTGCTTAAGGTCTATAATAGTCCAAGATGGAATTTTCTGAACCTTTGCAAATTTAGAAAACTTGTCTATACAGGTAAGGTAATATCTTTGATCCGTAGAGAATATATAGATGTGTAAAAATTCACTAGGGAAGAATGGTATCGGAGTTTCTCCTATAATGTGTTTTTTGGATGACGTTCATATATAGCTTTAGACCAAATCCTACAAATCGTGAAAACTTCTGTCGCCTTTTTATCCATTTTTGGGAAAAGTAGTCATTCATAAGTTGCTTCACAATTTCACTCTGATCGTTAATGTCAAAAATGTCTGTTACAACTTTTTCAGTATGTCGGAAATTTACCGCTGGGTAAAGTTCCACTAGATTGTGCTGTACATTAGCCAGAATTGGTAACCTGTAGTGTATTGCGTTGACTACGCCATCACTTATAGACTCGTGTAAAGATTTCATTAAATAATTTATGTCCGAAAAAATAATTTTGTGTCTAGTTTTTGTCCCAAAGAGAATAAAAGTTCGTTTTGACTGAAGTTCACCATCATGTTCATATGTTGTTGCGACAGTGCGTCGGCAACATGGTTATCTTTACCCGGTTTATAATGCATCTTTGCGTTATACTCCCCGATTATGGACTGCCATCGCTATATCTATGCGTTCGGATTTTTATTCGACACCGCAAAGGCTAGAGGTTGATGGTCAGTGTAAATGTTTATTTCCCTAACCCTATGCAGGTTATTTCTTAAGCTTTTAAAAGCCCATATGATTGCCAAAAGTTCTCTTTCATTTGTTGCGAAATGCTCCCCACTGCCTCTGAGCATTCTTGAAATCATGGTCATAGGTTTTCCCCTTGTGAAAGGACGGCTCCAAAACCAATTGAAGATGCGTCGGTTGTTAAATCAAAACATTTGGTAAAATCTGGATATATCAGAAGGACGTCTTCTGATAACAATATTTCCCTGAGATCTGAAAGAGTAAGAAACAACAAGTGCAATATTTTGTTGTTTAATCTGTACTTGTAGTTTTGTTCGTTGTGTTTTTTGATGTTAATGTTTACTTGCTGTAAAAAGTTTTTAGTGATTATATAGTGAGAAAATAAATAAAAACTAGCAGTTGTTTGCTGTTTTGATGTTGCTTTATTTTTGAATATTACTTAATGCTAAGCCGTTAAAGTTGCTGTCGCTGTTGTTATATTTTTTTCGTAGACATAGCGTCAGCAAAATCAACGGATGTAATTATAAACAATCGCTCATGGAATGTTTTATGTCACTTACGCTACTTCCCTCTCCTTAAGAGGCGAGCTTGCGAGTTAAAGTGCAACAGACGGGTAGAGTTTAGGTAATGTAGCCTGTGTCGATTCGACATCTGGTTCTGGTTGATGAGATTGTTTTCTAAATTTTGCGTAAAGTATCATTACAGGGTTATAAGATATGTATTTGTAATATAAAAATACAATTAAGATGATAACAATTATTGCTGAGATTATTACATACGTAAGTGTGTTATTTTCTGCTAATAGCTTAACAATATCTTTGTGTTTAATAGTTTTTTTTTTGTTGTTTCTAATGGTGGGTAGAATGGTGTGAGGTCAATTCCAGATGTTAAATTATGTTCGCTTAATATTATGTCATTTATTTCAAGTTGGCATCGATTAATTTTTACAATTTTATTGCCATGAATTTTCAAATTAGCAGTGGTTTTTTGACAATTTTGTTTTATTGATGTTTCAGATATGTTCCATGTTATTATTGTATTTGGTTCAATATACTTTATTAATTCTGTTACATGCATATATTTACAAATTGGTTTTGTATGTAATAAAATCTTAGATATACATTCATCGTTAATCTGCTCATTCTCAAAATTATAAATTTTATTGTCACGCTCAAAATAGGATGTGGTGCTAATGTGATCGAGCTGGTAACCGTTGTGATCGGGTTATGGAATCATTTTTAGGGTGTTAAAAATTTCAAAATCAATTGGGATGTGTGATATAATAAGGATTGTATTGTCCTGATTGTTTATCCAAGTGGATGTTTTTATTAGTAGGATATTACGGTTATCAACACTGTCAAGTTTGTCGTAATTAAGTAATTTTGGATTAAACAGGCCTAATCTTGATAATTGCATGCCCATTTCAACATCCTCTACATACTGTAAAAATTGTAGAAGTTCGAAGACAAATGTATCTTGCATACGGCGGTTGTCTTCATATTCCTTTAAATTTTCTATTCCTTCGTTTATTTGTTCGATTATGTCATTGATTTCGTGGTAATCGAATGGAACTTTGTGCCACATTGTTAATGCTTTTCTGAAGCTTAATTCGATCGTCTTCGTCAAGTGTGCCAAACAAAAACTTATAGTTATTGCTGAACCCACAATATTTAGCAGTCCTCGCATATGCCTGTGCCCCTGATGTAAGGTTATACCGTTTAGTTCTCGCTGTAGTTTTTTAAATAAATAATTTTCATGGGGCGAATTTTTATGATTGGAAATATGTACTTGGAAATATTCGGCGCTATGTCTATTTCCGTTATGTTTATACGTACGCAATGGTGTTCAAACTTTTATGGAAGTTCCAAGGGTTTGTCCGAAAATAATAAATACCCGTGATTGGTATTCAAGTCGTTTATTTGTATTTATTGGGTATGACATGAAGCTATTAGAATGCACCATATTATTATTGTGTACCAGGGACCTGTGGAATTTGAATTTGATTAGTTTTGATTACGTTTTTTAAATTGGGTTTTATAATAGTGTGTTTCCCTATTTCTGTTTGTTATTTTATAATGATCGGGGTCTGTCTGCTCTACGTTTTTATTTGCTTTAAAAGGGTTTTCTAATTTCCCTTTTTGTAATGGTCCTTTTCTATATCTTGTATCGATTTCGAATTCTTGTCAGTCACTGTTAATTTTACCTATTACTCTTTCCTTGTGTTCTTGTGAATTCAAAGTAGGTTGTCCAGCGTACAAAAATATGTGTGCAGGGGTTTCTCCAGTAGTGTCATGTTTAATTTTATGGTTATATGTAAAAAGTATTGTTTCAATTTTGCTTAATTTGTCTTCGCTATCGTCAGAATTTTTAATGACTCGAATTTTTTTATTTATTGTCTTATGTAAACGCTCTATATCTGCTACGCCTGTCTTTGTGGTGTTAAGTTGGAATTCGACCCCTTCGCTGTTGAGCCATTGCTTCAGCGCCAAACTTGAGAATGCTCCGTCTCTGTCAGCTTTTAAAATTGTTGGTTTACCTAGTTGGTTGAATATGCGCATGAGTGCATTTTTGCATTCAATCCAATCTTTAGTTTTTATTTGTTCAAGAGTTGCGAATTTTGAATAAATATCTAATGTTTACCCTCCGCTGAGTAAATGTCTATAACAAATTTATCACGGCAATGTTCAGGGTTGGGTGTTATTTTCATTGGCATTTTTGTATTACGATGCTCGGTTTTTGATATATTACAAACGTGGTATTCATTTATTATGTTCTGAATAAGTAGTTGGCTATTTGGGAAGTAATATGTTTCACAAAAAAGTTTTGTTGTTTTTTGTATTCCAGGGTGTAGAAGTTTTCCGTGAGTTGTTAGGATGAGTTCTTTAAAAGCTGCGTAAGTGGGGACATTTTTTAATAAAATAAGACTACGGAGAATTTTGGTGTGATTTATGTTAATTATGTCCTTATGAACATTTTGAATTATTTCAAAGTCTGCGTCGTTGTTTATGTACAACACACTAGTCTTTGTGCGAAAATAGTCAATTAGGCATTGTTCTGCTTTGTCTTTTGTCATTTCGTCATACGATATGTAGATTATTTGTTTATTAAAGTAGTTTTCGTTTTTTATATTTGGCGGACCTTTAGAAAATATGATTTGTCTTTTGAAAGTGTTAGTTGGTTTTCCGGTAATAAAAATTAGGTTATTATTGTCTTGGCATGCGCTATGTTGTGTTTGTTCACCAAAGTATGTATGTTCAATTTTTGCTCGGGAGAGGGCGTCAGCTACATGATTTTCTTTTCCTTTTATATATTTTATGTCGAAATCATATTCCGATAATCTGACTCTCCACCGAGTTAATTTAGAGTTCGGGTCTTTCATTCAGCCAACAAGTGGTTGATGGTCACTAGCTATTTCGAAATGTCGTCCAAGTAAATAGTGTCGAAAAGTTTTAGTTGCCCATACAATAGCTAATAGTTCCTGTTCGATGGCACTGTAGTTCATTTCGTGGTCATTTAGCGTTCGGCTGATTTAACTAATTGGATGTCCGTCTTGCGAAAGTATTGCTCCAAGGGCCACTTTGCTAGCATCAGTAGTTAAGGTGAATTTACGATTGAAATTTGGTATTTTTAAAATAGGATCTTCGGATATTAAGAGTTTTAGTTTTTCGACAACTATAGAGTTTTAGTTTTTCGGCAATATAGTCTGGATCCTGAATGTTTATTTTTGAACCTTTTTTTAGTTCTTTTGTCATAGGGTTGGCTATGTTAGCGTAGTTTGGAATAAATTTACGGTAATAACCAATTAGTCCTAAAAAGGATTTTATTTCTTTAGTTTTAGTTGGGATTGGATATTTCTGAATCGCTTTCATTTTTTCAGGGTTAGGTTTAATCCCATCTTTTGTTATTACGTGACCTAAAAATGTGGTTTCTTGTTTTAAAAACTCGCATTCATCGAGTTGAAGTTTAAAATTTGCCTCTGACAATTTTTCTAAAACTAATCGGAGGGAGTGCAAGTGTTCGTCGAGAGAATTATATCATCGAGATAAACTAAGCAATGTTTATTTCAAAGCGGACGCAGAATATTGTTCATACAACGCTGAAACGTTGCAGGAGCATTTTTGAGCCCAAATGGTATTCGTAAATACACACAATGTCCGTGCTTTGTGGAAAAAGCTGTTTTGGAAATAGAGTCTGGATTCATTTCAATTTGATGAAATCCTTTCGCGAGGTCTATAGTGGTGAAGTAATTGCATCTGCCCAATTTTCCTAAAATTTCATCCATGTTCGGTATGGGGTGTCGGTCGCTTATAGTGATTTCATTCAATTTTCTGTAATCAATTACGATTCTAAATTTCTGTTTTTAATTGAAATCGGCATAAATGGTATCACGAATAAATAACGTAGTAAAGTAATATAAAATTTCGGAATGTCGCAGTGTTTTAAATGTAAGACGACAATACGAGGTGAAACTGGCAGCAGCTGTGAGGTAGTCTGTAAAAAAGTTTTTCACCAAACAGCTAAATGTTCAGGAATAGATCAATACAGTAGTGGAGTGCTTGGAACTAATAACATGCTGAGATTTATGTGCGAAGACTGCGTTGTTTATATAACCTCGGTTTAGATGAAAATCATATAACGTTTAATAAGACATGCCCAGTATATCAGAAAAGACTAGAGGCAAAAAAGAAAATAGTATATACACAAATATACAGGGCCTAATGAATAACTTCGTCGAACTAGAAGCGCTAGCTGACAGTAAAAAATATGAATTCAGAAACACACCTTACCGAAAATATAGAGGAGAACGAAGTAAAAATTAAAGGCTATCAACATGTTTCATGTATATCAACTTCAACTAGAACTGGTGGTGTAACTATATATATTAGAAATGGTTGGACGGTAAAAAACGTTGTTACTAAATCAATTGATACAAAAATTTGGCTAGTTACCTGCAAATGCAAACAAAAAAATCAGGAAATATTTATGATGGCAATATACAGATCACCGAGTAGCTCTGAGAAGGAATTTTGTGAGTTTTTCAGAAATTACGTCGAATGGCATCTAAAAAACGCCAATAATATTGTTACGAAATTTCCTGTCTCTTTTTAGGATAATTTCGATCTCTTACACTTTTCTGAGTTCGATCACTGGATTGTGTAGCAATTAAAAACACAAACTTTATTTAATTATAAAATGGTTTATTTAAATCAAAAGCGTTAGTTATTAAACGGTACAATTGTTTATTTCCTTTAATTATCGATATTTTTTTTTTTCGTGCGTGGGGAGTTAAAAATGCCTAACGCACCATCATAGCCATCGCCACAGCTATGGAGAGAGGGGCTTGCACCCTCTAAACCAGTCTCCCCGTACCTAGACCTAATTCCACCCCGGGACCGACTTCATGTCATTGCATCGGAGTGGGGTCCTTTAGATTTCGCTTAGAGCGACACCCGGTGGGTTAATAATACACTGCGTATGTGTATGTTCTGCACTTACTCGTTAGCTACGTTGAGCCTTCGGTCGCCTCCAGATCTCGTTTTTTCAGCTTCAGTATCCTTTCTGAGTATTTCAGGATTAAGAACCAGTGTTCTTCGCTAGACACTATTTTCTCGACGATGTTGTTAGGTGATACAGCGCCCATTTCGCTCTCGATGGCATCTCGCATTGGTTTCCACCTTTTACAGTGGAAAAAAGTGTAGTCTGCGTCGTCGTTGTCGGAATCGCCATACAAGCAGCAGGGTGTGTCACATTTATTAATGCGGTGCAGGAATTTTCTGAAGTAGCCATGACCTGATAGCAGCTGTGTCAGGTAATAGTTTGTATCACCATGTGTTCGAGCCGTCCAAAGTGAGATGTTGGGGATCAACTGGAACGTCCATCTGCCGTGCTCCTCGTTAGTCCATCGTTGTCGCCATATTTCCGTTGTCTGGTCTCTCGCTGAATTAGCTGCCTGTTCGTTGTGGGTGCCGTTTTGTTTGAGTTCATACAGCTTCTTTCTTTCTTGGGCCAGGAGGTCGATTGGAATCACTGCTGCTATTACCATGACGGCTGCTTCTGATACAGTGCGGTATGCTGACGCTATTCGCAGAGCGGCTGTTCTTTGCACTTTCATTAGTTGCTTTCTTCTGCTGTCGGTTTGTAGGGTGTCTGCCCATACTTCGCTTCCATAGAGCAGGATCGCATTAGTGGTGGACATTAGCAACTTTCGCTTGCAGGCAGCAGGGCCATTTACGTTTGTCATCAATCTGCTAAGTAAGGCTGTGGTTTTTGCTGTCTTTGTTGTTGCGTGCTGTAACTGCGCCAGGTACGTTAGTTTTGGGTCAAGTCTTACCCCCAAGTAGTTAACCACCTGCTGCGTCATAATTACGTCTTGGCCTACACGCATCTCAATTTCAATCGGATTATGTTTTTTACTAAAAAACAGGAGCTCAGTTTTATGAGTTGCTAACTCCAACCCTCTCGAACTAAGCCATGCTTGCACTCTGATCATGACTTGATTTAGTCTTCTCTGTGCATCGTCTGTATTTCTAGTGGTGATAACGGCAGCAATGTCGTCAGCATAACCGACTAGGAAGGTATCGTCGGGCATATCGATGCTAAAGATTTCGTCATAGCTGATATTCCAAAGTTCATGGCCTTGGATTAAGCCCTGTGCTGCTCCTGATGTTACTATCTTCTCTTTTGTTCCGCTCTGCGTACTGTAAATCAATACACGATCGCTGAGATAGCTGCGAATAATGCCTATTAGATATGCTGGTATATGAAACCGCCGTTCCAGCGCGTCTGTGATATTTGCCCATCTTAGGCTGTTAAATGCATTTTTAACGTCTAGTGTAGCAAGCAAGACAACTGGTCTTAAGAAGTGAGTGCCCTGTTGCGTCACTTTCGCTGCTGTTACCACTTGGTGGATTGCGCCAACTGTTGATTTTCCTGTTATAAAACCATGTTGTCGAGTGCTTAGACCGCCGGCGGCTTCGATGGCAGACTTAAGTCGCGGTTTGATAAGTTTTTCATACAATTTTCCTGCTGTGTCAAGCATACATAAAGGTCTGTATGCGGATGCACTCCCCGGGTCTCCCTTTCCTTTGCTTATAAGCACAAGGCGTTGCCGCTTCCATCTCTCAGGAAAGTGTCTTTCTCTTAGACATGCATTGTACATTTTTGTTAGGATTTCTGGCCGCTTTTCCGCAATCTCCTTTAAAATTTCTACTGGTATAACGTCTGGGCCAGGGGCTCTTTGGTTTTGGAGCGTCCTTGCTGCTGCTTTTATCTCCGCCTCCGAGAAAAGATCGATTTCTTCACTGTTTGTTGCGTTTGCGTCGGTATTTCTTTCCAGCTCGTGGGTTGGGAAGAGTGTTGCGACGATTGTATCCATTGTTTGTTCATCCATCTCTGATACCGATGACTTTATTCCTAGTTTCCGCATGACAACTTTATATCCAAGGCCCCATGGGTTGTTGTTAACATCTTGACAGAGTTCTATCCACTTCACTTTTTTGCTCTTAATGATAGCTGCTTTAAGATCTTTTTTAGCCTGCTTGAAAAGGGCTTCTTCGTTAGCTGCGGATCCTCTTCGCCTTGCTCTTGTGTAGCTTCGTCTACAGTGTAGGCAGGTTTGTCTCAATTGAGCGATTTCTTCGTTCCACCAGTATGCTGCTTTTCTGTTTCGGGAGTAACGGCTGACTTTGGGCATTGCTGCATTACATGCTTCTTTAATTGCATGCATTATCTGTCCAACTATGATTTTAGAGTCATTTCGACTATGAGATGGAGTGAAGACTGCATCCATCATCGATATTAGGGCTGTGGTGTTCAGCTTTCTTACATTCCATTTACGAGGGTCCGACGGGTTCCTATTTAAAGACGCCTGCTGTATCTCTCGGTCCACGCAAAAGGTAATGTATTGGTGATCGCTTCCAGTATAATCTTCCAATACATGCCAATTGCTTATTTTTCCTGATATTGTTTCCGATACCAAGGTGATGTCTGGAATGGTGCCTTCGCAGCCTGGTCTTCGAAACGTTGCGGTGCTTCCGATGTTAGCTACAGCAAGGCCAAGTCTTGCTGCCATGTCAAGTACACTGCGTCCTCTAGGATTAGTAATCGGCATACCCCATTCAACTGCTCTTGCATTGAAATCTCCAGCAACAATAAAGTTACCTGCTGTTTCGAGGATCTTGTCCTCAATCCTATCTAGCTTTGCTTGGAAATCTTGTGTTATTTCACTCGGTGTTAAGTAGCAACTCATAACCAAAACATCACTAATACGGGCAAGAACATAGCCCGGGCCCGAACAACATAGCGTTGCCGTTACGCTGCTCGAATTCGGGATCCAGATGGCAGCTGTTGCTGTTGGATCTTCGAACCATGTTCCGCTGTTTTTCCTAGTGTACTGCTCGCTTATAATGACGTAGTCTATTCTTTTTTCTAAGGCAAGCTGGGATAGAAGGGCGTCAGCTGTCTTGCATCTGAGCATGTTTGCCTGAAGAACCTTCATTGCTCGTATGCTTTACACTTGCGAGAGCCAGGTACGTGGTCCACCGGTGTGTGTCCCTTTTCCGAGCAAATGCAACACTTTGGTGAGTTTTTACAGTCCTTCAGCTTGTGACCGTTTTCTCCGCATCTGATGCACAAACCCTGTCCAAATCTATCTGGTCCTTTACAGTCATATTGTAAGTGACCAGAACCAAAGCACCTATAACACCGCTTTCTCTCTTCATGTTGTTTAACTCTGCACATGGTCCATCCAATCCGTAGCCTCTGTGCCTTAAGAATGATTTCAGCTTCTTCAGCAGAGAGGCTTACAAAGGCTCGGCGCTGCTCTCTTGCATCGGCTTTCGTTATCGATACTTTGACGTCTGCGTCTGATTTCTTAAGAGCGTCTCGGACCGCTTTAGTTACTTCTTCTGCATCGGAGAGTACATCTAAATCACGAACCTCGATGGTTATTTTTGGCTTAAGGTTCGTTACAGTTGCCGTTTTTTGGAGAGATGTTTTAATAGCTTCATAAAACTCCTCTTTTTTACCACCTTTACTAAGTTCAAGCAGAATTGCACCTGTCCTTGTTTTTCGTATTGAACGAATCGCAATATCTGCCTGTTGTGGGTTGACCTTATCGCTGAGGCTTTTCAGGATGTCAGCGTAGCTATTTCTGCTTTCTGGTCTTACCAACACTGCTTCTGCACGTACCTTTTTACGGCTGCTTTTCCGAGATGGGTTCTCTTCTTGGCTTTTTTTGGGATTTCAGCTTTCTTCTTCGGTGTTGCCGTTCCCTGATCTGCGCTCGTTTTAGGCTTTATTCGCAGCACCTTTTGCCAGCTACCTGTTCCATTATTCCCTCCTGGGGGCCTTCTTCAGCTGGGCTGTTTGCTGCCCTCTTGTTGCGAGCTATCGTTGGTGTGTCTGTCGAAGGTTGTGGTGTTGCCGTCTCTGGATTGACTGGTTTTGAAATCCGCATTCCTTTTTCGGTAGCCATCCAGTTACGTCGGTAGCTGTTGCTAATGTCAAACAGCTCTTCGAGTTCCAGAACTCCCGACTTGACATCATTGCTGACGCCTCTCTGTCTAGCCAGTGCAAGTTTCATTTTGCGTATTACGGCTTTACATTTTTCGATCGTTTCAACCTGAGCCGCCTGCATTTTTTCGACGAACTCTCTTCTTGGTGATGTGTGCACCGGTTCAATGTTCGCCTCTGGTCCTCCGTCTCTTACCGGGGTATCCGGTTTATCGCTGCTGCTTAAGTGCGATGTTTGCACCGGTGAACGCCTGATACTTCCGCTAGGTCGAAAAACATCAGCCTGTTTGTCACGCTGCTTCTTCTTGTTTTCATCATTTTCATTTGGGTTTTTGTTTGTTGGTGAATTCATCATGTTTAAATGGTCCCCGCTCCAAGCCGTTATCATTGCGCGATTGTTCAGTCGCCTCAAGCAATCCCCGTGGTTATCTATGCATGCAGGGAGGCCGCGCGAGGGTTGACACAGGTCCTTATGGGAGACTTTGTTCAGAGCCAGGATCTCAGCGTAAAAATAGGATATTGTCAACTGTACCTTAACCACCAACTTAATGGTGACGTGCGCCGAACGTACTCGGAGACCTGCCAGGGTTTTAACGGGACGGAGGTGGTTACAGCATTAGCCTGAAAGCAGTTTCAATAAAATTTCACTTTTATTTACTAATGTAACAGAATACTGTAAGCCCCCAGCTCACGGCAGTCTAATCAGAACCATTGTATTGAAATCGTAGTCAAAATATAGAATCCGGGTCGTTATCTTGTTGTGTAGCGCTCCAATGGTGCTCCATCGGTGTGCCCACGGTGCTACCTTCTGGTGGGTAGGTCGACGTATCAGCTTCACTGGGTTTTGCGGGCTTTTAACCCGCACCCTCCACTTCTGCCGCTCTTGGTTGGGGGCTTTGCAGCTATCCACTATCCACCACCTGTGGACCCCTCCGGTAGCCTGAGCTCAGCTTCCATGAAATCCACTTTACCGGACTCCACGGCCGGAGACATCAAAACATCAAACACCGAAATTCCAAATATAAAAAAAACTAATAGAGAAGTCAGTCAACAAAAACCGTTCCGAGCAAGGCTCTTGATACTAACTCAAGACAATCTACTAACTGACCCCTCCACCAGCTCCCCCACATCATAAATTCCAGCGCTCGACACTCTAACATCCCCGACCGCGGAGCCCAATCAATAGATTCCACGGCCGGATAATTATCGATATTCAAACTCTAATATTGAACTGGCACTGTATAGACAATTATTTCACTTTAGCGCTTTGAAATCCACTGTATTACTCTATTGCTTAAGAACAACCTTTATTACTCTACTGTTTACGAACAACTGTGTCTCGACTGCTCAAATGACAACCTTTTATAGCAAATTCACTTCCTTCTTGAAAGTTTCACCACTATCCAGAATTTCATTTCCGGTACCTTCTAGATGGCGCTTATCGAGTTCAAGAATCATCTAGCATACCGCAGCGACATTCAGTTTATTTGCTACTTCCTAGATGGCGCTTATCATATGACATATGACTGCCACAGGGTGTTCGAGAACAGGCATACTGCAAATTTCGCTACAATATAATAATAGCGGGTGATATAAACATAGCCTGGTGCAAAAATACATCATATAAGCAAGAACTAAAACGAATTTTAGAAGACAATTGTCTGGTTCAGAAGGTTAGTGACTATACGAATAACAAAAACATCAAAAACAATTATTGATTACGTTATAACAAACATGCACGAGTTATCATGTGAAATAAATTGGCAAGAGAAGATATCCGACCGTGAATGTGTAGAAATAAGAATAGGTTCACAAAAATGCAAAACAACTGAAAAACATTGAAATTATGAAATATAAAAAGTATCATTTCGCAAGAGAGCTGAGCACATATAATATCGTTTATAAAAGAACATATACATACATGAAAATGACAAAAATATAGAAAATTTGTTGAGAGATACGACCAGGAAATTTATAATAAAACAGAAGGTTGCTGAGAATAATAAAATAAATAAATGGTTCAATGGAGAGCTTAGACTATTAAAAATAAAAAAATTGAAAAATATCAGACAGCTAGGCTAATAAATAATGACCAAAAGTGGCAAGAATATAGAACAGCAAGAAACTTGTACAAAAATAAAATTCAAAATTGCAAAAATCAGTACGTTAATAATAAAATTAGTCAAGCAGTAGGTCAAAAACAAATGTGGCAAGAAGTAAAAAACCTAGTTCTTATACAAAATAAAAACAACATTCAAACAGTAATTTTTGAAAAAGAGGAGTTCAAAGATGAAAAAACAATTGCCGAAAAATTCAATCAATATTTTGTTAATAGTGTGAATTAAATAATCAGTGATAAATTACATAGTAGGTGAATGGAAAGGCGGCGGAACGCAGAAAAAAACATTAGCACTTTTTTTAGATTTCAAAAGGGCTTTTGAAACGATCGACCAAAAAATTTTGCTTAGAAAAATGGAATGGAATTCGGGATAAGGAGCTTGCTTAAATGGTTTCAAACATTTCTATGAAACAGAGAACAGAGGACTTAAGTCAATAACAATATATCCAGTCCTATAAAAATAGACGTTGGTGTCCCTCTAGGGTCTATTCTAGGTGCACTTTTATTCATTATTTATATAAATGAAATACCAAATGTAGTTCAAGGCTGCAAAATTACTCTTTATGCTGATGATACACTTATATATGCTGAAGGAAAAGATGAAAGTGAATGTACTGAAAAACTAAAAAATGATATTGGAAGACTAACAAATTGGCTTAAAATGAACAAATTAAAATTAAATGAAAATAAAACAAAAATAATGGGTATCAATATTAATTCTACTGTAAACTTAGAGATCAATGGGGTGCATATAGAAAACGTCGAATGTATAAAATATTTAGGAATACAAATTGATCAAAAATTAACACTGCAGCAACATATAGATTATGTGTGTAAAAAAATTGGTTTTTTCAAACGTATCCGTAAAAAAACTGAACTATGCAACAGCTGTGAATATATATAACACAATAATAAAACCACACTTTGAATTCTGTTCCTCTGTACTTTACACGACGTGCAACCAAGGGGAAATACAAACACTATAGAAACTCCAAAATAAGGCCATGAGAATCATTTTGAAATGCAATAGATACACATCAATTGCGTCGATGCTGGAAGCCCTCAGATGGCTAAATATTGCAGAAAGGCTAGAACTTAACACATTAATAACTACTTTCAACATAAAATATAAAGAAACACCGAGCTATCTTACAAACTCCGTTGGGAGAGTAGATGAGGCTCAGCCATACAATTTCCGAAATGCGACCGACTTTAGAATTGAATATCGAGGATCAATAGCAGCACAAATGACTTTATTCCAGAAAGGCTTCCGTTTATTTAATAGTTTAACAAATGAAATTAAAAATGAACCAAATTTAAGAATCTATAAAAGAAAGTGTGTAGAATTCATAAAAGCAAAGAGAAATTAATTAATTAATTGATTAAAAAATCAAATATTCATGTAAATAAAAAATTGCAATTATTATTATTAAGTTTTGTTAAGGAAAATTAAAAATCCAGTTAAATTTAAATATATATGAAATACTGTTATCTAGAGTATTTAAAATACTAATAAATTTCAAACAAACTGAGGCATCTTAAGTTCTTCCATACTCATTTTACTATGGCCGCTATCAGATGGTCTTAATCGTTTAACTGGTTGGCTGGGGTTTGGGTCGTTGAATGTTCGTTGAGTCATATTTTCTTGTTGTCCGAAACGATTACGATGAAAGAGGTTTTGTCTTTGGAGATTTGGTCTGGGCGCATATGGCACAGGTTGTCTTGGTAGAGGCGGATAATTTGGATAGGAGTAAGTAGCTTGTGGGTGATGATATACTAGTTGTTGGTAATTGGGTGGATTAAGATGAGGTGGTACGTGTGAAGGAGCTACAGGTGGGTTATACGGTGGCTGAAATAGTGTAGGGTAATTTTGAATGCTGAGTAGGTTAGGTGAATATGTGCTTTGTTTGTTTATTGGGTTTATCTGAAGTGGACTGTTTTTGAAAGATTTTCTGAGTGAGATTGTTTACTTCATAAATGCCTTTCTCTTGTAATTAATTGATAAGTGACCGTAAATCAGGTATTTCGCAATTGACAATTCTTAAATAAATATGAATTGGTAATTTTTGGATTAAATTTTCAATACTTGTTTTGATTAAACGGGCAAATAGTGTTTTTTCTTCTAAATTTTGTTCTAATTCTAACTAACTTATTAATATTTGTCGGCGGCGTTCAGCTTCTTCCAGAAATTCTCGTACGTTGCCATTGTAGGATGTGTTTCGAAAATCCTCTAGAAGTACGTGGTTTGGTGTTTATGGCTTGTAATTAAGTATTAGTTGATGTCGGAGGGAAGTCCAGGTTGTCATATCGTTCATTCCCAGGGTTCGCATTACATTGCCGCTGATGCTGCGCTCGACATGCCCAAATATAACAAGCGATTGTCGAACATCATTCGTTGTGTATAGGGCAAGTATGTAATCGATTCTATTGATGAAAGTGTAGAGAGTGTCTGGGTCACCTTGGAATTTTTCTACATTTCCGATCTGATAAGCGACTTGGCTCATCTCAGGCTCCGACAGCGACACTATGACAGTTTGAGCCATTTTAACAATATTTTAATTTTTTTTTTTCGTTTTATTATTTATTTGAAATGTTTATGTATTTAATTTAACTTTAGGTTTTTAATATTTGTTCTTATTGTTTATTTTAATGAATTATTTATTGAACTTAATTTAAGTTTTTGTTTGGTGTTGCACTAGTAGCACTTTCGTATGGTATCGAGGTAACCGTTTTGGATTTATCAACTCTACGAATTCTACAGCGTCTTCCTGATTTTCCGTTTTATTTTTTTTTTATTTAATTGGAAAAGTGCGTTTCACGTCTCTGTCGAGGTTTACAAAAGTTAAACTTGACGCGATATTAACCGACACGTGGGTTGCCTTAGCGAGATTCTTTTAAGGATAGTAAAGAAAGGACACGAGAATTGGTAAGGTAACTATCGCATCAGTATCCGGGTTTCACTTTATCCTATCCGACTGCGCCAGTGAGAAAATAAATAAAAACTAGCAGTTGTTTGCTGTTTTGATGTTGCTTTATTTCTGAATCTTACTTAATACTAAGCCGTTAAAGTTGCTGTCGCTGTTGTTATATTTTTTTCGTAGACATAGCATCAGCAAAATCAACGGATGTAATTATAAACAATAGCTCATGGAATGTTTTATGTCACTTACGCTACTATATATATATAATATTATTTATTAGTCCTTGAAAATTAACTCCGACAGAGTTTGAAATATCGAAAATAATTAAAAACTGACCTAAAGCCGTCATATTTATTTAATTTGAAATTAAAGACGTCATAAGATTAAATTTTTTTAACTTTTATTAATAAAAGTTCTTAGAAGTTTCTTTACTTTTTGATATATAAATAAAAATGAACTTGTCTCTTTTATCTTCTAATAAAAAAGTTTTAAGTAAACTTTTACTTTTATTTCTAAAATATTAAAGTTTAAGGTTTATTTCAAGCTCTGACTCAATCTGCCATTTGCTCTCGCACAAACGAATTTAAAACTTAGTTAAAATTTTTTGATCACCCCAATTGTTTTAAGTTATCAACCATACGAGTACAGCGATATGCATATGGAAATTTTCACAACATATTGTTTTCTGTATTTGTTTTTATCAATTGGTTAAATTTAATTGGGTACTGGACTCCCTACCTTACAAAAATCCGCATTGAGGTGGTTAATAGTTGGTGGTTACTCATTTTTATTAAATTCGTAAATTAAACTCATTAATATAATTCGTATTGTGCATCAACAATGCCTACTCTCGACGAATTGGTTGAACGTTTTTGGCAGCTGTAGGATGTAGATGCAATTGCAAAGAAACTGACTCCCGAACAACTTATTTATGAAGAGTCCTACGTGGAAAATGTGACCACACAGTCCGAAGGTAGAGTTGTGGTGAAACTTCCGGTCAAGATGAATCCGTTGCAATTAGGAAATTCATACAATTTTATGCTATTGAACGGCGCTTGGCTTAAAACAGAAGTATGAGGAGCTTAATCACGTGCACGAGCATGTTGTTTCCAATATGCATTACTTTCTACTACATCGCTATGTGCTGAAACCCGAAAGCACCACTACGAAGCTCAGGGTAGTAATCGAACTGCTTCGCAGTTATCCCTGAACGATATCCTTATGGTCGGCCCAGTTCCGGATTAGCCCATAAGCAAATTAAGTACTGGCTTAGGGCATCAGGCCTCAGGAGGCACCATAAACAGCACTGAAAAAATATTAAAATTTCTTCAGAAAAGTTAATTGCAATATTTATGTTATTCGTTATGTAAAAGATGAGCAGCCAATAGAGCCATTTTTTACATTGATTGAGTTGAAGACGCATCACACAGGTGATGAACTGGCAAAGCAGACACTCCAATACCTTGTGGAGCTATGTGGATTAGATTTTTCAAAATGCTGAAGCTGGTCATATGACAATGCCTCAAATATGTCTGGGCGTTATAATAGCATGCAGCAAAAAATTCTAGAGGTGAATCCGTTTGTAATTTATGTCCCATGTGCAGCCCATTCTCTCAAGCGCCGCGGCAGCCATAAATAGTAATAATTGCGCTACACTCTTGAAATTTGGTGAAGATGTTTCAAATGCAAAAATAGGAAAAATTTGTGAATATGAGAAAAACCGTTAGGTTGCCTTGTCTCAACATTGAGAGCTCTTGCTCAATTAAGTATATTGGACGTTTGTCCGCATATGTGGGGTCCAGTCGTGCGATTATCGCATCGAAATTTAATATAGTATCAAAAGATGCTAACACGGCGTCAGCAGATTTTCTGATTTTTTTTAGATATTTGCACTACATTTTTATGGTTTCACTTTGCTGCCTAATCCCTTTGTTTTTAAGATTTAAACTTTTTTCAAAAAACAAGTTACGAAAAACTTGTGACTTTTCAACAGGAAAATTGTTTAATAGAATCAAATAAAATATTTTTAGTTTAACCGAGTACTTCTTAGCAATAGTCATTATCTTTTACGTGGTCGCAGCGACTCGTCTTGTCGTTGATGTTTTTAATTTCTTCATTCTCTCACCTACCAGCTTTTCAGTTGTTGTATTTTTTAATCCTCAATGATGATCCAGGTGTCTCAGCTACCAGCGTTTTGTATTTTTTTGAATCTTCAATGATGATTTAGTTGCCTCAGCTTCCAGCTTTCAATTGTCGTATTTTTACATAAGAATATTTTTGATTTTTTACGTTGGGCGCCAATTGTAAGAAGCCTTAAGGTTTTATTATTTTTATTTAACGAATTTAATATTTAGTTTGCACGTTAGTGCTTGTTCTAAATTCTGTTTAGAACAAGCTGAATGAAAATACTTAAACGTATTGCCCAGCTATATGCGACTGTGCAATCCGCTGACATAGCAGTCTTTCGTTTTTATTGCTGCGCATGTGGAGTCGTATTTCCTTGCGATATTTATTTAATGTTTATTTGGGACAGCGTAAGCATTTTTTGTGTGGTTAATACTTTACGCTGTGGTTGATGTTATCTTGTATACGTATACAAACGTGACCGTACAGCAGCGATTCAGTTATATTTCATCATACTCCATATGATTGTTGTACAACTAAATGAAAACGAAGCTTTGCGTGCAGGTTGGTGCTCATCATTTATCTTAACCACATCGATGAATGCGATGAAGTATTTGGACCGCCCCACAATGATTCGTCTCCATATAAACAATGGACAAAAATAGTAGTTTTCGGAATGGAATGAAATTTCCTCTCTTAGTGACTAATAGCATACGAAATTCAAAAAAATCAAAAAATTTTGAATATTTCAGTAGATTTCGAGTAAATGGGTTTTTTACCAGTTTTTTTGCGTTTTATCTAATGTCATATAAATTATACATTTTGACTGTTATCGGAAAAAAAAAACTTGTGATTTAATGTATTTATTATATATAATATATAGAGGCATGGATCCAAAATTTATTGCATCATGAAAATTTTGTGAGAAAACTGGTCAGAAACTGATATATAGTTAATACACTTTTTAAATACTTTTGATATACAAAATACAACTTCAAAAATTTTTGTTTCACAAGTGCAGTCTGAAAATCATTAGTCATATTTATGTTCATAACATATAAGTTAACTCAATATAATATTGCATTACCTTTTTACCTTCTGAATATTGAAATATAAAAAAAAAATCAATATTAATAAAAGCTTATTTACTACGATTCAATTTTAAGTTGAAAATGTTTGTTTAAATATATATGTAGATAAAAATAGGTTCAGTGAGTTTTAACGATATTTTGTAATAATCATTTTGCTTTTGCACATTTGATATCAAATTCCTTTTTGATACAGTTCTTGGATCAAATGAAAAAATTAAAAACTGCATTAGATCTTCATTTGTATCTTCACGTCTTGTTTTTCTTGTGTGGGAAAGTTTACCATTTCTTATAATTTTTTGAGTTGCCTGAGAAAGGAATCCTACACAAGATTTTTTCCAAATATAATATACCTAAATTTCAAATATTTTTGATTTTGATTTCTTATTGAAATTACCTGTGGCAAATCGAAGTACCTGATGATTTATGTCCCGTGTATTAACACCTTATGCACTGAACTGAGCATATGTTTAGTACCAACTATAGTTTTTGAGGTACAAGTCTCTCGTTCTCAGCAGAAGCAAAGCGAGTTCTTCCGGACCATGTTCACTTGAACCTTGTACCTCGCAAATTGTATTTTTCTGATGCAGTCTTGAAACGAATTTTAGGCCTGCCACGTTTCCCAGTGCTAGTGCTCGCTTCCAATTTAAAAAGGTTGTAGTAGTGATGAAGGAAACTATTTTAAAGATCTAGGATATTACTTACATTATCAGAATTATCTTTATTGAAAACCGTCCACTTAAACCAAGCAGAATGGTTTTGACATAACCATTCTTTTTTATATTGACTTTGTCGCCACTTTTTTGTCATCTCAGCGTTATACCGAACTATATTTATGCGCAGGTTACGGTCGCTTAAATAAGATTTCCCGAGTTTGGAGACACAAAAAGAATAAAGAATTGACGATCTCTTTTTAATATCAGTAGATATCCACAAATCTATTAGATCTTGATTTAATATTATTTTTGTCATCTTTTCTAACTAATACACCACTTAAAGTCGCACATTTTACTTTTGCTTTTCACTTGCTTTATGAAAAAATGTAAACAAAATTAAACCTAAAATGCACATTTTCTAAATTATAAATAAAACTAAGAGGTATTAATAAACTAAAACTAAATTGTTTAAGAAAATATTTAATATTAATTTTTATTCTTATAATTTTTTAGGCGCTATGCAATATAGAGTTAATTTTTTTAACGGTTTCGTTTCTGTGTTGAGAAAGCAAAAGAAAAACAAACGTAAAATTTTAAAAAGGCGGACGAAAGCGAAAGAGATTTTATTTGCACATATTAGAAGAAGGTCAAGACTAATGATACATGAAATAAAATTGCAACGGTTCTTACCACCTATTTTTTTAAATGTCTACGCAAAATTGCAATTTTATCTTTTAATATATGAAAAAGCCTCAATTTCGAAGTTACACAAAATTTTTAGGTTTTATTTAATTTTGATTATTTAAAAACATAAATTCAGCCAATTTATTATCCACATAAAAAATTAAATTTCTACATTTTTGTTCAGAAATTGTAGTTTTGGCAATATTTTTTCTCTTATCCTTTTGTCAAGATGCGATAAAACATAAAATTCATACAAAAAGTGTCAACTTTAGAAACCTTTAGTGGTCGGAAATATAATTTTTTTAAAAAAAAATTTTCTGATCTATTTTAGTGAATATTTCACCTTTAAAACGGTAGCAACGGTTTTCTTATTTCCAATAAATATTTTTTTTTTGATTTTTCAAAACTTGTGTAAACGATTGGAATGGCTTATTGCTGATTTTGCACAATGCTGATGTCTTACACGAAAAATCGGATTGTTTCATCAAGTTCATATCGCGACAAATGTCTTTGCAAATTTAAATCACGTATAATAATATGGTACATACCATTTATGCCATAGTCCACAATTTGTTTCTTCAATGCTTTACATAACACATTCTCTTATTTCATTAAATTGTACTGAAAATATGCCAGCTTTCAAATATGCCACTAAAACTGTTTGGTTGTTATTGATTTTTGCTACTATTTTTTTCGCATAAACTGCACTTCAACACATTTTTCAATTAAGTTTCAGACTGACAGAATTTTTGCCCTTAGCTCTGGAACAAAAAAATCTTCCCTCAATATAGCCACTGCTTTTCAAATGTACCGTACCAATACCGCGAGTAAAAACTACTTTACTGGTTGCCAATGTAACACTCTGATGATCTTTCATAGACACAAAATTTGATTCTCCACGGCAGATATGAAACGATCGTTGCGTCGAGGCACCATTGTCTCAATACATTGCTTTTCATATGTAACCGTGCCAAATATGCTTACAATCAAAGGTTATCATTGTCCTATGTTTTTGTTATTTTTGTTCTTCTCACTCCAACACTGACCGAATGTGTCCTTTTTTTGCCACAACTTTTTATTTGACGTTTCTTTTTTCGCTTATTTCATTTGTTTTCTTTTGCATACTGTCCTTCGAAAAAAATTCAAATACTAGCAATACATGGACCTGTTTTCCACTTCGACGATATTTTCTTCTAAAAATTTTGATTTTTAACTTTTTAATTTTTGGCAAAGCGTCGCAACTTTCCAAAGCAACAATGAAATTTTCCAACTAAGAAGTTCTTCGGAAACTTCTAGACCGACTTATTTTAGGTTATCTACTACAATACAAAAATTATTTACTTGTGGATCATATTTTTGACCATTTTCACAACGAAACTAAGTACTAATTGTTTAAATGAATTCATCTTGCGGAACGGACCACTGGCTTGGTAAATGGTGTTTAAATATTTCCATGACTGAGTTGAACTTTTGCAATTTTTTATATGAATGAACTCTGCGGCTTAACACTCAGTGTTATCGTAGCCAAACCTTTTGGTCACACACTTTCTACTTATTAAGTTTATTTTCCGTGTCAGTGTCAGCAGGAGCTGCAACTCCTTCAATAGCTGAGCACAATTGTAGCGTGATCAATAAGCTCTTGATTTGTGTATTCCAAATTTCGTAATGTTCACTGTTTTTCAAATGTGCCATTGAACTAGCCATTTTTTCATAATTTTTACATTATTCGAACTGACGCACAATTCTGCAACCGTTTTTATTTTCCATATATTTGATTTAAAAAAATATAGAACGGCTTTTCCGTTCTAAGTACACTTCCACTCATTAAGAAACCAAGGTATGGTATTTGAACTATTTAAAACAAAACTTGACTTCTTGAGTCTTATAGTCAAATAAGCTTTCCTTAAACAGCTTAACACATCTTTCAGTACTTTTAAGTGCACATCGAAATCTTTTGAGATTATGGGCAAATCGTCAATGTACATATTATTTTGACTGGTAGGGAACTATCTGGGTGCATGAAGCGACATAGCCTGTGTAACGCGTTGCACAAGCCAAAAGACATTTCGACAAATTGGTAAAAGAGTCGGCCTGGCCCAGTAAAAATGCTATACATTCCTTGCTCTTGGTGTCCAACTGAGTTTGCCAGAACACATATTTGAAGTCCACGTTACTACATCGAATCTGTTAGTATTTAGCAAACCTTTTATTTTCTGTCCATCTATTTCCACGTGAGCATAGACTCGTTTTTTACATGTAGCCAGAACCATTCTTTAGTTTGTCTAATGAAAATCTCTTAAAAATCTGCCCAGTCTACACGGTAATAATTTTGTAGGTATTCGATTTTAAAAACATTCCTCTACTATAATTTTATACCGGTTTCTCTCAAAAACAACATCCCATTTGTCAACTCAAGACTAGAGATGGGCGCGTGTCTATTTTTTTTAAACAGGATACGAACACGAATTACAAATTTCAAACACGAAAGCAACACGCTAAAAATGCTCCCGACACGAGCACGACACGATACTCACGACTTTTTCAGCTGTAAAAAATACATCTTTGTATGATCAAAAAGACATTTTTATTTTACGATTACATGTTTATATATTGTGATTTACATACACATTTTTATATTTGTTCAGATTTGCGCTTAATAATTCTATTCGTGTTTTTCGACTTATTTTCCTTTTAATGACAAAATCACTACGCAAACAGTTTATCAAACTGTTCTGTTTTTGATTGTACTCGTAGCGTTGACAAACTGTATTTGAAAAAATGTTTATTGTGTTAGGTCGTGTTAGTTGTGTCAATTTTGTTCAGCAAGGAACATTCACGAATTCAAATTTTTTAACTCGAACACGTCGCGCGTGTTCGTGTCACGAAAAAAAACATGGCACGCGCAAATCTCTACTCGAGACATGTTTTGTTCAGTTAGTTAGTATTGTTGCTTTTGCTGTGATGATGAGATACTCCCATAACCAGGATATCCATAAATTTCATTTGGTCTACCATCTACAAGGATCTTCGGCAGGCTTAAGTTCCGTTTCGTGAATGATGATTAAACTGCCTTTATTTGGTATGATCACATGTTCACATTGACTTCGCTCATATTTTCTTTAGATTTCCCCTGGAAATTTACTGATGCTCGGTTTCTACCATTTTATTGGGTTTTGGATCGCGCGACGCTGAAACACTAAACTCCATGCTGCACTGTGGAGATATGAGCTGCTTGAAAGGGACCGGGCAAGATCATTTATTTCCTTCATGGAGCTAACAAAATTTATCTCCATTGTTTTCTCAAGACTAATTTTTTCAGACGGTCGGTAACTTTCGTGTGCTTGCACTACATCTTCATTAATCGCCAAAATAATGTCACTGAGTTAGAAATATGGTCTGATAATTTTTGCGTTGTTCGCTAGAGCGGCTAAAAGAGGAAAACAAATTTCATACGGTAGGATCTGCAAAAATAGAATTAGGTGAAAAATGATGTACCGACATCCTTGTGTATATGTTACTGGCTAAACTAGCTTCGCCAAGCCTACAGATATGCACTGAAATCTTAATGCAAAACACTGGCTAGGTAAGACCAAAACAGTAGCAAAGTAAAACAATAAAACATAAATTCTCATCTCATCTCTGAAAATTTCAATCATTTTTTTTTTTCACCCTATTTCATTTTACATTCATCTAAATCTAAGATAGATGATTTGCATTGAAACATTGAGAATGAGAGTGAGAAAATTTGAATATTCCGTTACTTTTCTTCCATAAATATTCCACTGTATACACAAACTTCAAATGCTTGTAAAATGAAATAGGGTGAAAAAAAAATGGATGAAATCTTCAGAAATGGTACTCATGTATGTTCTAAAAATTTTGAACCTAAAAAGGCTGAAATCAGTTCAAATTTTATTCTCTCGGTCTCATTCTCAATGTTTCAATTTACGTTGCAAATCACAAAACTTAGTTTTAAATGCTTGTAAAATCAAATAGGGTGAAAAAACATGGATAAAATTTTCAGAGATGGTACTCCTATATGTTATGAAAATTTTGTGCCTAAAAAGGCTGAAATCGATGCTGGAGTATTTGGGAAATTGATGTTTTCTTGGAAAGTCAATTTTTTTTATCTTTTACCACATAGAAACCGTTCAGACTTTCATGTATTCAGATTTGCAGTTTTTTTGTCATCTACTAGTACACAACTACCTAAATATAATATAAAAGCTAATATGAATTGTGTTGGTTTGTTTATATTCATCAATGAATTTTTTCGTTCTACTTACGAGCTTTTTTGAACACAATTTAAAACTTTTTTTTTTAAGCAATAATAATGGTCAAAAAAACTTTATCGAATATTTTTATATCTTCTACATGACAGACCAATCACTGAAAAAAGTTTCAGCCTATTCAAAAAACATGAGGGTAATGTTAGGCCCATTATAGATGCATTGACCCATATACAAATTAAAAATTAGTTCTGGTAGACTCACATTTGATTTCTTCTTTCTTTTTCCGCATTGTGCATCACGTAATCAGGTATGTAAATACATTGAACGAAATGAAATAAAATGGGGTGATGTTTTGAGGTTAATCAAGGAACAAAAGTTTTGATGATGCTATAAGCTGCGCTGCAGAAAAATCAAAAATACCTACACATGTGTAGGTAAGTGTGGGATGTTATTTTTTAATATATTTTCATTTATTTAAATTTAATTTTTACATTAAAAGTTTCTTATGTGTTTCTAGCTTTTATTTTAAAAATTCTAATGAAAATTTTTGACAAACCAAAACTTAAAACTCATTGATTATTTATAAAAATTATTGAAGTTATAATTCAAAGTAAAATTAATAAAGTGTTGATGCTACATCACTCCCCCACCAATTAAATGAATTAATATTAGTTAAAATTAATGAAATCGAATTTATTTGTTAATGTTGTAAGTAACTAATCTTTTGTTTATAGAAGTGTGAGGTGTTGTAGAATTGTTGTTTAGAAATTTGTGTATGAATGCTGGTTTATGATTATCAATTGAAACAGTTTTAATAAAATTACCAATTCTAATTCTGAATGTTTTATTTTGTTTGGAAATTACTTTGTAGGGACCTTCATAAGGTTGTTGGAGCCCTGAAGTACGATTTATTTTCAAAAAAACATACTCACAAGTTTTTAATCCTCTAGGAATAAAAGACTTTGCTGAGTTATTATGGTGAATAATATTGGATCTAGTCTGAGCAAAATGTTTTCTAAGCTTAGAAAGCATTTCGTCTTCTCTCAGTGGCACAGAACGTGATGTGATTAATTCACCTGGCAATCTTAATGTTTGTCCATATACTAGTTCTGCTGGACAACATTTAAGATCTTCCTTAACCGTGCATCGTTAACCAAGTAAAATAAAAGGAAGCTCGTCGGACCAATATATTGAAATTTTAGAAGTTAATATTGCAGTTTTAAGTTGACGTTCGATTATTCCATTGGCTTGTGGATGATAAACTGTACTATGAATTTTATGTGATCCAAGTAGTTTTGTCAGTTCTTGAAATAGTGTGCTTGTAAATTGGGTTCCTTGATCAACGGTTATGTTTAAAGGTACTCCAATTCGTGTAATGTACTAGTATGCAAAAGTTTTAGCCACTGTTTGAGCTGATATGTCCTTTAACGGAAAGGCTTCTGGCCATCTTGTGTGCCTGTCGATTATCGTCAGGATGTATCTATTGCCATTAGAAATTGGAAGAGGACCAACTAAATCCATGTGTATATGTTCAAATCTAGTTGCTGGTATAGAAATTATGTTAGTTGGTGATTTGGTATATCGTTGAACTTTTGACATTCTATGCAGTTTGTGGACCAAACGTTTAAGTCTTTTCGCATCTCTGGCCAGAAATATTTTGATTGAATCAATTTGCTAGTTGGTCTAGTTCCAGGGTATGAAATTGAATGCAGCTTATCAAAAATTGTTTTTCTCATAGAAAGAGGTACGTATGGACGTGGAGAATGATACGACATATCACACTAAATTTTAAATTTTAAAATAGGAACAGATATTTCTTTTAGATTAAATTTAGAATTAGGGGTCGAAATAAGTGTCTTCAGTGCATCGTCTGAACTTTGTTCTATGTACAATTTTTCAAAATTTATATCATTAGATGATATTGCATCAATTTCTGGAATTCGTGATAGTATATCAGCGACAATATTATTTTTACCCGAAATGTATTGAATGTCGTTTGTAAATTGTGCAATATATTCGAGGTGTCGTGTCTGTCGAGGTGATCTGTCGGCTTTCGAATCAATGACATAGGTAAGAGGTTTGTGGTCCGTGAAAATAGTAAATTGTCTACCTTCTAAAAAATGTTTGAAGTGTTTAACGCTGTTGTATATGGCTAAAAGTTCCCGATCAAATGTTAAATATTTGATTTCGGTTGGACTTAATTTGCGTGAAAAGTATGCTAAAGGTTCAATAGTTTTTCCATTTGATTGCTGCAATACTGATCCAATTGCAATGTCTGAAGCGTCGACAGACAATGACAATTTTGATTTTATACGAAAGTGGTTTAATAACGTGTTTTTGGCGAATTTGGTTCGTACATTTATAAACGCGTCCTCTGCTTCTTTAGTCCAAGCTAGTTTTTTTTCTTTATTTTTAATAGCTTTCGTTAGAATATCATGAAGTGGACTAAATGATTCGGCTAAAAGTCGTACAAATCTGTGATAATAATTTATCATGCCTAAAAATTTTTGCAATTTAGTAATTGAATTAGGTTTTTCAAATGTTAGAATTATTTGGATCTGTCTGCAGATGGTTGAATTCCTTTTGATGAAATTTGGTAACTTAGGAATTCAAGAGATGTGACGCCAAGTACACATTTGGAAGGTTTAATATTGAGTCCATATTCATTAAAAATGATGTGTAAATGTTCTTTATGTTGTGATTCATTTTCACTTGCAATTAGAATATCATCGATGTAAACGAAAGCAAAATCAAGATTACAAAATATTTAGTTTACAAAACGTTGAAATGTCTGAGCACTATTTCGTAATCCAAATGGCATCCTTACAAATTCATACATGACAAATGGTGTGGTAATAGCAGTTTTATGTATATCACCTTCAGCCATAGGAATTTGGTGATAAGCTCTAACGAGGTCTATTTTAGAAAAAATAGTTTTGTTTCTCAGATTTATATTAAGGTCTTGAATATGGGGTAGTGGATAACGATCAGGTATGGTGATATTGTTTAACCTATGGGTAATCGCCACAAGGTCTCCAATCATTGGGTTCCTTTTTGGCAACTAAGTGTAGCGCAGATGTAACGTGAGATAAAGATGGACGAAAAACACCGATTTTAACTAAATAGTCGAATTCTGCTTTCGCTATGTTATATTTTAGTGGATCAAGTCTACGAGGTTTAGAAAAAGGTAATGATCCATTAGTTTCAATCCTGTGAACTGTGGTATGTTTAACAAGTTTATTATAGTCAGGTTCCGATATTATACTAGGATATTCGTTTAATAATTTTGTAAATTTTTAACTCTGAAATATTGGAATAACCTGATTTCCCAGAACTAATTAACTTCGTTGTTGGATCAATAATTTGTTTTTTTTTTTAATATTCACCAAAATTTCAAATTTTTTAAGAAAATTTGCGCCAATAATTGGTGTTTCAATATCTGCGAGAATGAAAGGAAAATAAAAGTCACGTCTTAAACCGAGGTCTACATTGAATAATTTTGAGCCATAAGTCTTTATTGTAGTACCGTTAGCTGCTGCTAAAATTATGTCTGAGTTTCATTTAAAATTATTAAATTTGGAGACAAGTACAACGGAAACGACGGCTCCTGTGTCTATTAAAAAATTAAGTTTATTTCTTTTGTCGAAAATGAAAAGACGACAGGTTGGGTTGAAATGTATTCTATTATGTGTCGTCGTCATAATAGATGTATTTAGTTTAAATTGTTATCATATATTTTTGTAGCTCTAGTGTTTTTAGAAAAAGAACAAGGTTGAATGCATTTACGTGCTTTAATGCCAAATTTATCATGATACCAGCAAAAGTTTTTTTTTTAAATTAATTTGAAAAGGTTGTTTGTGGTAAGATCTTGGATGGGATTTTAGTTCAGCCATTTCATCGGATAAATTATTTACTTTCTCAAACATTGTCGACGTTAATTGGACCAGATTTTGTATGACATTTTCTGTGTTTTGGTGTGTTGACATGACACATACTTCCGATTTATGAGACAGTTGGAATATTTTATCAACCAATACCAACTGATCTTCAAAATTTTGAAAATTGGTTGCAGCTAAGTGAATTTGAAATTGTTGAGGTAGTTTTCTAATCCACAATTTTTGTAAAAATTCATGACTAATGATGGATAATGGTCCTGCGAGTATTTTTATATTACGATAAAATTCCGATGGCTTACGATCACCAAGTTCTACGTCACTCAAAATTTTTTCGAAACGTAAATCTTCGCTAAGCGAAAACCGTTGACATATATTTTTTTTATGTTTGCGTAAAGATCAGTAGGTGGAGGAAATTGTATAATATCTAATAATTTTGATACTACTTCTTGTTGAAGTGCCATGCTTCTAGGTTCTCAAACCAGAATTGTGGTAATTTTATTAAAGTTTTTATGGGTGTAGGAGTCATTGGTATGTATGTTTGGTTAATGGTGTTAGTGTTTGTGGAAATTGAAGGATCAGTGTTGTCACTTGTAACATTTAAACTAGGATTAATTTCGCGACGAGGTGAACGAGAACGAGTGGTAGGCATTTTCAGATATTACAAATTAATTGGAAGGAAAAGACTTACAAATTTGATATTGCTTAGAAAGAAAACTGTTATTAAATTATTAAAAGGTTAAAAGTGTTAAAAAAAATTTCAATTAAATAGTTGATAAATATTTTTGGAATGGATAAAAAAATGAGTGTGTTTTATATATGCATTTATATTTTATTTATAGAAAATATACTTTGAACTTGCGATTATACGTCTTTTGGATATTCTTCATCAACTTTGTGATAGTTCATCCGTGTACACATATGGATATGAAAATGTATTCGTTGATGATTTCTTGTTCGTAACTGGATTGAAGATGATAAATATGAAATATTACTGAGGATGAATTGATTGATGAATTGATTGTTGAATTTAGTTTATATTTTGCAGGATCGCCAATTTGTGGGACGTTATCTTTTAATATATTTTCATTTGTTTAAATTTAATTTTTACATTAAAAGTTTTTTATGTGTTTATAGCTTTTATTTTAAAAATTCTAATGAAAATTTTTGACAAACCAAAACTTAAAACTATTTGATTATTTATAAAAATTATTGAAGTTATAATTCAAAGTAAAATTAATAAAGTGTTGATGCTACAGTAAGTACTAGAGATGAAAAATCTTGCTTAACTTCCAGTACATCGAAGCTTTCTTAAAAAAAATTATCCATTGGGATTAAACAAAGAAATAGATGATATTCAATACACCTGCAAAATTCTCAAAAAAACAAACAAAGCTTTTTTTTGTAGTGGACTTGATCGGACTCACCTCAAGTGGTTTATTGTTAGACAATAATTTTGTAAAACTATTCTTGCTCGAAGTGCATAATGTTTTTTAAAAATAACTTTGTTTTCACCAAAACCCGGTTGAAATAAAGGGTGTTTTTTTAGAGGTTTGTTTTTCGAATAGAGATAAAACTGGCATTTTATGGTCAAATCTGGCAACTCTAATGTCATTTATGTTCAGTTTGGTTTGCCATTTCATCATGAACAGGTTGACAAAAGAACAACGCTTGCAAATCGTGCAAATTTATTTCGAAAATAATGGTTCAGTTCGTGAAGTTTACCGCAAGCTCCGTCCATTTTATGGTCGACATAATCGTCCATCAGAGCAATTAATTCGGTTAACCATGGATCGTTTTCGCACTACGTTTACTCTATGTGATAATACGCATCCGCAGAGACGTCGAACAGTGCGTACCGAAGAAACAATTGCCGCTGTAGAGCAAAATGTTGAAGAGGACCCGAATGAATCGATTCGCCACCGTGCACAGCAATTGGAGCTTTGTCCATCAACTTTATGGAAGATTTTGCGCAAAGATCTTGGCTTGCGACCTTACAAGATCCAGCTTGTGCAAGAATTAAAGCCGCGAGACCATGCAATGCGTCGTGATTTTGGTGTATGGGCCGAAAATGAGATTGATCTCGATGCTGATTTTCATCGCAAAATTTTGTTCAGTGATGAGGCTCATTTTTGGTTGAATGGCTACGTCAACAAGCAAAATTGCCGCATTTGGAGTGAAGAGAATCCACATGAGACTCTTGAGACGCCATTACATCCACAAAAACTGACTGTTTGGTGTGCTCTATGGGCTGGTGGAGTCATTGGGCCATACTTCTTCCGAAATAATGCTGGAGAGTCAGCTACCGTTAATGGAGACCGGTATAGAGCCATGATAACCGACTATTTTGTTCCCGAATTGGATGGCATGAATGTGGATGAGTTGTGGTTCCAACAAGACGGCGCTACATGCCACACAGCGCACGTCACAATCGATTTATTGAAGGAAACATTCGATGAGCGCATAATTTCGCGGAATGGACCTGTCAATTGGCCACCAAGATCGTGTGATTTGACACCATTGGATTATTTTCTTTGGGGATATGTGAAGTCGCTCGTCTACGCCAACAAACCAGAAACGTTAGGGGACTTGGAAGCCAACATTCGTAGCGTTATTGCCGACATACGGCCCCATATGATCGAAAAAGTGGTTCAAAATTGGACCTGTAGAATTGGCTTTATTCGAGCCAGCCGCGGCGGCCACATTCCCGAAATCATATTTAAACATTAATGGCATAAAATTATCCTTCCAATAAAGCCACATTGATGGACATTAAAACGATTTTCTTGTGTTTTATTTCAATTCGAAGCTCTATACCTCTAAAAAAACACCCTTTATTTGTAACGACTAAAAAATTGTTCTACGAAAACTGACTAGACTTTGCATCTTCAGTGTTCTCTGCTACCGGAATACAACTTAATTTATTCAATTCATTTCATTTACTCAATTAATTAATTATTAAATGCCCATGCAAGGGCCTTATATTGATAGTTAACAACGCTTAATAAATTACTAAATTTCACAACCTTAAAAAAAAAACTATAGTATATATAACAATTAGAAACTTAACACACACCCTTCGTGAAACAAATACGAAAGACACTGGAATTAAACTTTATCGAGCAAGTGTGATCGATAACCACTTATTGCGAACGATTACCACTTAAGGAACGTAGATATAGAAAAAGTAATATGCATAATTATCGAAAATTATGAATTCGCAAGGAGGCAATGAAAAATCATTCAGTTGATTCCAAAGTCTTGGTACTCTTATAGAAAAAAAGCGTCTTCAAAGTAGGAAGAAGAAAACGGCTGAGTCCGCAACTGACAGTTTCTTCTCGTATTAAGAAAAGAAAATAAATTAACGACATATGCAGATAGCTGGTATTCATACCTTATAATTCTAATGAAGCACAAGTTCAGTCTATGTAGGTTACTCAGGTCAGTACTAGAGTAAATTTTTAAGCCATAGTAAATGTGAGGCATCAAAATGGCATAAGCTAGAAGATGTCTTATTTTGAAAGGGAGCGAGAAATTTAAACTGCATAGTTTTTCAAAGAAAAAGCTAACACAAGAAACAACTTGATTAATGTGTCTATCAAACTTTAGACTAGGCTCAATAATTATCGTGAGACAGGTTGCAGAGTAGGTTTTTCTTAATGAGCAGGTGTTAAGAGATATGTTACTAAAGGTATCAGTACTGTAAGAATAACCGAATGCAAGGATTTCAGTTTTCTGAGAGTTAATAGGTACTAGATTTCGCTCAGTGGTTGAAATTCAACCATCTTTTTGGCTGATATATAAGAAAGAGCTATTTTTTGTCAAATCTTCCAAAAATAAAAATCGTACCATGTTGCCCTATTCCTATCTCTTCCTTCCATAACAATCTATATATCTCCATACCAAATTTCATCTAAATTGGTGCAACGGATTAGCTTTGTCAGCGTTTTTTTCCTATTAACTTGAAACTAGCTTTGTTCCAAATTTCATCAAAATCGGTTCATTGGTTAAGTCGTGAGTCGGCCAATTTCCTCACAACCTCCGAAGAAAAAATTTGCGATTATGTTGTGCTATGGCAGCTAAAAAGGGGTCTAATAGTTCTGCAACTGCCTATTTATATATAGAAAGAGATGCCTCTCAATAGGATTCAATCTGTCTCCATACCAAATTCTATCAAAATCGGTTCATTAGTTTAGTGGTGATAGTTTTTCCAGTCAGGAGCGGTGCCACTCCCATTAAAAGAGCTTAAAGTTTTTTAAAATTTCTGTTAGGGTTTAATCTATCTTCAAACTAAATTTCACCAAAATCGGTCCATTAATTTAGCCGTGTAGACGTTTTTAATGTTAGGGGCGTGTTACAGCCCATCTAAAAACAGGCATCGTTACTCAACAATTAATCTATCTCTATTCCAATATTTTATCAATGTAACAAACAGTATTTATATAAGTTAAGCATGAGACATGTCTAAAATAATTTATAATTCAATTTAAGAAAAATATAAAAATTCTAATAAGCGTGGGGATTTTATTGCAGATACATATAATGAATTTAAAATAAAATTAAAGCAAGAAACAAATGTTTTTTCCATAATAAAAAAAAGAAAAAAAAATATTAATTTATTCTGAATAATCAAAAATTACAAAATTGAAAAAATACAAAAGATATAACTTAGAAAATCTATTCCTGAACACAAAGAACACGATCAATTTCAATGAACTCAAATCTAAAAAGCCAAGATTTTACCGCATTTAAAAAAACATGTAAAACATGGCTCAATCAATCTCCAAACCAAATTTCATTGAAATCAGTCTATAAGTTTAGCCGTGAAGACGTGTTTTCTTTTTAGGGGCGTAGCACTTCCTGTTATTAAAAAAAAGTATACACTGCACTCCCTCTATTCAAAACCTTTCCAACAAAAAAATAAAATTAGAGATTATGTTGTGTTATGGCTGTTAAAAAGCGATTAAACCGTTTACCACTTGTCTATTTATCTGAGAGTTTATAGATACAGTGGCGAACAGTGAAATCCGGACAAACAAAAAATTGAATAAAATCCTTTAGGATCTAAATTTTTTATCGATTCAAAATACTGATGCAAGGATCAGAGAAGCAAATAATTTTTATTGAAAATATTTTGCTGTAGGTCGGAAAACCACACCAAAAACATTTATTTTTAGCAAAAAAAGTAAAATATGTCCTTTATTGATAAAAAACGTTTTTTGTAAAATGTTGTAAAATTTTACTTTTAAGAAACTAATTCTAAAATATTTACAACAGGTATTTTAAAAACCAATATTTAGGATTTAATGAAAACAGGTATCAATATTTTGTTGTTCCTCCCTTCGCTTTTATGACCGCCATAACTCGCTACGGCATGGAAGAGATCAATTTTTCAAAAGATCTTGCGAATTGCCTTCCTACCAAGCATTTTGAATTATTCTGTGTAACTCGCGCAAATTAGAGGGCTTGTGGCTTGCTACCTGCACCTTAATTATTTTTCAAAGATTCTCAATGGGGTTCAGATCGGGACTATTGCCTGGCCACGAGAAAGTTGAAATGTCAAGTTCATTCAAGTAATTCTTTACCTGTAAAAGAAGAAGAAAAAAGGGTGGGTTATTATTAAGTTAAAATAAGGATTTACAAAACATTAATTCTTACCAATCGGGCTCGATGGCAAGGCGCAGAAACATCCTGAAAAATGTTCTTCAATAGAAGGTTTCAAGTTTTCTATCAGGATGATTTTATAGTCAGCTGTTTTGATAATTCCTTCAATTAAGACCAGTTGCCCATCTTGGTAATAAGAAAAGCATCCCCAGACCATTCTACTAATCGATTGCCTAAATGTTCTTTGGATGCACTCGTCGCTATAATACTTTTCAGTTCTTCGGCGCACATACTGTATTCCATCGAAGCCGGATATATTGAACTTTGATTCATCGAGAAGATCACATTCTGCCGATTAGAAACAGTCCACATTTTGTGCTGATTGGCCCAATCCAAGCGTTTCCACCGCAATTGAGTGGTCAAAAAAGGGCTATTTAGCGAGACAATGTGCAGATAAACCAGTGTCGTAGAGTCTTCGTCGCACAGTCATTGGAAAAATTTCTATTCCTCCACATTTAACAAACTCTTTTCTAATTTCTTCAGCCGTTTTGAAGTTTCTGTAGTCTTTTTTCGCGCTCTGACTCTTTTGAAAAAGTCGGCTAGTGACGATTTACTGAAGCCTACTCTAGCAGAAATTTCCCACATTGTAATTTTATCGCTTCGAAACGCCAAAGTCTCGCGCTTATCAGCTTCGTTAATTTTTTTATAATTTGGCATCATTTCCAACACAATAACACAAAAATGATAAAAACTAATAGTATAACTTCTATTTATACTAAGATATTGCCCTACCTCTAAAACCATACCTGAAAAACAAAATGGGTTGACGGGATCGTAAAACCCTTTTTTTTAAATTTTTTTTGTTTGTCCGGATTTCACTGTTCGCCACTTTATATGGTTAACACTATCCCATCAAGAGACAGGTAATAGATCATCTTGAACTTTGACGACACAATCGGAATTGGTGCGATTAGAGCTAGAGCAATATAATTGGATATCGTCTGCGAAGTTTGTATCTTCTTCTTCTTCTTCTTCAGTACACTTGGAGAAACAACATACGATGTCAATTATATACAATGGATTTCATAGTACCTTTGGGTACAGCCGAGTACAGTTTAAGGACTTGAGACGAGCTGCCTATACAACTTACAAACTGCACGCGAGATATTAAATTGATTATATTCTTTTGAAATAAGGATATTGTGAATAATGGAATAAAAAGCTTTACTTAAGTCTAGCTTAATTCATTTAATTTCATCGGTCAAAACCAAATCGGCCGAAACTCTGATCGACAGGGGTGTACTAACTTTAGTCTTTCTACATGGTGAGCTGATCCTTCGTAATAATTTCTACTTTTTTTAGGAAAAGCGGGTAAGATTGCTATAGGTCTGAAATGATCAGCACAGGACCCATCACTGTTTTTCTTGTGTACTGGTATTATTGTAGCAGTTTTCCAAGAAAGAGGAAAGCAAGTGGTTGTAAAAATAGTGTTAATGAAGTCCAAAATATGGTTACATATTAAATATGGATCAATTTTAGAAATCGTACAGAAATTGCATCAACCCTCATAACATTTTATTTAATTCTATTCTCATTAATATTACGAAAGCTTAGACTACAATTTTTATCAATAAAATCATCAAATGTCACTCTATTTGCGGAAGAGTGCAACACAGACAGTAAAGCAGAAAAAATATCTTTCAATTAAAGTAATTCTCTCGTAGTATTTTCATAAAATAGCATAAATAAAACTAAATCAATGTTTACTGAATCATATTTCGATAAAATAAAAATTTTATTGATTTTATTTACAAAAAAAAAAAATTAAGACACAGCTAAATTATAGTATAAATTGCGTTTCTCTTTATTTATTTTCAGATACAAGATATAACTATTGAAGAAGTTGATAACAAGGAAACAAAATCTGCTAAGGATGCATTACTACTTTGGTGTCAAATGAAAACTGCCGGCTATCACAATGTTAACGTGAGAAATTTTACTACTTCCTGGCGCGATGGCTTAGCATTTAATGCAATAATTCATAAGCATAGACCTGATTTACTTCAATTTGACAAGTTATCGAAAACAAATGCTATTTATAATTTAAACAATGCTTTTGACGTTGCGGAAGACAAGTTGGGACTTGCAAAGCTGCTTGATGCCGAAGATGTGTTTGTTGAGCACCCAGATGAGAAATCAATTATTACATACGTGGTAACGTACTATCACTACTTCAGCAAGCTTAAACAAGAAACTGTCCAAGGAAAACGTATAGGAAAAGTTGTTGGAATTGCAATGGAGAATGAAAAAATGATAAATGATTATGAAAACTTTACTAGTGATTTGTTGAAGTGGATAGAAACAACCATCCAATCATTAGGAGAAAGAGAATTTGAAAATTCTTTGACTGGTGTACAGGGCCAACTGTCTCAATTTTCAAATTATAGAACTATTGAAAAACCACCGAAATTTGTTGAAAAGGGTAATCTTGAAGTGTTACTTTTTACGTTGCAATCTAAAATGAGAGCTAACAATCAAAAGCCATACACTCCAAAGGAAGGAAAAATGATTTCCGATATTAATAAGGCATGGGAGAGGTTAGAAAAGGCTGAACATGAAAGGGAGCTAGCATTGCGTGAAGAACTAATACGTCAAGAAAAGCTTGAACAACTAGCTGCTCGATTTGATCGCAAGGCTTCAATGCGTGAAACATGGCTCTCAGAAAATCAAAGACTTGTTAGTCAAGACAACTTTGGTTTCGACCTTGCAGCTGTGGAAGCAGCAGCTAAAAAGCATGAAGCAATTGAAACGGATATATTTGCATATGAAGAGCGTGTACAGGCTGTGGTTGCCGTGTGCGATGAGTTAGAGTCTGAGCGATATCATGATATCAAACGAATTCTTTTACGTAAGGAAAATGTCATGCGATTGTGGACTTATCTGTTAGAGTTATTGCGTGCACGACGAATGCGATTAGAAATTTCTTTACAACTTCAACAAAACTTTCAAGAGATGCTATATATCTTAGACAATATGGAGGAAATCAAGCAACTTCTTCTCACAGATGATTATGGTAAACACCTAATGGGTGTAGAAGATCTTTTGCAAAAGCATTCATTAGTCGAAGCTGATATTAATATTTTGGGCGAACGTGTTAAGTTAGTGGTTCAAAATTCTCAGAAGTTCTTAAGTGACGATCCAGAATCATATAAACCATGTGATCCTGAGATAATTGTAAGCCGTGTACAACAACTGGAGGATGCATATGCAGAACTAGTTCGGTTAGCTGTTGAACGTAGAAGCCGATTGGAAGAAAGTAGGAAACTATGGCAGTTCTATTGGGACACCGCAGATGAAGAAAATTGGATTAAAGAAAAAGAACAAATTGTTTCTACAGATGATGTTGGTCATGATTTAACTACCGTTAACTTATTGTTAAGCAAACATAAAGCTTTGGAATCAGAAATTTCTTCACATGATCCTCAGCTACAAAATGTTGCTAAAATAGGTGCTGAACTAATAACTGAAGGTCACTTTGGAGCTGATCGTATTAAAGATCGCTTAAAAGAAATTCTTTCGAAATGGGATCATTTACTTGATTTGACCAAATATAGACGTCAACGTCTAGAAAATGCTGTTGATTATTTCCAATTATTTGCCGATTCTGATGACATAGATAACTGGATGTTGGATACTTTGCGCATAGTTTCTAGCGAAGATGTAGGTAGAGATGAAGCGAATGTTCAATCTTTACTAAAGAAACACAAAGACGTCGCTGATGAACTAAAGAATTACACCGAAGTTATTGATTCACTACATAAACAAGCTGACAGTTTGAAATTAAATGAAGTTGAAACAGCAAATGTAAATCAACGTTTGTCTGCAATTGATGCACGCTATAAAGAATTGATTGAATTAGCAAAGTTACGAAAACAAAGATTGTTAGATGCACTTAGCCTTTATAAGCTCATGTCGGAAGCAGATGGTGTTGAGCAATGGATTAACGAAAAAACTAAAATGTTAGATACTATGGTACCTGGTAAAGATATCGAAGATGTTGAAATTATGAAGCATAGGTATGATGGATTTGATAAAGAAATGAATGCCAATGCTTCAAGAGTTGCTGTAGTAAATCAGTTGGCTAGGCAACTTCTTCATGTTGAACACCCCAACTCAAATGAAATCCTTCAACGACAAAATCATCTAAACCAGGAGTGGTCAACGTTGCGCGAAAAAGCTGAAGCGAAAATGGAGGACTTAAAATCTGCTCATGGCGTACAAACATTTTATATAGAATGCCGAGAAACTATTTCTTGGATAGAAGATAAAAAACGCATACTTACTGAAACAGATTCTCTTGAAATGGATCTCACCGGCGTTATGACCCTCCAAAGGCGATTGAGTGGAATGGAGCGAGACTTAGCGGCAATACAAGCTAAATTGTCTAGTTTAGGTAAAGAAGCAGACAACATCGAGCATGATCATCCAGAAGAAGCCAAAATAATAAGGGAACGCATTGCACAAATTGAATTAATTTGGGAACAACTAACACAGATGTTAAAAGAAAGAGATTCTAAACTAGAAGAAGCTGGGGACTTACATCGATTTTTGCGAGACTTGGACCATTTCCAGACATGGTTGACAAAAACGCAAACAGATGTTGCTTCGGAAGATACACCCACTTCTTTACCAGAAGCTGAAAAGTTGTTAAATCAACATCAGTCAATAAGAGAAGAAATAGATAACTACACTGAAGACTATAAGAATATGATGGAATATGGGGAACGATTAACTTCTGAATCAAACACATCTGACGATCCTCAATATATGTTCCTTAGGGAGCGTCTCAATGCTTTGAAAGATGGCTGGGAAGAATTACATCAAATGTGGGAAAACCGCCAAATTTTATTATCGCAAAGTCTTGATCAACAACTGTTTAACCGCGATGCTCGTCAAACTGAAGTTCTTCTGAGTCAGCAAGAGCATTTCTTAAGTAAAGATGATACGCCAGTTAGCTTAGAACAAGCAGAAAATCAACTTAAGCGCCATGAAGCTTTCCTCACTAGTATGGAAGCAAACGATGATAAAATCAACACTTTGTTACAAGTGGCAGATACTTTAGTCGAAAAAGATCACTTTGATGCTGAAAAAATTGGAAAGAGAGCCGAAAATATTAGTAACCGTAGAGACGATAATAGGCATAGAGCTTTGGATCAGCATGAAAAGTTAAAGAACCAAGTCAAACTTCATGAATTCCTACAGGATCTTGAAGAACTTGCACAATGGGTGCAAGAAAAATATGTAACATCTCAAGATGAAACATATAGAAGTGCTAAAACAATTCACTCTAAATGGACAAGACATCAAGCATTTGAAGCTGAGATAGCAGCGAATAAGGAACGATTATTTGAAGCAGAAAAATCTGCACAAGAGCTATCTAAAGAAAAACCCGAATTCAAAGATGTCATTGAACCCAAACTTAAGGACTTAGCTAATCAATTTAAAGACCTTGAAGTCCACACTAAAGATAAAGGAGCTATGCTTTTTGATGCTAACCGAGAGGTATTAGTCCAACAAACGTGCGATGATATTGATTCATATATAACAGATTTGGAAAAACAAATTGTAAATGCCGACACTGGCAATGATTTAACCTCAGTAAATATTTTAATGCAAAAGCAGCAAGTCATTCAAACGCAAATGGCCGTCAAAGCTCGACAAGTTCAGGAAATTGACAAACAAACCGAGTATTTACAGAAAACCATCCCCGAAGAAAAAATTGAGCCGATAGTAACAAAGAAAACAGCAGTTTTAGAACGCTTTGAAAAAATAAAAGCTCCGCTTGTTGAACGCCAAAAGCAGCTGGAAAAGAAAAAGGAAGCATTCCAATTTTGTCGCGATGTGGAAGATGAAAAATTATGGATAAAAGAGAAATTACCTGTTGCTAATTCTACCGATTATGGAAATTCTCTATTTAATGTACATGTATTAAAGAAAAAGAATCAATCGTTGGCTACTGAAATTGATAATCACGAACCCAGAATTATGTTGATTTCTAATAACGGAAGGAAGTTGATAGACGAAGGACATGAAGATGCTAATAAGTTTGAAAATTTGATACGTGACTTGACCCAAAAATGGCAGGAGCTTAGAGATGCTATCGATAATCGTCGAAAGCACTTAATAGAATCTGAAAAAGTTCAACAATACTTTTTTGATGCACAGGAAGCAGAATCGTGGATGAGCGAACAAGAACTGTATATGATGGTAGAAGATCGAGGAAAAGATGAAATAAGTGCACAAAATCTTATGAAAAAGCACGAAAACTTAGAACAGTCTGTAGAAGACTATGCTAATACAATTCGCCTAATTGGAGAAACCGCTCGTCAGTTTAATATTGAAGATATTCCAAGTGGTGATGCCGTTTCTGTCAAACAATCCCAATTGGACAAGCTTTATGCTGGCCTTAAAGATTTATCTGGTGAACGTCGTGCTCGCCTAAATGAGGCTCTTCAATTATTTATGCTCAGTAGAGAGGTTGATGATTTGGAGCAGTGGATAACTGATAGAGAAGTGGTTGCTGGATCTCAAGAGCTCGGCCAAGATTTTGACCATGTTACATTGCTCTCCGAGCGATTCAATGAATTTGCCCGAGACACAGAAACTGTTGGAGGGGAAAGAGTTGCTAAGGTAAATGGTATTGCTGATAATCTTATTCAAGCTAGCCATTCTGACTCGGCCACTATTGCCGAATGGAAAGATAACCTTAATGAATCCTGGCAAGATTTATTAGAGCTTATCGAAACTCGAACCCAAATGTTATCAGCTTCTAGAGAACTTCATAAATTTTTCCATGATTGCAAAGATATTTTAGGTCGTATTATTGAAAAACAACACGGTGTATCTGACGAGTTAGGTCGCGATGCTGGTTCTGTCTCTACGCTGCAGAGAAAACACTATAATTTCATGCAAGATTTAATGACATTGTATACGCAAGTACAACAAATACAAGAAGAATCTACGAAATTGCAAGAATCTTATGCTGGTGACAAAGCTAAAGAAATAACAAATCGTGAGCAGGAAGTTTTGAATGCTTGGTCTAATTTGCAAGCAATGTGTGATGCAAGAAAACAAAAACTTGCTGATACTGGAGACTTGTTTAGATTTTTTAACATGGTACGTATTTTGATGATTTGGATGGAAGATCTAGTACGCCAAATGAACACATCAGAAAAGCCTAGAGATGTTTCTGGTGTCGAACTTTTAATGAATAACCATCAAAGCCTGAAAGCTGAAATTGACACAAGAGAAGATAATTTCGCTACTTGCATAGCGTTGGGAAAGGAATTATTAACCAGAAATCATTATGCATCCCCAGAAATCAAAGACCGACTATTACTACTTAATAATAGTCGAAATGCTTTGTTACGCAGATGGGAGGAACGTTGGGAAAATTTACAACTCAGTATGTAAAAAGTTATTGAACTTTTTATAGCTATTTAAATTTTTAACAAATTTTAGTTTTGGAAGTATATCAGTTTGCAAGAGATGCTGCAGTGGCCGAAGCTTGGCTAATTGCACAGGAGCCGTATTTGCTGTCGGCGGAACTTGGACATACTATCGACGAAGTGGAAAATCTTATTAAAAAACATGAAGCCTTTGAAAAATCTGCTGCTGCACAGGAAGAACGTTTTAGCGCACTTGAGCGTTTAACCACAGTAAGTAGTCATAAAATTAAATCTGTATTGTCAAGAGTTAAAAGTATAGTTATGTTCACAAAAAGCGCACTTTTAGTTTTGAAGATTAGGTCGTACCTTCTGCCTACACAAACAATGTTGTTTTTACATTTTATTGTGTTCTTTAACATAACGCTAAAGCATTCATACGCATTAGCAAAACAGTTTTTAAATTATTCGAGTATATTGAATTTTCGTTGTTCATAACGATCGCAGTGTCTTTAAAAAGTTGAATATAAAAAATGAAAATAAGTTCAATTTCATTGTTTTTAACATTTTTTCTTTTGTTGTAACAAATTAGTAAACATATTCTAACTATCGTGGGCATACAAGCAAAATTGACCATATACAAAAATTCAAATTTTGTGTTTTTGATGTTAAGAACATAAATTTTAGATATAATGTTATCAGGTATTGTATATGTATTTTTACAAATTTAATAGGATTCAAACGTAATTAAAATAATAATCAACGTTACCCAATATTTATTTTTTTGCACATAGTAAATTTTGCTTGTGAGCTGACGATATGTTTATTAAAGTTGAAGTATATATTTTTTTTTTTTACAAAACAAGTCGATCAATACATTGCTCCAAAGAGCAACGAAAGAAACTAAATAAAAATCTTCGATAAAAAAATAAAACACCGGGAAATGCCAGATATCATCGGATGCTCAGCAATAATGATTCCTAACGCATTCAAAATGAATAGTAAAACCGAAACACGTGGTTTAAAACGGGTAACGGATATACGAACTGACCATATAAACATTCAGACAAAAATAAGCACACCGTCAGCTCTTGAAAAATCAGGAACGACCTAAACTTATCTGTAATCACAGTCGCAACCAGAAGACGTCTGCTGGAAGCTACGTTATTCGCTATAAGTCCGCGCAAAGTTCCATTTCTGACCAAACGACATGTGGCAGAAAGGTTTCCATTTGTCAAGAAGCACGTCAACTGGTACACAGAAAAATAGAGGAATAGTTTAAGGAGCGATGAAAGTTAAGTCATTCTTTTTGGGTTCAAAGATCGCCAGATGTACGTGAGAAGACCACCACTGACAGCGAAGAGCAACAGTACATAATTAAGACAGTCAAGTATGGTGTGCAAATATTCTGGTTTGAGCTTGTTTCTCATTACATATGCCGATATATTCTATCCCCGATATCATGGGTCAATTTTAATACGTTAAAATAATTAGCGAAATAATGTAGCCGTATGCTGAGTATGAAATGCATCTCAGATGAATGTTTCAACAGGATAATGGCCCAAAGCGAAATAGTAAAATCGTGGTCTCAACAGGACAACGTGCCCGTTATGGAAGCGGCCAGCACAACCCTTCGACCTTAAAACCATAGAATATTTATGGGGCGACAATTTAAAAACTTACAACAATACTCAGCACTGCTATTTTTGTGAATAACCTGAAATTTTCTTAAAATTTGAAAACAAAGCGTTTTGTTGTAATTAATTTTGATTAACTACTAAACATGGAATACTACATAAATACTAAATAAATTTGCCATAAAGTTAAGTATTTGAAGTACAATACAAAGTTATTTGAATATTTGAAACGCTGCTATTTTTGTGAACACAACATACAGCTACGGTCAAAACAATAGCGGTACGGTGTCATTTATGAATTCAAAGAAAATATTTCGAACAAATGACTCCGCATAATGTTTCTCAACTTTGCATGTGACCATTCCAAGTACCCGTGCGCAAATTTGTGATGTGTACTGGTTTTTTTAACAATGGAACTCGTCGTGAACTCCAGACACTCAAATTGTTTTCCGTGTCTTCTTTTTTTGGTTTTTACACTCGCTGCTACATTAAGCACTTTTCTTATTTCCGTGGCTTGCAAAAATGGACTTTGTTTGGAAAGCCATATCTCACTGCTTTTGACCGTAGCTGTATATTTTTCCTATCCTTCGACGTCACTTGTGTTCGTGCACTTACTTCCTGTAAGCTTGTTCACAATAATAGCAGTGGTACAATTGAATTGCTATTGATTTTATAACAAATGGAAAATTTATAATATTTCTGCACTTTCATAAACATTTAATTAGCTAAAGTCTTAGAAAATAGATCATGTAAAATTTGATCAAATCGTTATGTCACTTGTCTTTGTGCACTGCTGTAAGTCTGTTCACAATAATAGCAGTGGTACAATTGAATTGCTAAAAAAATCACAATTGATTTTCTGTTTTAAATGTTTTTACAACAAATGGTAAATAAATAATATTTGTACATTGTAATTAGCAAAAGTTTTAGAAAATGGGTCAGTTCAAACACTGCACATAAGAGATGCGAAATTTGATCAGACCCTGGCAGGCTTCTTTGGGCATCTCATACCACATTTTTAGACACACTTCCATAATCGCTCCTTATTCGTGAAAATGGTTTTTGCTATGTTTGCTTTTTCTTCTTTAAGGCCCCCATAGGTTTTCTATCTGATTTAAATCCGGTAGCTGACTGGGCCAGTTCAACGCGGTGACTTTATTGTCCTCAAAGATTTTGTCACAAACTAAGAGGTGTGTTTTGGGTTGTTATCTTGCTGATAGATCCAAGGCAAGGGCATTTTTTCCTCAGAATAGCGCAGCATTGCGTTTTCGAGTATACCTTTGTATTCGGCTGCTGTCATTTTGCTCGTTGTTTGGATTATAGGATCTACCCCATATTAAGGAAAACACTCACATTCCACAATATTTCCGCCTCCGTATGTATTTTTTTTTGTGAATTTGATTTGAAGCTCTTTGCCTTTAGGCCGTCGCGTGCTCCTTTCTGAACCATTGCCAAATAAATTGATCTTAGTTTCATCTTTCCTTAAAATATTACGCCACTCTTTCTCCACTTCAGGTCAGGACCGGTTTCCGTGATCCCTTGCAAAATTTAGCCCCTATATTTGTTTTTGCAGCAAAGGAACTATTAGCATAGCGGCCAGATAGGTTAACCTTTAGCAAACGTCATTGAATTGTTTGAGGACTAACCACGTTCCCAATTTGTACTAAAATTGAAGATTTAAATGTGCCTTTTTTCGATAGCTACAATATGACGATCAACTGTTGGAGCTGTTTTTGGTGGTCTATCACGAGTTTCTTTTTGCAGATTATTTTTAAAAACATTTCTCACGAAATTGTGAGATATTCAGCAACCTGCATCCAAGAGATTTTCTTTCTTTTTTCAAGTTTAAAGCCAGTTTGCACCCCTCAGTAGAGCAATGTGACTTACGACCAACTAAAACTCAACTAAAACTGTCAATTCACTGTTTTGTAACATTGAATTAAAGAAAACTTACCGGAAAACTCGAACAAAAATTTTAACCAACTTGCCGGTGTAACTATTATTTTGAGCAGGCAAATTTGCAAACTATGCACAGTAAGTAGAAATCATTACATGATTTGTTTTACTGAAGATCGTGCCACCAAATTTTGTAATTAACGTTACCACTACTATTTTTACTTTAATTTATTAGAATATTTTTGTAATAAAATTTTAACTAAAAATTCAAACGTGTAGCTATTATATTAAGCAGGTGTGTATATCTTGAATTGAGGTTAAAGTGGTTGTGACATTTTTCAACAATTGAAAATTTTGACTCCGTACAACTCGAAATTGACACAACCGATTTTCATAAAAATTTTACAGATGATTCCACTGAAAACAGTCATCAATACAAGCTACGTCAGTATACCGGAAGGACTCGTTGAAGGGCCCCCAATATTTATAAACGTTATAATAAGAGAACTAACAACGTAATCGTTATGAAATTTAATGTGGCAGATACTTGCTAAGAAGTATCTCATTACAAAAGTGGCACCTCTCATACAACCAAAAACCGTTTAATGTTATAGATAGTGTGCAATGAATAAAATTGAATTGAATGTATTAGAATCAAAAGAAAAAAAAAATTAATTATTATTTTGGTTAAGATGGAAATGACACTTTGCTACTTTTGGATTTTTGGCAACTGAAATTAAAATGCGAATAACTTTGGAATAAATGTCTTTCAATTAAATCGCAGGAATATGTTTCCTCTTATTTCCTCTGAAAAATAACATATTTTTTGGCTACCAATTCCACAATTTGAGGTCGGCCGTCAGCCTGCCTGATTTGAAATGGATTCGGTCTCCTTGGCTTATGAGACATTCCGTTTCAAAAAACTTTGAGCCAAATTTTTTAAATTCTGAACATAATTTTTTTTTTTAAGTTTCAAAATTCACCTTTAAATATGCAGTAAATAATATATCAAAATCAAATATATCGGAGAAAAAAGTTAAAAAAAAAAGTTATACATATATGGAAAAACAATATGCATTTTTTTATGTCCAATCAGATTTCGAAAAATCCTTTGATACTCACCCTTAGAGTCTGAAGAGTTGATATTGTATCTAAGAATGTCTAGCACAAAATTTGGAGCCGATCGGATAAGACGGTGCCGGAAAGAGGCCGAAAAATTAAAAATCAAATTGTGTAAAAAAATCACTTTATTCAGTTTAATTAAAACCAAGCAAATCAAATACATATTACTTTTTTAATATCACTAGCTGACCCAACAAAATTCGTACTGCCTAACAGTCAATGAATGTCGAATTAACTTTTGGCTAAACTACATTTTATATCAAGTGTCATATGTTTGCGTCCAGTAGTTGATGAGATATGATGAATTTGATTTTGAAGGACATATCAACGCTCATTTTTATAAACCAAACTTTGTAAAAAACCTTCCATAGACCATAAGCATTTTAAAAACAATTATGAAATCTTCGTAAAAATTCTATTTAAAAAATACTTTGAGGCTACCTTAAGTATGCGCTCTTCATAAAATATTTATGGCCTAAGCTTTACTTCTGGTCTCCCAATGTGCCAAACGGATCCGTTCCTGCGGATTATTTATACGAAACGGAATCCGTTTCGGATCCGTTGTCGGATGATATTCCTCTCAAAAAATGGAAGGATCGTCCGCTTTTCCGGATCCGTAACGGATCCGAAACGGACCTCAAAAACGGAAAAAAAACCAGAATCAGCTTTTTCGGATTCGTTTTTCTAAATAAAACAGATTCGAGACAACCTTTTTCTTTAATAATGCGGATTTTACTGTACAAAAAAATTAACGCAATTAAAAAAAATTTTTTTTTTATTCTTCCCAAATATAATTTTTTTTTAATTTTTACTTATTTTCCATAAATTTATTTTTCTTTTAATGCTATTTCATCAACTTAAACTTAGTTTTATTAATAAATCGCCTTAAGGAAACTTATTTTTTTTTGACTGCCACCGAACAGAATCGAACTTGCGGCGTCCTGCGCCATGCCACTGTTCAAATGTGCTCATCTTAACCAACTCATCTACTTCCATTACTTTAATGATATACTTAAATTTAAGTACTTTATCAAAATGAAAAAGTGAAGATTCATTTTGAGCAGTTGTCGATTCAAGTATTATACTTTTAGCCAGCAGAAAATATGCAAGGCGGTGGCTGATGTTGTTAAGCTACGCATGCAACAACTATTGGATAAGCAGAGGGAAGATACATGTTCAAACCCCGGCGACGACACATTTTTTTTAATTATTTTTTATTTTTGTAATTTAAAGGTATGTAAAAAAAACAAAAAAGGAGTAGAGAACTGTATTTGTTTATTGAAAATATCTTGAAAACTGCCTTTTATATTAATAATAAAAAAATAGCGGATTCCGTTTTTTTTCCGTTTATGACGTCCGTTTCGGATCCGACAAAACGGACGATCCGTTTTTTCGAGAGCAATTTCAGCCGACAACTGATCCGTAAATGACGTCCGATTCGGATCCGTTACGGATACGAAAAAGCGGATTCCGGTTTTTTTCCGTTTATGATGTCCGTTTCGGATCCGTTACGGACACAAAAACGAATCCGAAACGGATCCGTATGTGACGTCCGTTTCGGATCCGTTACGGATACGAAAAAGCGGATTCCGGTTTTTTTCCGTTTTTCAGGTCCGTTTCGGATCCGTTACGGACACGAAAATCGAATCCAAAACGGCTCCGTATATGACGTCCGTTTCGGATCCGTTACGGATACGAAAATGCGGATTCCGGTTTTTTTTCCGTTTATGATGTCCGTTTCGGATCCGTTACGGACACGAAAAAGCTGATTCCGGTTTTTTTCCGTTTTTGAGGTCCGTTTCGGATCCGTTACGGATCCGCATCCGTTTTTGTGCACATTGGGCTTCCAGAAAATGATATTTAAATAATATTTTTGTATGAGGACCACCCTAAATATGCTTCCCTAATAAAAGTCTTGCAGCCTAAGCTCTTACTATAAAAGCTACGTGGTGCAAATTCGGTGAGGATTGGTCTTCGGTCTTTTAAAAATATTCTTGTATGTGAATCGAATGAGTGGTCTTAGGCTAGGTTATGTAGGAGTGGCAGACATTTACGAAGAACCGATTCATTTAAACCAAATGTGATCCATTGTGATACCACAGGGTATTTGACTATACTCTATCGTTTAACCACCCAGATTTCCTAATGAAACTAAAAAGCTGACCTATACTAACATGTCTAAGGTCATCGAGGTCATCAAATAAAAACGAACCCAGTGTCTTGTGCTGTATTCTAGCAAGTGCGGGGCAGGAGCAGAGAACATGTTTAGTATTTTCCTCTCCTTCCACATCTCCACAACTTCTACAGAAGTCAAAGGACCTAACACCTAATCTCTCCGCATGTCTGCCGATGAGGCAGTGGCCAGTTATGACTGCAACAACTGACGAGACACTATGTCTAGTACGAGAAATTAGTTCTGACGAACGCTTAGCATCCCATTTCGGCCAGATTTTCCTAGTTATGTTGCAAGTTGACCCTTGAGACCATCTTTTGTTAGCATTTTTTACCATTTCTTCTTTAAGCAGTAACTTGCAGGTAGCAAGTGTCATGCCAACACCTTCCTTGTCCTGAGCAATTTGTGCAGTAGTCCCCTGCCTAGCAAGTTCATCAGCTTTGCAATTACCGTCAATGTTCCTAAGCCCAGGCACCCAAATGAGGTGAATGCTAAAATGTTGAGCCATCTCGTTTATAGACGAGCGACATTGTTGGGCCACTAGTGAGTTTAGGAAGACTGTTTCTAGAGATTTGATAGTTGCCTGACTATCTCACTAAATGTTTATATCCTTTTTGGATACAACATTCCGCCTTAGCCAGTATGCTACCCCTTCTATCGCTATGATCTCCGCCTGAAAAACGCTACAATGAACTGGTAGCCTCGCAGCAATTCTTATCTTCAGTTCCTTAAAGTAAATACCATAACCCACTTGGTTATTTAGCTTGGAGCCATCGGTGTAGAAATAAATATGGCCCCTTCTCCCAGGGAGTCCTACCTTCGCGTCATCCCTGGATGGAATATGAGTTACGTAATCCATGAGATTACTGGAACAATATAGTCAAAATTGGAGGGTACAGACTTCAAGCTATGAAAAATAGTTGAGTGTCCTGTTCTACCCTCGGACCAGCAGAGAGTTTCCTTGAGTCTAATGGCAACACAAGCTGCCATCCGTTTACCTAACAGGTCAAGAGGAACAAGATGAAAGGGGACCTCCAAGGCGTGCCCTTTAGTGAAGGTGGATCTATAATTAAAAGTTTGTGATTTCTGGTAAAAAGTACTAGTTCATTTTTATTCGGATTTACTCCTAAACCAGCGTCATCTGCCCATGAGACGAGTATGTTTAAGGCATCCTGAAAAATTTCACTCCGTGTTTTTGGGAATTTACCACATGCAATTAGTGCTACATCATCCGCATAGGCAATAGCTCTACAGCTGTGGCTATTTAGTGAAATAATCATCTTATTTATTGCCAGATTTCACAATAGAGGAGATAGTATACCACCCTGCGGCGTTCCTCTGCAAACGAACCTATTTGCCTTGGATTTTCCAAGACTTGAAGTGATGATTCTGTTTTTCAGTAGCTTTTCAATCAGCTCGACAAAGAAATTGTTAATGCCCAGTTTCTGCAATTCTGATATTACATGGGTTAACATTTTTAAATGCTCCTTTAATATCCAGGAACGCCGCCAGGGCGAATTCCTTATAAGAAAAGAATTTCTCAATACTACCTACTAGTGTGTGGAGTGCAGTTTCTATAGATCTGCCTTTCGTGTAGGCATGCTGAGAATTAGACAGCAGATCAGGTTTGATGCTACTTCGAATATGGAGTTCTATGAGTCTTTCCAATGTTTTTAAAAAAAAGAAGGAAAGACTTATTTGTCTAAAATCCTTTGGATTTATATAAGAGCTCTTCCCGGCTTTAGGAATGAAGATGACTTTGGTCATCCTCCAAGCTAGAAGGATATAAGAAAGGTTAAGGCAGCCCTTGATAATAGCCACCAACCATGGTATAGTTAAACTAGCAGAACGTTGTAGTTCAACTGGTGTTACACCATCAGGTCCTGGTGATTTGTAGGGTTTGAAACTACTTATCGCCCATCGGATTTTGGTTTCCGAAACAATCTTCTAGTACATGCAAGGAATTTCCGGGGAAATATGTGTCTAGTAAGAGGTCTAAGGCTTCTTTGCTAGACGATTTTCAGGAGCCATCAGGCTTTTTTAAAAGATTTAGCGTAGTGAACGAGGAAGAGAGTATCTTCCTCAGTCTAGATACTTCTGAAGTCTCTTCTATGTTTCCACAGAAGTTACGCCACGAGTTACGTTTTGCCTTTCTTAACGAACTCTTGTATATTTTAAGACTAGATTTATATTCATTCCAGTCATTTTCCAAACTTTATTTTTTGGCTTTGTTAAATATCTTTATTGACCATGGTGGTTTTTTCTTCCCTTTGAGTTTACTTAGTGGACAAGCTATCTCCAGAGATTTGTTTAACCCTCCCGTTAGATTTTGAGCCAGCTTGTCTATGTCGTGGAGAGATAGTTGCTCTGCAGGGATTGAGATAGGCAAAAATTCCAAAAGTTTCCAGTTATATAATCCCCACTTTGTACTTCTTACCTTTTGGTGAACAATAGGATCTTGGGAGTTAACAGTAAGAACAAATTCTATGTATTGATGAAAGTCCGAGATAAGAGTAATGTCCAGTGCCTTGAAACTGCACCCAACTTTTCAGCCCGGGCCAAAAATATCTATGGAATAGTTTATTAACTATTTATTAGAAATTTATTCCGTAAAAAAAAAATGTATTAACGTTGCACATCAAAAGTTATAACTAAATTATCTAGCTTCAAGCTGAAACTGCACCGAACACAAAAAAAAACCCAGTCCGGGCCAAAAATATCTATGGAATAGTTTATTAACTATTTATTAAAAATTTATTCCGTAAAAAAAAAATTATTAGCGTTGCACATCAAAAGTTATAATCAAATTATCTAGCTTCAAACTGAACCTGCATCGGACGTGAAAAAAACCCATCGAATATTTCTTAAACATTAATTAGAGTTTATTAATGTTACAACTACATTCATTAGCGCAGGTCAGGAACAGTAATTAAGAATTAACTCTAATTTCAACCTCAACCTACACCGGACAAGACAACATTTTTTTATTAGGACATAGTGGACACTCTCCACGCTTGAGGTAGACTTTATTTAAAATATATTAGAGTCGATTTAGACCGTAATGGCTATTCCAACTATAAGGTGGCAATTTTATAGAATGCTGAAACGCGCGTTAGCTAACGCTTGTTACGTATTGAAAACACACCCGTGTGGCTGTGGCCTAACATGTATCAAGATATTTGATGGCTGAACAACACTGTTTTAGACCAAACGAACAATATCGTACATCATATTAAAGAAAGTATATTAAATTAAATTTAATGCCTTAACCAAAATAGACGTGACGAGACAATAGCAACTAAACGACCGTTTGCACTCGATACGTTTGTTTTGACATTTAACCCAAAATGCACCGTTACCTTAGTGCCGGCCATACGGGCGAGTAGTGACGGTTTGAAGTTCGGTTCTTACGGAAAAACACGTCCTGTCAAAATGTTTCGTTCACTTTCGACACAAGCCGGTGATTTCTACCGTTGTGTGGCGTGAGCTAAAAAATATTCAAAATATTGCTGAGGATGTGTGGAAAAGGTAAGGATTTTAAGGAATGTGGCAACCTTGCCAACAATTCTTGTCGATTCTTTTTTAAGCTTTTTGTTTTGAATTTGCCACAAACAACAAATTCTGCACCTCAACCCTTTCGTTTTTCCCTTCTTGCCCACAAGCAAGAAGACTTCGGTAAGAATTTGCTTACATTTCACATTGGATTTTGGCAACTACGGAGCCAGACCTGAAATTTATAAAATTGATTTAGAGTTTCATAATCTATTATTAACAACTTTATAAGAATCTTGTTCTTACACTTAAATTGATATAAGAAACTATTTTCAACGGTTTCTTTTTTCAATTTTGTTCCCGTTGTACAAAAGAATTACCAAATATAAAAAGCGCAAGTTTTTTCTGGGACAGTCCTTATATCACTGAAATCAATTTTCAAATTGCTAAAATTATCCCTTAATCGCTTAATTTTATCAAATGTCTTCAACCCCAATGATATGCTTATATGTAAACAGTCGAATATATATAAGTATGTACATATGTGTGCAACGAGTTTTTCTTTTTTACGAACTTACTCGGCTTTCGTTCTACTCTTAGTTTGTTTTGATCTCTATACAATAAATTTCTGTATAACTTTTTTATACTAGTATTTCAAAGCGTTCGATAGTTCGAATTCCGCATAGAGCGAATATTTCAAATCTTTTTTTTTGTCACTTTTTTTAAGAAGTTTTTAAATTATGTATATTTAGTGGAAGTCCAAAAGAAGTAAGGACTGGCCCAGAAAAAACTTGCGTTTTTTATTTTTTGTATTATGCTCTACCTGATAATCTTATAGGTCTAAAAATACGCAATATTTGTTCTATATAAGTAGCGTTTAATATGATGTATAACACTTTTAACGACAAAGATATGTAACAAGCAACAAAAAGTCCGCAAACTGATTTTGTCCACATACCTGTAAAATTCAGAATTAAAATGTTCAGCTATAGCAAAAATAGTTGGTGCATCAGAAAAAACTGTCTTTACGGTTATTTGTAATTATAAGAAGGTTCCACCTGTTTCACGATAAAAACGTTCAGGCAGAAAACCAGAATTTTCTAACCCAAAGGTAGCGACGAAGGTGAAGCGCCTTTTGAAGCAAAATCCCAACACTTCAGTGCGAGATATGACGGCTAGAGTAGGTACATCAAAATCTACTGTACAAAGGATAAAGGAGAAAAGTATGCTAAAGACACATAGAGTTCAAAAAACACCAGAACGTTCTGATGAAAAGCAGTTGATGGCTCAGATGCGAGCCCGAAAATTGATGAAAGGTACCTGACAATATTTGATTGCTGTGTTAAGCATGACGAAACTTATGTCAAAGCAGATTTTAAGCAGCTACCTGGGCACGAATATTATACATCACCGAAAAGGGGGCATTAGTCTTGTAAATTAAAAAAAAAAAATTTCGAAATTTCCGATGGTTTGGCAAGCCATATGCACCTGTGGTCTCAGAAGCAAATTTTTTATTACGCAATGCACACTCAATTCCAAAGTTTATACAGACGAGCAGGCCCGTCGAGAGGGGTTGCCCAGAGCTTCGCCCAACTGAAAGATATTGGGCTCTAATGAAATAAGACTTTCGAAGGAGTGGTAAACTGCAAAAAATCCACAAGACTTCAGACTTAAGTGGAAAAAATCGCACCACACTGTCGATGAAACAACTGTACAAAATTTAATGAATAGCGTTGCGAAAAAAGTAAGAAATTTTTATAGAAAAAAAAAATTGTTACTTATTATAATTTACATTCTGCACACTATCCATTATTAATAAAAAACAAAAAAATTACAGGGTATTTTTTTATAACTAAAAAACAAAGCGCAAGTTTTTTCTGGGACAGTCCTTATTACAAATGTCGATAACAAAATTAATTCACTACTTCTCAGATTATAATTGGAAAAATGTTTAAACGAAATTGATTTCAATTGAATCGAGCAAAAGGTTTTGATAATAAGTAAAGTTAAAAGGGGTCAAAAGAAATAAAATAATACTGCCCACTGGAATTTACCCAATATCAAATTAAAATTTTTTTCTTTTTTTTTGAGAATATATTCTAATTGATATTTTATTGAGCTAACAGTTCAATAACTTTTGTGTGTCAAAACACCAAAAAATTACATTTACATGGATAACTAAAAAGAAAAATGGGCTAAAGCTACTTATACTAGTTTCGTCCTCTGCTAGGAGGACTCATCAGTATCATTTAATCCCTTAAAACTAGTATAACTAGCTTCAGCCCACTTTTCTTATTTTTTATCTCCGTAAGTGTATTTTTTTTTGTCTTCTGACACTCAAAAGATATTGAACAATTATAAATAAAAAATTGTTTTCATTATTCTGCAATATGAATTTCCTGTATAAGGAAGTTTTTTACTGTCCCCGTCTGATTCGTTATAGGTACCTAATTTTATTTATTTATGTATTTACGCGTACTGCAACTTCAACTCAGAAGTCAAAGTCATACGTTGAGCATGTGGAGTCCTTTAAGTCAAAATTATCCAGAGCGCTCTGATATCGGTAACTAATACATAAAAACAGTAAATTAAAACTTAAGCTTTGTAATAGAAAAATCAACTACGTGTTTTAATTGAAAGGTCTTACCGAGATCACAAAATAAATTCTATGGTACATGAACTATAAAGATTGAATTTATACTATTTTTAAAATTTTTAATTATGGCAATACTAAACTATGTTTCATTTTGGGCTTGCTAGTGAAGTTTCTACCTTTTTTTTTTTAGTAATGACACTTTATTACATATTACAGTTTGAGCTAAAGGAAATGAAAAGACGTCAAGAACTTGCAGAAGAGGTGGAACATCAACGTATCAAAGAAGAAATGGAGGCTCAAGCTAAATCTGAGGCATCTGAACATGCTATTCGTGAATTGGAGAAGAGAGATGTGCTTGATATTGCACTTTCAGAAGAAGCCACAGGTAAAAGTTTCTTAGTTAATCTTTTATTTGAACATTAAGTATGTGAGCTTACATAAACTTTTCTAGTGAAATGCATTGTTTCTGGTTAAAAAATTTTGAAACTAATAAATTTATCATTTGACTCTTATTATTTTGAACAAAATATTATATAAACTCTTAAGTTCCAAACCCGAAAATTTATAAAAGCTATAAATCTAATCAAAGTGCAAACCAATTTTCGGAGCCTGAATTTTTGAAAAAAAATGGCTGTCATTATTTTAAGTTAAAAACCAACAAAATTTTTTTTTAAATATTTTAGGTTAAAATATTTCGAGAGAGCGCGAATCTTGGCGGAGACGAAAATTTTTTGTTTTGTAAATGGAAAATTACCAGCATTTCAACAAATCCTCGGAGTCCGCATTTAAAAAAAAATTATTTTTAAGTTATGTGACAAAAAAAAAAGAAGAAAATTAGCTTAAAGTAGTAAAAAACTAAATTTATTTTCAAAATTCGGGCTCCGACGATTTGTTGGCATTTCGGTTGGCTTTAATATAAAATAGAAATTGTTAATTAAATTAAATATAAACCAAAAAAATATAGCCCAAAAACAATTTTTTATTAAAATATTTTTTGAGTCGAAATTGAATATTTTTTTTAAATGAAAGTTTACCAAAATTCCAACAGATCCTCGAAACATGAATTTTGAAAAAAAATTTATTAGATTCAACTATAAAAGCCGGTATTTTTTTAAACTTCTGATGCCGAATATTTAGCTTGATTTTAAAATAAAAATAAAAATTGTTATTTTCAGGCGAGATTTGCGCTCTTTAGTAATATTTGAACCAAAGAACTCGATTTGGGACCAGTGTGCATTGCAGTACCAGTAACCTGTAGCAGTCCAGACTGCATATGTTAACTGTTTAATAAGTTCTTATGTCCTTCATTCCCTCACGGAGGGCCTCTACAAAACTCTTCCAATGTGCACGATCACTACAGTGCCTTCAATTCTCTCCAACATTTCGCAGATTCACGTATTTCCTGTCCTTAGCGATCTCTTCCACGATCTGTAATGTCTGTGTTTTCTACTACACTGAAAATTCCACTTTCAATTCCACAGACTTCAGTTAATGATTTTCGCAACGTGTGTCCAATCCATTTCCATTTTAGCCGTTTGTTTTGAATGAAAATCGTATCTTGACGGCATCTAGTGAGCAATTCGACTTGAGAGATGGTCCAAGCCATCAAATTTTTATAATTACGCGAAGGTATTTGTTGATGAACACTTGTAAATTCTGTAGCAGAGCACTGTTGGTAAGTCAAGTTTCACAGCCGTACAAAATAACTGGTTTCAGGATTGACTACAAGATTTTGAGCTTCGTTGATAGGAACGAAGATTGCCGGGTTCGTTTTGTTTATTCTAGTCTGGATGTCCTTATTGGTACCATTATCAGGTGTTATTACACTAACTAAGTAACTAAATTGAACCACTTTTTCTATGTTGGATTGACCTATCATGAAGTTATTGCTGGCACCGATTGGGCGAATGGGTCTGCTTTTCGTTTTATTTATGTCGATTTTTTTGACTTCCTTTTTTCGAAAAAAATCTAACCGCATTCAGGCCTACTTCCAAAGAAAATCTGACTACATTCAGACCTAATTCTTCGAATAAGATCTGACTTCATTCAGACCTACTTCTTCCGAAGATTTAACGACAGTGAGATTTTCTTACACGTCTGATGGCTTGAGCGAAGTCTTCTAGATGTTCTCTGAAAGCCCATTGAATGACACGATTTTTAGAGTCTAGAGTTCTGGTGAGGACATCGTCAAGTACTATCAGAAACGAAATTAGTGACAGCAAACAACTTTGGTGCTCAACTAAAAGGGTCAAAAAGTTTTCCGTTATATGATACTCTACATTTATATCCTTCGTATTGAGCCTTGTTGAGGTTAATGATCTTGGGTGCTACATCTCGTCTATTAATGCATCATCCGTGGGGTGAATCTAAGTATGAACGACTTAATATTTTGCCATTTCGATTAGCTCTTAAAATAAGTGTCGCTGAGCCTTCATTACTTTGTCTTCGTAAAAAATGCTAGTGGGAACGATACTAAATTGTTTCACTGACACTGCAGCTATCAAAAATTTCAGAGAGTCTCATTTGACATATAACACAATTCCGGTTTCAAAATAATGGAGAGTCAATACAGCAACGGGCGGTGAAAAGAATTCATTGCTCTTCCCGAGTTAAAAACCTTTGATGACATCGTCGGAAATGACACCTTAAAAATTGATATTTCAGCAAAAAATCGGTCAACTATCAGCAATCCAAGTAATTTTGGTACATGTTAACTGAGACTCACCATTAATATTTTGAAATTTCTGAAAAAACAATGATTTACCATAAGTACATGTCATCGTACATTTAATTACTGTGGGTATTCCTCTTGACGCGAAAATGCCTCGAAAAGTGTGTTAACTGCGTAAGCTGAGCACATTTTCGAGCCTATAAAAAAATTTGTATGGAACACAGTTTACCCAACCCTCGAAAACTTTCGAGGCAAATTTTCGTTTTGTCGAAACAATGCTGCTCATTTAAAATTCTTCTTTTGAATGAATTTAACAATACGTATATTTAAAGCGTGTTTTATTATTTACTCGGAGTGAACCGCTCCTATGAGTAGTTATTAATGCAGTGACTACCTTCGGGATACTCCAAAGGACAAGGAAAATATCCTTACAGCAACAAAATCCGCAAATAGCTTAGGACGCAGTAAGTGGTCAAATATAAAAAATTCCCACTACAATATTAACACTACACCACTCTAGTTGAAAGTGAATTGTAACAAAAAAAAATTCCGAAAATGGGTCAAAAACGGTCCTTTGTAGGGTCCAGAGCCAACTTAAGTGATTTCTAAAAGAAATTTTTGGCCACTCTCTATCGATTGGCGCAAAAATAAAACTATCCGAAAATGAGTCGGAAACGGTTCCAGGGTCCAGAGCCACAATAAGTGATGTCCAAAAACCATTTCATATTTTTGAAAGTGGCTCATAATCGTTACTGAGCTACTCAATGGAGGTTCTGGAACACACACAAGTAAAAAAACAGAATTGGTCTGAATTCGTCAACAAAGTTAGGTACTTACGAGTTGTACGAAACTCATCAGTTGCGAACGTATGATACGGACAACTAGCGAACTGAACATGAGTTGTGTCGAACGAATTGAGTTGTTCAAGTTTGACTCATTTCGTATGCCAAAAGTTCGAACATTTTCGAGCAGCTCGCTGCACAGCCTTAGTATCTACTCATTGAATTATGACCGATGAAAAAATATTAAAAATTTTCCATTTTGCATCAAATAATTTTTTTGATTTTTAATGAAACATGTTTTCGGGGTTATTAAACTTAATTCTGGCAACTACACAATGGTTTTGTGGATAAGGCTGCTGTCAAATTAGTATATATGTAAATTACAATTTGTTTGAAATGTGACAAATTTGATCTTTTGTTCATTTTTCTGTTTTGACTTTGGTACCGTTAAAAATCTTAGCATGTTCGTAACAAAAGGCGAACAAGAGTGCCTTGACAATTTCTTATAATTACACCACTAAGCTACTTAAACACCCATTTATAAGCAACAACTTTTAAAAAAATGGCCGCATGGGCAAAACAAGGATATCTCAAAAGCTAAAAATCTCAGGTGGCTACGACGCTTGTACAAACATTTTCAAGCTACGCCCTAATATCCAAAATTGTTGTCTGTGTTAAACATCGATGAAAGTGTGAATAGGACGACTGTTTTTTAAGTGTTCTTCCTCCCAAACAATCATCAAAAAAAAAAATACTATCCAAGGGCTGACCGAAGAACTGTGCAGAACAACGAAGTATATTTACTCGATCAGTACTGCACGACCTCAGCAAAGCTAGGTTTGACATATCGCTGAATACATAACGATGCTGATTTAAAGAAAATTACCTTATATGCCGACGTTCTGCAAAACAGTCTAAACTTGCAAATGCTATTTGCAAACGTAGGTTGCAATGTACGCTTTTTTATATTTATTTATTTAAAAGTCAAGTGTTGATATTCAAGTGTATTGCAAGTATACCGAGTAGAATTAATGAAGTCCTAAAATCCAGAGGTACTGAACTATTTAAAAATGATCAGAATACATTTTTCAATAAAAAGACATTTATTTTATTTCAGGCAAAATGGAGAATTGTTAATATTTTGTCATCGGTAATAGTATCATGGGTAGATATACTTTCTGTTCATAGCCTCATCAAGTCATTTTTGTTCAATTTGTACTAAGCAAGACTTAAAAAAAAACGATATTCTGCCTTTTAAATTTTAAGTAAATGTAAAGATCGTTACATTTACTATCGGTCATAATTCAATGGGTAAATAATGTATGTATATACTACAGCTCTCCATGAGTGTGCTTGAAATGTTCCAAAACATTCTATTGCAGATCAAACACTTGCTTCACTCCATTCACTGCTGCAAAGCACATAGTCGCTCACTTGAGGTCCAAGATATGCCAACGTTTACATGAGGAAACTTTTGAGAGAAAGTTTTCCTGTTTGTTGGCAAGAAGGGAAAAACGAAAGGGTGGTGTACACAATTTGTCGTACCCGCGAAAACCCCCTTCGTTCTATTCGTTAGCTGATATTATGCTTTGAATTTACGTTTGTTGTGGCGGGTTTACGCAGTAATTGCTTTGAAATTTTCTTGCACAAAGAAATTCTAGTTTTCGTATGTAAACGCAAGACAAATTCACAAAAGATAATAGACAAGAATCTGTTGCACCGAATTTGCTCGTGTAAACGTTGACTATCTTTCGACTCTTCGCTACATACCGTTTTCAATCGAAACGCCTATATATTGAACTTATCGCATTCGTTTTTTAATTTTTAATTTGTTACGGGATTGAATCAGAGGCACATTCATTGCGAAAAATGAAAACGAAAACCACATACGCGTTCCGACACAACACATGCTCTAATTGTTACTTTTTAAATTCATATTTGCACTGAAATTTTGAATTCAATTGCAATTGAAATTTGTGCAAATTGAAAGTTACTTCCTATTTAGGGCCTTTTAACATATAAAAAAATGTTGAATGCTATTCGGGCTTTTTAATACCATCTAAAAAGTTGGTATTTTTTGTGTTACTATTCAAATTTTTTGGGTGAAGCTGTATTTGAAGTTGGTCTTCAGGAATATGTAATAAACAGGGTTTAACAAAAATGTCAACTAGGGCCGTTGTACAATTTAGCGACGATATGCATTAGTTCAGAAATCATTCCTTGTTATAACGAAAACCAAACAAAAGAGAGAGCAAAAATATTCAAAAACTTTACTCGTTAGAATGGATTTGACTACAACAAAAGTGCTTGATCATACTGTTCACTGAAGCGTGTAGAGCGGTGCAGCAAATTGTTTAGTGTACAGCAAATACACTAGAGTATAATGAGCATAGTCAAACAAAATTATTCATAATGAATTCCAGAGACAAATACTTAACAAGTTTCTAAATAAGAATTTTTGGTAATTATACGCCTATTTTTTAAAAAATTGTACGAATCGATAGGAGAAGGCCGAAAATGGATTTTGGATGTAACAGGGTTGGTCCCCGACCTTCTTAAAAGGATATTTTGGACCCGTTTCTGTGAAAAAATGTTACTCAAATCGATGTGAAAAGTCCGATAAAGGATTTTGGAAGTGAAATTCGGGAAGGGCCCCGAGCCTCCTATACCCCTTATTAAAAAAATTTTTATTGCACGAATCTATGGTTAGAATCCAAAAATGGATTTTGGAATTCACAAAACAGGTCCCCGATCCTCAAATAAGTTTTTGGACCCCTTTTACGAAAAAAATGTGACTGCACGAATCAATAGGAAAGGGTCGCAACTGGCTTTTGTATGCATCTAAAGAGGTTTCCAACCCTCTTAAAGAGATGTATTGGACCGAGCTTTCGAAAAAAATTTTATTGCACAAATCGATGGGAAAATCCCGAAAATGGATTTTGGAAGCCACAAAAGAGGTCCCCGACCTTCAAAAAGAATGTTTTGGATCCATTTTTAGAAAAAAATTTTATTCCACGAATCAATGGGAAAATACCGAAAATGGATTTTGGAAGTGGCAGGGTGGTCCCCGACCTTTTCAAGTAGAAAAGTTTGCGGGCGAGCCACAACGTGGTTATTTTGACTAAATTTTGTGATGAAAAACGGTAACACTGTTTCCTACAGTTCGCTGTTTACATCTGTGCTAACTAAATTCCTTTTTTGCTTAACTTTTGGATAATTTAATTAAATTCATAATGATCTTCAAGCTTAATATTGATTTTTCCTTATAAAAAAGAAATTGTGTTACAGTCAAATGCACGTACATAGTAAATATTTTTTAGTACTTCACATTTATTTAAGCTGAGAAAAATAATTAAACAAATTTTTTATTAGTACTGTACTTTAAAATTGAACTGCGCGCGAAGGACTGCCACTCTGCGTAAAACCTACAAAGTCGGTTTTTGGGGATAAATTGTTCACATTGCGAAAAGCAAATAAAGAACGAATAAAAAAATAAATACTTTTTAAATAATCTGTGCTTGCGGCGTCCTTCGTCGGTCGGGAGCGAAAACGGAAGAAATGCATATTTTAGTATATCTGCCGATCTCACTCAATCAAACCCGCGAAAATCAATTGAAAGCACTAAATCTAGTGCAGCAGCATTATCTTCATCACAAAGGGCAACTAATATCGTAACAACTACATCAACAACAGTCTATTCTGCGCCTACGCGAAATAAGTTATCTCTCTCGAGTGACCTTACTTCAAGTAGCGTGTCTCTGGTGAATGCATCAGATAAAAGGGTCAATTCAAATATCGATCAATCCGCAATACTGACAGGGAAGGACCGCTACGTGAATGTGGTAAAGAGGAAAAGTAGCCCTCAAAATTTTAATGCTAATAAAGCCAAAGTTAATAAAACTCATAAAACCAATAATATCGAAACTCCTTCCGCGTTATTGAACGGTAATAGATTCGCAAGTTTAGCTGATACTATTGATCGCGATACTGGTCCAAGTGGCAACCAACTCCCTAAAGAGTTCAAACCTCGCATTAGACTTTAAGGCTAAAGATAAGAATTTTTATACTTACCAACTTAAAAGCAGCAAAGGGCTTACAGTCGTATTAAAAGGTATTGAGCCCGATGTTGATACCGAAGGAATAAAAAATGCTCTTGGTGAGAAAGGCTTAAATGCTTGGGCAGTTATTAACATTGTCAACAAAGATAAAGTTCCGCGGACCATGTTCAAAGTTGACATCTTGCCAGATGCTGCAAAACTAAAGAAAAATGAGATCCATCTGATCTATAAATGGCAATACTTAGTGCATCGTAGAATCTCTGTGGAAGAACCTTACAAACACATCGGTTCGGTCCAATGTACAAACTGCCAAGAATATGGCCATACAAAATCTTATTGCACTCTTCGTTCTGTGTGTGAACGCATGTGGCGAATTTCAACAATAAAAAGGAAGACAATCCTAATATAAAAAATGCATTAATTCCCAAGGATATCATACTGCAAATTACAGAGTCTGTCCTGTTTAAAAAAATTTAAAACAAAGGCAAGCGCTACAAAGAAAAACTGTCCCCTCTGCTTCTCAGCACTTCACCCCTAGCCCAATTATTCCAGGTGTGTCTTTTGCTACTGTATTAAGGTTGGTTCCGCTATGGAGCATCATATACCTTTTCAACCAAGTAACAACCTAGAGATATTGATATACAACCTTAACAGAGCTTGTCACAATTCATGCTAGATATGCAAAATTTTCTTGACAGAATAGTTCAAATGCAAACTCAACTAATGACGGCTCTTTTGACAACAAAAAAATGAGTTTCATTGAAATCTGCGCATGGAATTCAATCGGTGTAAGCCAACATAAATTAGAAATTTCCAACTTTCTCTACCGAGACAACCCTGATGTGATGCTTCTTTCAGAAACTCACTTAACTAATAAATATTTCTTCACTATTCCTGGCTACACATTTTACAAAACCAACCACCCTGATGGCAAGGCACATGGTGGCACTGGAATTCTAATTCGTAACAGATTAAAACATAATTTTTTCGGGTCTTATGCCAGTAACTGTCTTCAAGCGACTTCATTTTGTCTACAAATTCATGGTAAAGATCGCACTTTGACGGCAATGTAATGCCCATCCCGTTTTGTCGTGAATATAACTCACTTCATTAATTTTTTCAAAAATTTAGGCGATAAGCTTGTTGCAGCTGGGGACTACAATGCAAAACACACATTCTGGTTTCCTCGCACAAATAACAACTTTATAATGCTATTATTAATAATAATAACAACTCAGATGTTGCTTCCCCTGGGCAACGAACATATTGGCCAACTGACAGGAAAAAAACGCTTGACCACATTGATTTTGCTATTACCAAAGGCATTTGTAGGGAGTTCATTTCCGTGGGCACAAGCTTCGAGTTGCCCTCTGATCACTCCCCTGTTGTAATCCTTATACTTGAAAAACCCAAACAGTTCGATGTTCCTCATTGTCTCACAACACATTTCACAAACTGGCTTAAGTATAAGAAGTACATGAGCACCCACATTCATACAAATTGTAAATTTGAATGTAAGGATCATATTGATGACGCTGTTACTATTTTGAACTTCATTGTGACTACAGCAGCAGAAAACTGTACTCTTTAAGATAAACAAAATTGGAATGCAGCCAATTTTGTCACAAACGCTAAAATTGAAAGATTAATCATAGAAAAACGAAGACTAAGGAGAGATTCTAGTAGCAACGACCTGTATCAACTAAAACTAGACTAAAACAGGCTGTAAAGAATCTAAAACTTCCACTTTTAAGTGAAAACGACAAAAACCAATGTAGTTTTATTCGAAAACTTTCCCCAAACGAAGCAAAAAGCTCATCTCTTGGGAAAGCTAACCGTGGTCTTAAATCTCCTACTGAGCCAGAGCCACCCATTAGAGACCCTAGGGGCACTGGCATTGCAAACCCTAAGTACACAGTCAAATGGCACAAGAATATTTCCAATCGAGATTGCAAGTTTTAACAAAAATAAATTAGTTAGTAAAAAATCTCTTGATCGCATTACACCCACTATGCTTAAAAAGCTACCTTTTCAAGCCTTAGCATTTCTTACCAGGCTATTTAATGCTATAATAGAGCTTGGTCATTTCCCTTCTGATTGTAAAAAATTTCTAATTATAATAGTTCAAAAGCCTGGTAAAGACTCTATCTTTGTATCCTCATATAAACCCATTAGTCTGCAACCTTGTCTTTCAAAACTCTTTGAAAAGCATTTTCTAGCCAAATTGATGAACAAAATCTTATCCCTTCTCATCAGTTTGAATTTAGGGAAAAACACTGAACTATTGAACAGGTAAACCGCCGCCGCGCCGCGAGTACGGCTCTGCTATGTTCCTTGATGTTCAACAGACATTCGATAGAGTATGGCATGATGGGCTTATTTATAAAATAAAGTTATTTTTACCCCAAAATGTTCATATCGTATTAGAGTCTTACTTGGCAAATAGGCTTTTCAGAGTTAAACATAAAACCTTGGCTATAACTGATTTTCAAATTAGAGTAGGATTACCACAGGGCAGTGTCTTGGGTCTTTTTGTGTATGTTTTATTCATATCAGATATTCCCACAAATGATCAGTCAGTAACCTCTACATTTGCTGACGATACAACAGTTTCGAGCATCAATTTAGCTTCAATCTCACTTGTCGTAAGTCGAGATTCGGTTGTCAATATCGCGAATAAAAGACAATGAACAAAAATGTCTCCATGTTACTTTTACCCTCAACAAAGGTCTGTCTCCAGCAATATTTATTAATAGAATCGTTATTTCACCAAGAAATGTCAAATAAAACTTAAAGTTGCTAGCTTGCATCAGCTCATAAACAGTCATTCCCCTCTAAGTTTAGAGTATAAAGTTCTCTTTTACAATCAAGTCATAAAGCCAATTTGGACTTATGGCATACAATTGTACGGTAATGCAAATGCAAATTCTACAAAGGGCTTAAATATTAAAAACTATTACAGGAGCTCGTTGATTTATGAGAAATGAATGCATTCTCAGAGATCTGCAAATGCCAATGGTAAAAACCGAGTTTTAAAGACAAAGACAAAAATAACTTTAAAAATTACAAGGTCATGTCAGTCAATTAGCTAGGACTTTCTGTAACACATTGAAATTTTCGCGGCTAAAGAGGGCTGACAGCAGCTATTAAATATAGACACCCCGGGTGAGCCCTGTAATATCACATCACAAAATCAGCTGTCTCATCAATTTACATCAGGAGTCGGCAAAATCAAGTGTGAGTGTGTTGGTAAGAGAAGAGAGGCTGCACCGCAAGAAATTTTTCGCACAAATCGTTTGCGAAATGAATGTTGCGGCAGAAAGTGAGAAATAAAAAAACATTAGAAAAGGCATTTTGATTCTAAAAATTAGAGCCCAATTAATTTTTTGTTGCATATTGTCAAAATAAAATAATGAATTTACAAAGAAAAGGTATTTGAAATATGTCATAAGGTCTTTTCGTTGCAAATTCGTTCATTTGCCACAGCTGTAAAAAAAATTCTCTATGTGCATAAAAGACGACAATCAATACATCTGCTCACGAAGTTGCTTTGTCAATGGCTTTTCGACCACTTAATGAAAGAGCATAAAAATGCATGTAATATTTGAGCGCACAATTGTGCTATGTGGTTCCGACCACACTGGTTTACATTATGAATCAGATGAGGACTCTGTTACCGGGACCTAGCTCGTCTTTCTTCTCTAATAATCTTATATATAAAAATGAATTGGTGTGTATTAGTCTCGCAAAGGCTCGACCGATTTGAAAAAAAATTTTTTTTTGTTGGTTTTTTAATTGTTCAGGCAAGGCTTATACTAAAAAATAGTTTGAAAGAAAAATCGAAAATTTCCAAAAAAACGACATAGTGTTTTGTTGTATGGGAATTTTGTATGGAGAATACAGCAGACGTCCAATATAATGTTCTAATTAATTCACGGGTCAGTCGTAATATCGTAAAACTCGTTATATCGAAGATTTTTTTTTTCGAAGAAACTGGCTTTTATTTACTTATACATATCTAGTCATAAAAGTGAAGTTAAATTTTGGAATGCTATATTTACTTGCGATCAGCTTTATTGGTAAAAAAAAGTTATTCCAGTTCAGCAGTCATTGTTGAATTAAATAGCGTTCGTTATTTGGAATAGTGAACACTTTTAGTGTTCGTGTCGTAGTTTAGAGACATAATTGGAAAATACCAATTTGAAAAACTGTTCGTTAAAATGGAAATTCGTTATATCGTTATACGTTATATTGGACGTCTACTGTATATGCGTTTTCCAGCAAGTAAATTAATTTCAAGCAGCACAAGGTCTGCCGATCCAGGACGGGGATGGGGATATATGGTTAGGGTTCGGGGTAACGATGGGGATAGAGATGCGTATGGAGTTGGAGATAGGGACATGGCCATTGAGGACGGAAAAACGTCTGCTGGGTGCACTAGTGACAAAAACCGACCTCGTCAACCCATCGTCACCAGCTTGTTTGGCGCGGACCGGGACCTAGCTCTTCTCGGCCGCAGCCCGTTGAATGCAGAGTGCGGCAGCTGGAACGTTGAAGCAGCGTTGATTTAGGCCGCTTTTGGGTGCTGGACAGAGATCAAGCCAGGGACCTAGCTCGTCTCTGCTACCACGCCATCACAGGCCGGAATTTCGCCTATCTCGGCTGAAAATTAATCAGATTAGACGCAATAGTCAGCAACTACTATGGATGGGTTGTCATGAACTTGTCGCCACGCCACTGCTTTAACGAGTTATTCCATTCTCACCTCTGTAATTACAGTAATGAACAAAGTGATCTTTGGTAAAATCTACTTTCAGCTAAAATTTTTGGTGTCACGCTGTGCTTTTAGACACTTATAGTAGATATATCAATTTGCATATATTTTATAATTTTTATTAGTTCTTATTAGATATAAGAGCTTATACTTATTGTTAGTCTTTGCAATTTAAAGGGATGCAATAAATAAAAGAAGAGTGGAACAAATAAATTTAAGTGTAAATAAAATCACAATATAGTAAATGTTACACTTAAGCCGATTGCCGGGTGGCTGTTGTAAACACGGCGAAATTGAAAGTTCCGATGCATTATTTCTTAATAAAATTCGAAATTGACCTGATTTTGTTTGAAGCTTAAATTCCATACAAATAGCCTCTTTGCCAAGAAAATAGCAATATCTTTGTATCCATAAAAGCTGAAGCTTATGTTTTTACCATTTTAAAATCTGTATTAAATAGAAAATATATTTACAAGTTTGCCACCTAGCTTGTCATACACTTTTTTTTTACAACACACCGGCTTAAAGTTTGAAGAAAATAGAGAGCAAAACAAAAAATGTTAAGTTCAATATTTCTTTTTTAAAGAACCACTGTATCTACGGTTTAATTTTAATCCACATCTCATAGCATACCTATTTAAGATTATTATGTAAAAAAAAATGGTTTAATAGCAGCTTTCTTTGTGGCTGTGGTACCAAAGCGATAGACCAAAGGTCTCAGTTTTTCGAAAAGCTGATTTTTTCGCAAACGGTGAGGCTTTTACTTAACATGATATGACTTTCTGACCCGCCTTTGGGTCGCCCATCTGCTGTTCCATTATTTATGGGATACCCTGTGTAAGGGTGGATCAAATTTTACATGGCGTTCTATTTAGCGGACAAAAATGCATGAAAAGAAACAAAATCAACCTTTTTCTTTAGAAGTTGACAACTTCAAACACTCGGCGCTAAGCCAGTATTCAATATTGATGAAAATCCTTTGAGGAGCGTTGTCAAAATGTGTAACGCTATAGATAACCGCTGACACATCGTAAAAAAAACGAAATTTTTTTTTGAGTCGCTCTACCTGTACCTATATTACGATATGTACACAGATGTGCCTATTACTATATAAAATACATAGTGATACTCGAAAGTAAAAATACATAATCTATCCAATCAATCTCATCCAGTTATTATAACTAAATTTGAGCACTTATGGCATATGAGCCAAAATGGTCATATTTGGTAGTGACTTTTACTGATATTGTGTCTAAAATAGTGTGCCAACGAACAGGCTACTAGAGCTGTGTCCCAAATAGGATCAATTTGATAACCAAAAATTATTGGAATATTACCATAAAGTCAAACTGCGTTTTTCAGCATCTTGGCAGTTATCGGTTAAAGTGTCACAATATAGAAAAAGCGACTTTACACTAAATTTAGTAAAAATAGCTGCATTGTGAGTCGCACGCAAACTTTCTGACCTTAAAAGTATCAAATTTCTACTTGGGAGGGTCGGAGACTTCTCCTTTCAAAATCCATTTTCGGCCTTCTTCCATCGATTCGTGCAATAAATTTATTTTCGAAAAATGGGTCCAAAACACCCATTTAGGTGGGTCGGGGACCTCCCCTGCCACTTCTAAAATCTATTTTCGGCCTATTCCCATCGATTCGTGCCATAAAATTTTTTAAAAAATATATGTTTTAAACATATAAGTGCACAATTATTATAAATTTCTTTTATAGAAACTTATTTAGTATTTTTCTTTGGATTTTATTAAGGAAAATCCTAATAACATATCAAACGGTTTGTTTTTTGCTATTAACATTTTGTTTCTGTTTTATGTAAATAGCACTGTAGTTGCGAGAAGAGACTTTAATGTATTCATGCTTTTATTTCAAACTAACAAGGACTTTACATGTTTAGTTCTCTATTATATTCTCATCTTACTTCATTCTCTATTGTTTGCTCATTTCAATAACGTAGTGTTCAATGAATAAGGTACCCTACTGTAAATGAAGAAGGGAATGCATTCGTGCAGAGCTTTAGTATGTACAAAGCCACATCAAATCAGTTTTGTTTAGTTGTTGTTTCAAGTTGTGAAACTTGAAAAAACTTTATTTCTGAGTTTTAAATTGAAAGTCAAACAAATCTTTAAATTCCATTTGCCAATGATGGTTGAAGATAGTTTTTTTGTATGTTTCAATGTTAAAAAATTATGTTCCAGCTTTCTTTATATTTTTAATGATGTCATTGCATTCAGGATTGTGCCATATTACTTTATGTGACTCCACTGCGGTTACTACAATTATCATTTCGTCCTTAAACTCAGATTCAATATCCTTGGAATAACTTCTCTAAAATTCTCTTTACGCTTTAAATGAAATAACATTGATTTTTGAAACTATCCTTTCTAAAACAAAGTCATCAAATTGAACTACTACTCAGAGGAATATTAAAAGAAGTATTTTTCTTTGGTCGCGGGGCCCATACACAGCTTTACCTTTACGTTAATCCGGCTCTCCCGGTGGCTTACAGATATAACAAGTCTAGAGAATAACGTGCGTGACATATATAAATATAACAAAATCGAAGAAAGCTTTTGGCTAAGTTTCCATAATCCAATAATGCAATTTGTGATGAAGAGAAACATTTTGGTGTATTTTTTTAGTAATTTTTAATCCAGGGTGTAAAGCTAGCTACAGCGAAAAGGCTGTTGCTAAATTTAAATCTTGAATTAAAAATAACTACGAAGGTACGCCTATGCTTGATATATTCCTAATGTTCGCTTATTAGTTTCAAACTTCTTCATGAAATAAAAAAACACACTGTAACTGTGAAATGAAACGTCACCAAAATGCCTATTTTTCAACAACATTAATTTTACACACAAGGATGAAAACATTAGTTAGTTATCTATACTAAAGACTGTCCCAGAAAAAACTTACGATTTGCTTTTTAGTTACAAAAAAATACCCTGTAATTTGTTTAGTTTTTTTTATTAATAATGGGTAGTGTTCAGAATATAAATAACTAAAAACTAAGTAACAATTTTTTTTTTTTTCTATAAAAATTTCTTACTTTTTTCGTAAGGCCCTTCATTAAATTTCGCACAGTTGTTTCATCGACAGTACAGTACGATCTTTTCCACTTATGTCTGAAGTCTTGTAAATTTTTTGCAGTCTTACCACTCTTTCCAAAATCTCTTTTCATAAGAGCCCAATATCTTTCAATTGGGCGAAACACTGGGCAGTTGGGCGGATTTGCTATTTTTGGAACAAAACTGATCTTTTTACTTGCATACCATTCCATCGTAGCTTTAGAGTAATGAGAGGTTGCTAAATCTGGCCAGAACATCACGGTACACTCATGTGCATGAATAAATGGTAGAAGACGTTTTTCGAAGCACTCGTCTATATAAACTTTGGAATTGATTGTGCCTCGCGTAACAAAAAATCTGCTTCTGAAGCCACAGGTACATACGAGTATGGCCTGCCAAACCTGTGTTGCTTCGGAAATTTAAAAATATTTTTTTCTTTGAATTTACTAGACACATGCCCTTTTCTCGATCATGTATAATATTCGTGCACAGGTAGCTGCTTAAAATCTGCTTTAACATTAGTTTCGTCGTCTATAACACCGGAATCAAATTTAGTCAGGTACCTTTCATTCAATTTTCGGGCTCGCATCTGAGCCATCAACTGCTTTTCATCAGAACGTTCTGGTGTTTTTTTTTTTTTTTTTTTTGAACTCTATATGTCTTTAGCGTACTTTTCTCCTTTATCCTTTGTACTGTAGATTTTGATGTACCTACTCTAGCCGTCATATCTCGCACTGAAGTGTTGGGATTTTGCTTCAAAAGGCGCTTCACCTTCGTCGCTACCTTTGGGTTAGAAATTTCTAGTTTTCTGCCTGAACCTTTTTATCGTGAAACAGGTGGAACCTTTTTATAATTACAAATAACCGTAAAGACAGTTTTTTCTGATGCACCAACTATTTGCTATAGCTGAATATTTTAATTCTGGATTTTACAGGTATGTGGACAAAATTAGTTCGCAGACTTTTTGTTGCTTGCTTGACATCTTTGTCGTTAAAAGTGCTATCTTCAAGTGTTATACATCATATTAAATTTCGCTTTATATAGAACAAATATTGCGTATTTTTAGACCTATGAGATTATCAGGTAGAGCATAATACAAAAAATAAAAAACGTAAGTTTTTTCTGGGACAGTCTTTATTTATATAAAATTGCATCTGGATCAATCTATCTATAACGGGCCTATCAGTACCCTCATGTTTTTTAAATAGGCTGAAACTTTTTTCAGTGATTGGTCTATCATGTAGAAGATATAAAAAAATTCGATAAAATTTTTTATCCAATATTATTGCTTAAAAAAAAAAATTTAAATGGTGTTCAAAAAAGCTCGTAAGTAAAACGAAAAAATTCATTGATGAATATAAACAAACCAACACAATTCATATTAGCTTTTATATTATATTTAGGTAGTTGTGTACTAGTAGATGACAAAAAAACTGCAAATCTGAATACATGAAAGTCTGAACGGTTTCTATGTGGTAAAAGATAAAAAAATTGACTTTCCAAGAAAACATCAATTTCCCAAATACTCCATCATCGATTTCAGCCTTTTTAGGCACAAAATATTCATAACATATAGGAGTACCATCTCTGAAAATTTTATCCATGTTTTTACACCCTATTTGATTTTACAAGCATTTAAAGCTAAGTTTTGTGATTTGCAATGTAAACTGAAACATGAGAATGAGACCGAGAGAATAAAATTTGAACTGATTTCAGCTTTTTTGGGCTCAAAATTTTCAGAACATACATGAGTACCATCTCTGAAAATTTCAATCATTTTTTTTCACCCTATTTCATTTTACATTCATCTAAATCTAAGATATATGATTTTCAATGTAAATTAAAACATTGAGAATGAGAGCGAGAAAATTGAATATTCCGTTACTTTTCTTCCATAAATATTCCACTGTATACACAAACTTCAAATACTTGTAAAATAAAATAGGGTGAAAAAAAATTAATGAAATTTTCAGAAATGGTACTCATGTATGTTCTGAAAATTTTGAACCTAAAAAGGCTGAAATCAGTTCAAATTTTATTCTCTCGGTTTCATTCTCAATGTTTTAATTTACATTGCAAATCACAAAACTTAGTTTTAAATGCTTGTAAAATCAAATAGGGTGAAAAAACATGGATAAAATTTTCAGAGATGGTACTCCTATATATGCATTTGGGAAATTGATGTTTTCTTGGAAAGCCAATTGTTTTATCTTTTACCACATAGAATCCGTTCAGGCCTTCATTTATTCAGATTTGCAATTTTTTTGTCATCTACTAGTACACAACTACCTAAATATAATATTAAAGCTAATATGAATTGTGTAGGTTTGTTTATATTCATCAATGAATTCTTTCGTTTTACTTACGAGCTTTTTTGAACACAATTTAAATTTTTTTTTAAATCAATAATATTGGTCAAAAAAATTTTATCGAATTTTTTAATATCTTCTACATAATAGACCAATCACTGAAAATAGTTTCAGCCTATTTAAAAAACATGAGTGGCCTCAGAAGCAGATTTTTTGTTACGCTAGGCACAATCAATTCCAAAGTTTCTATAGACGAGTGCTTCGAAAAAAGTTTTCTACTATTAATTCATGCACATGAGGGTACCGTGATGTTCTGGCCAGACTTAGCAACCTCTCATTACTCTAAAGCTACGATGGAATAGTATGCAAGTAAAAAGATCAAATTTGGTTCCAAAAATAGCAAATCCGCCCAACTGCCCAGAGCTTTGCCCAATTGAAAGATATTGGGCTCTTATGGAAAAAGATCTTGGAAAGAGTGGTACACTGCAAAAAATTTACAAGACTTCAGACATAAGTGGAAAAGATCGTACCGTACTGTCGATGAAACAACTGTACAAAATTTAATGAAGAGCCTTACGAAAAAAGTAAGAAATTTAAAAAAAAAAAAATTGTTACTTAGTTATTTAATTTTTTGAACACTAGCCATTATTAATAAAAACGAAAAAAGACCAAAAAATTACAGGGTATTTTTTTATAACCAAAAAGCAAAACGTAAGTTTTTTCTGGGACAGTCCTTATCTGTATATAAGCCGCCAAAGATAGTTTGTATATCTTCCTAGTAACAATAAAATATTTAAATTTATATTGCCAGTCATTTATAAAAATACGCTATTATATGTAAATAAAGTGTCATGTTTATTTTTGCTCGCTTGGACGCAGCTGGCGTAGAAACATCTTTCACAAGCGTTAGAGACGTGGATCCAGAAGCAGGTACATATATTAGGTATAAATATCGCTAAAAAAGCTGCATGTAAAAGTGGTACATGCGGCTCCAAACAATACAAATAAAAAGATTTTTTACTTTTTTTATTGGTATGTTCTATGAGCTTATCCATATATGTACATATGAAGGGTTTGCCGTCTTATTTTGGTTACCAATCTAATGCCAATCATAGTTCGGTTTGCGCTGTTGTTTGTTGAACACATACTGAATTTTTCTAACAACTAAGGTCAATTTCTTTATCATTTCAAGCATTATTTTTGCGTTTTTTTAACATGCCATATGTTTATGAACAGAAAATTGATTGCATGTAGAAAAAGTAGTTTGTGCGGCTTGTAATGAATTCTATCATTAAACTTGTGTCATTTTGTTGCGGTTAGATGTTGAATTTTTAGAAAAGTAGTAATGCTTTTCGGTGCATCGAAAGCTGAAAAACTGACAAAAATATCACATGAGGCAAAAACAGCAACCAAAATATCCGATATAGTTAAAACAACAGCAACAACAACAATCTCAAAACCAACTCAACCGCAGCACCTACATCATCCGATTTTTAGTTAGCGACAGCAGGTGCAGTAAGCTGATGACACAGACGTTATATCACTAGAGAAAATTTGTAACGAAATTGTAGGAAAAAAATGGCCGAACGTAATCGAGTCGAATCGCATCTCGCAGCGTATACAACGAGTATACGTACACGCAGCCTCTACTTAAGTTACGCCGATGTTGCCCGCCGGTACACAGTGGCTCAAAAATTAAATTCGTCGACTAAAATCTCCATTTGTTTCTGTAACCGATTTGTAAAATTTTAAAGCAATTTGGTAGTGAATATATCGAAAATAAGGTAGCCAAAAAACTAGGTCAAAGTTGGTAATTAAGGGCGTGGCACGCTGTTAAACACAACTGTTTTTTTTTTATTTCACAAAAAGATGAGTATTTGATTTATTTCATCGGAAATTGATTGGTCATTGCTCGCAAACTATCATCGATAAAAGTTTGTATTTTTTTTTTTGTTGAGTAGGTGAGATTGTTATTTTTAAATTATTGTATGTGGTCACAGCCATACCAATAATATTTTAGATGTTCAGAAATATTTCCTAAATTACTATTTTTTTTTAAACTTTAACTATAGTGGAGAAATAGAAAACTATCAAAAGATATCAAAAAATCAAAACCATCCCGAGAAAGGTGAAAGTATCCTCTTCAACTCAATATGCACTTTTATACCCGCGCGTGTCAATAGGTGCGTGTCGATTTTTTCAAACACAACACGAACACGAATTACAAATTTCAAACACGGTTAAAAAATTTCCCAACACGAACACGACACGACACGCACGACTTTATCAACTGTATGACCAAAAACACATTTTTGTTTTACGTTTACATGTTTATTTATACATACATATTTTTGTTAAGAAAAGTTCATTTGCGCTCAGTAATTTTATGAGTGTTTTTCCTTTTAAGGGCAAAATACACTAAGCAAACAGTTTGTCATACTGTTGTTTTTGTCTTGGCGTTGACAAACTGTTTTTGTTTGACAAAGTTAGTTATTGGGCATTGGATCGTGTTAGTCGTGTCAATTTTGTTCAACACGAAACTCCCACGATCACGCACGATATCAAATTTTCTAACACAAACAAGTAGTGTCTCGTCGTGCCTGTTCGTGTCACGACGAAAAGCACGACACTCGCCCGTCACTAGAACGAACCCGCCCGGTGAACACTTCTTTTGTTTTAATGAAATTACAAAAAATTATTCAAAATACGATAACTTACACGCAGCCCTGTAAGTATGAAAGTTCATCTTCGCCTCTGAGTGATCGGTCGTGTAAGCAATAGATGTTGATGAATAGTACTTGAATTAACATATTTGTTAACATAAATTAGTTTTTTTTTCTCACTTTTTCATAATATAAAAGTGAATAAATTTTGATACAAATATTGTATTTATACATTAATTCAAAGCGAATTTTATTTTGATTAGTAATCAGTGGTTTCAAAATATTTTACCTTTCTTGGTACTCTCACGAGAGTACTAAAATAGGAACAAAAAATATGGTGATACAGCGCCTGGACAAACAATTAAACTAAAAAAGAGACCTGCTAGTACACCAGAATCAAGTCCACATGCTAAACGTAAACAATTAACAGATGGTAATAATTTGGTTGATAGAGGTTACCGTTATTATGCACTTCAAAATATAGACATTAATAATGATTATGAAGAAAGAAGTGACAAAGATATGCTAAATAGTAAAGAGACAGCAGCAACAGAACTGACGCCACCACCAATAATGCTTCTTGACGTTAGCAATACAAATGGTATGGTAAAATGCTTTATTAAATAAATAAGTAAAGAGTATTTTTCGTATAAAACGCAAAGTGATGGACAAGTAAGAGTTATGACTAAAAATCTTGATACATACTGTAAATTGGTCAAACATGTAAACTTTAAGAATATATTGTATCATACTTATCAATTAAAGCAAGAACGGGCTTTTAAAGTAGTATTAAAAAACTTACACTACACCTTTAGAAGACATTAAGTCTGAACTAGAGTGTGAATAATTTTCCAAGTCAAGTAACTAAAGATCCATTACCAATGTTTTTTATTGACCTTGAGTCATAAGAAAATAATAAAGAAATTCTTGACGTTAAATACTTGATGAATGCTATGGTTAATGTCGTACCAACTATTAAAATTATTGAAGTTGTGCAATGTTGCCGATGCCAACAATTTGGACATACGAAATCGTACTGTACTAAATCATTTAGATGTGTGAAATGTGGTATGGACCATACTACAGATTGCACAAAAGGCCAAAATACAGCACCAAGATGTGTCAACTGTTAAAAACCATCCTGCAAATTATAAAAGGTGCAAAAGATATCAAGATATTAAACGGAAATATTTCAATCTAACTTCAAGAAACGTTCAGGCTAGAACTTACTTCAATCAAAATTATTTTTCACCTTTAATAGAAAATCGAACCCAACAAAACAACGATCCTCAAATTTCAAATATGACATACTGTTATGCGCAGGTACTTAAAAATCAATAAATACAAGATAGTGTTACACTACAAAGACTTGAAAATCTTATAAGTAAACAAATCGAACTAACAAATAGTCTATTAAATATGTTGTCATTGTTAGAAAACAAACTATGCAATTAGTTATCATTCTCAAGAAATAGAAGTCTTTCTTTCAATGAAATATATAGATATTATGTTAGTATCAGAAACCCACTTTACAAGCAAATCATTTTTTAAAATTAAAAGCTAGTCAATATAAATCATCCGGATGATAAGACACGAGGTGGATCAGCAATTTTAATTTAATCACATAAAATATCAGGTTTTTGAGGAATTTTGCAAGTCAGGCTACAAATATAAAAATAAGATGTGATAATAAGGAAGTTGATATTTCTGCGATCTATTTTCCACCAAGTTTTTGTGTTACATGGAATCAATATGTAGATTTGTTCTGCGTTTTTAGTTGTGGTGGTGGTTATTTTAGCGCCAAGCACACATGTGGGGTTCTAGATTGATTAATCCCAAAGGAAATAAATTGCTCAAATGTGTTAATAAAAACATTTTCTCGGTGCTTTCATTTGGTACACCTAGCTCCTGGCCTACAGATCCAAGAAAGATACCTGATCTTCTAGATTTCATACTTTACGACATTCGTGTGCCTTATGACCTTGATGATCTGACACTTTCCTGTTGCTTAGATTTTTCCAAGGCTTTCGATAATGTGAATCAATTATATGATGCACCAAATTGAAATTTTATTTTTTATTTTGTGATAGCTCTTATTTACATGATAGACTTCAAAAGGCCAAAGTCGGTGAGGAGTACTCTGACTTTGAACTGTGTAGCGCTCGCGGTCCCGTTTTGATTCTAAATTTATTCCACCGTTTTTTATCGGGGATGCTCAGTTGCAATTTGTGAATAAAGCTACTCGCCTTGGAATTTGATTGAACTCTATATTAACATGCACTGATCATGTTAAACATGTTGCAAGTAAAATTTATAGTCTTCTAAGTTTACGCCTATCGATGTTAAACGAAAACTAGTTATGCATTTAATAGAACCATTTATGACATATTTCGCATATTTGGTCTACGTAGATTCGACAACATACCATCTTGGGGTAGAAGGACAACTACCTAATGGTAGAAATTGTGTGTTCCTTAAAAAGATTATTTTTTTAAAAGTGCCTAACTATCTCTTTCAAGGTCTTGGTGTATGTTTATACTCTTGACATACCATGCTGCGCCGGAAATACTTCGAAGTATTTTTGACTAAGACTTCTGCAAAAGTTCTGTATTTGATAAGCTTGCGTTACCCTACAGTTAGATTCCGTATTACCATATAGGTATTATAATAGCTTTAGTACCAGAAGACCGACCCCAGTTCCGATTTTCGTTTTGAGGTTGAAAAACTCGAAAAATGCAATATACTGAAAAAATTTAATTTTGAGGGTTAAGCATGTCGTGAGATTATGGAAAATACTTAAATTGTTGATTCCATGCCCACTATGATTTCAAAGTTTATAGCTTTGGTGCACCTCTGCACCAAATTTAAAAAAATATTGAAAAAAATATGAAACTTCATAACGACCGCGTTGTTAATTCTCTTATTATAACGTTCATAAATATTGTGGCCTATGCCACACAGTGCTGTTTTCGAGTAATCTTGAATCAAAAATTTTAATTATTGAAAAATTGCACGCCCACTTTTTTTATTCCGCCTACTTTTAACAAAATATAAGATATTTATAATCTGCATCTGTCTATAAAATTTCATTAAAATATCTTGAATGGTTTGCGAGATATAACGTTATTAAAATATAAGTTTAGTGATGTGTCCATGACTCTGAAAGGGTCTTTAAAAACTTAAAACCAAGCCCAGTCTTAATTTTGTTCACATATGCACCTAACCCCCGAATTTAATCAAAATTGCTGCACCGGTTTTCGAATTAAAGTCTGAAAATATGTAAATATACTAGCTGACCCGGCAAACGTTGTCCTGCCCTCCCTGTTCATCTTCAGCTCCATATCTGTCTCCATCCCTATTCCTATCCCTAAGCCTATACCTATCCCTATCCTGTTTGTCATTAAGAGGGTAAAACTTACTTTTCTATACTGTTTGTTGGGTAAAACTAACCTATCTCATTATTACGATTTTTTGTAATTTTCGGACCACCCTCAACATTAAGGGGGATGAAAAATAGATGTAGTTCGATTCTCAACCCTAGCCGATATGCACGCTAAGTTTCACGAAAATCGGTTGAGCCGTTTCGGAGGAGTTCAATTTCGCACTCCGCGACACGAGAATTTTATATATTAGATATATATATGAATATATATATACATACAATTTTAGCTCGTTTAAGTATTGTAGAAACAAAAGTACTTTATATTCAAGGTTTAGTGTTGAATTTTTATGTAGAAGCCAATTAATGATTGATGTTTCAACTTCATTTGTATTTTTTTCTTTTCAATATGATTTTCCCAAGTAAGCCGTCTATCGAGGTACATACCTAAGTTTTTAACTTTAGCGCTCTGAGGTATTGCGGAGAATTGTGGGCAAGTCTTCTTATTAAGTGTAAAAGTTGCATGTGATCCTTTTTGATCACTTACATGTATTTGCCCAATTTAAAAGCTATGTTTCAACAAGACCCTTATGTTCATCGATGATATGTGACGCACTATTAGGCTCTGCGTGACAAGACAAATTTGTAGTGTCATCAGCAAAAGTAGATGTAAGCATAGAGTTGCTTGTTGGCAAGTCATAAGTGTATAAAAGGTAAAGAATTGGGCCAAGAACACCACCTTGTGGCACGCCTGCAAAAATTTCCATATCATCCCAAATGTAATTTTTACAATTTTACACGGAACTTTCGCCCTGTAAGGTTTTTAGGGAGTAATTTTTTATTTTGTGTAAAACCCCTTGGTACCACACCTTATCAAATGCTGGCGCTTCATCAAGGAACACTGCAGAGCAGTAGTTTTTACCTTCGTATGTCTTTCTAATTTGTGATACTATCCTGCGAACTTGCTTGTGAGCAAATGCTTGGCCCTTTTCTTCATTACTTCTAGCCCAATGACCCAATGATTGCTTAGTCTTATAGGGAAGTTTAAGTCAGCGCGTTTTTTCATATCCCTGATGGCCTTTCATAAAGAGTAGTTGGAGGGCTGTAAAGAGCTCAGCTTTTTAATATATGTGTCTATACCTCTTTCGGACTCTTCTCTTAGGGCCATTCTTAATGAAATTTTGGATAGTGTAAGTTAGTTTAAGGCTTACATTAACAGATAAATGGCTGAAGTGTTTTTGATATTTTAGCCAATTGGTTTTATTAACCCCATTGGGTGACTACAACAGCTTCACGTATTTATGAATATACATAATGGCAGGAGAATGATCAGTGCTTAAATCAGAACATGATTCTTCTTAAAATATGCCTTATTTTGATTCTTTTTATAATTGCAAAGTCCATAAGGTCTGGAATCTTTTGAAGGTCTGACGTAATCAAGTCCATTGCAGTGATTGGTTAGTGAAAGCCAAAGTGCTGAAGCAGTTACTTTGTCGTCCCTACCATACTGCTCAAGCGCCTAGTGTTTTATACGGTTTTTAATGAGTACTACTGCAGCATCTCCCGCTTTAGCATCAGGGTGACAGGTTTTGTAAAATCTGTGCATGAGGGTAAGATGTGTTTCAGAAATAAGTAAAACATCAAGTTCGATTGCAAAGAAAGTTTTTATTTTCTAATTCGTGTTGGCTTACGCTTTTGCATTAAAATGACAGATTTTGAGAGTGTTAATTTTTTTCCAATCAAAACTTTCATAATTTGATTTTCATTGTCATCTCGTGAATCAGCGTCAGCATTATCGTCATGAGCTGAGTCAAGCATTGAATGAGCGTCATAAGCTTGGCCTCAAATTTTGAGAGTTGTTTGTGATATTTGCAGGTTTATCATGGCTAGATTTAAGTACGTTAGCTGAGGTCTGAGCCAATGCATTGGGCAAGTTTTTAGTTACAATGCTATTTGTAAAAGTCTGCATGACTTGAGTAGGTGGACTTAGAACTATTTCCTTACGTAAACGCATTTTGTTCATTAATTCAGTATATTCCGGGCAAACCCTGTAGTTAGATGTATGGTTGCCTCCGCAATTATTGCATTTTTTTTTTTCAGGAGAACATATTGACGAGGGGCGAAAGTTGCCACAAGCAACAAATACTACGAAGGGTGCAATAATATTTGGTGTGGAAAAATTCCTGGCAGTTTGTGCACTGCACATGGCCTAATCGTTTATGGGGTTCCTGAACTGATATTCTGCGATTTAATAGGAAGCGCAGATTATAAATAGGATGTACATAATTATTTTATAGTTTTCGGGTTCTGGTTCAAGCTCAAAACGAAAAAGCTGCTGTGGGACTTTATTTTTGTTTTAAATGTTGAAAATTGACTTCAACTTAAAATCGCCATGAATTAGAGCTTCTTTAATTTCAGTTTATTCGACGTCTTTTATGTCTTTAACTATAATTGTTATACCTTTGTTGCTTTTTAGCTGGTAGGTGAAGTAACACTTTTTTTTTTTTTCCAGGTAAGTGGCAATGGTTCCATAATTTTTTTCTGCATAAAATAGTCGATACAAGCAAAGCATATTGATTTTGGCTATGTGAGTTGTTAGGAATTCGTAAACTTTCGCTTTCTTTAAACATCTTTCTCGAGTTATTTGTATTACCTTTTCGTGGACTTAGCTTTTGCTTGATTTTATTATAGCGATTCTTTCCAGATAAAATAAACAATTAATTGAACAATATTTTGATTGAATTGTACAGTCTTAGCAGAAAACCGATATTTTTGTGAGAAATTTCACAAATCGGTCAATGCTTTTTAACAAACATGACAGAGATTACAAATGGAACTATTTAACCTGGTAATTGGTGACATATGTTTCGGCTATTACCACGTATATACATATTCACATACATATATACATAGCCTCATCAGACCAGTTTTGGTTAATTTGTACACGGATTTGAACCTCCACCATTCCATGAATTATGTTTGGACAGCCGCTCTTAACACTTGAGCTATGAAGGGAGTTCTCCAAGACGTGTACAAAGTGAAAATTTGTTTTTAAGCACACAATGCGCCACATGCCATCTCTTTTCATTTCTTGTTTCAATTAATTAATAATAACAGTCGACTAATAACAAATAAAATTTTTAAAATAAACAATTTATTGTTATTTTTTTTGTCACTAAGAGCAGAGAATCTGCCGCCTGTAAATGCAACTTGAAATTAGATTTAATTTTGCGTCTCTTTCGCAATTTTTTAAATTTTAAATTAACGTTATCACCATAAAAAATCGAATTTATACGCAGCTCGACCCGGAGAGTAAATTCACGTGAACAATAAATTGAAAACTCTGTTTCAACATATGTAAGATCTCAACATAATATATATAAAATAAAAGTGAAAATTCGAAGCTGTAGCGTTAAAAGGCCAGAAAAAATATCACAATTGGTGTTATGCAAAAAAGATGCTTTAGAATTAAAAGGCTTAAACGTATCATTGACCTTGTTATAGAATCAAATGTAGAAAAAATAAGCAACTGCAAAGCATTGTTTGCTCTTAGTGTAACACCATCACCATACATGCACATTTCCAGATTCGAAATTTCATTAGAAATTTGGATAATACTAAAAAAGTCATATGAAGATAAAGGGCTATGCCGAAAAATTGAACTATTTCGGTATCTCATTTCATGCAGATTGGAAGGTTGCTCCGGAATGCAGTGAAGTAAAGATTGGCTGACCGCTTTAATTCTTGCTGGACTAACTGATGCTTGTTTTGACAGCTGTCATGTGTCAAATGTCTTGTCCATATAACGTTTGTGTTCAGTATTCAATACGACTCAATCATGAATAGGCTTACTCCTGAACAACGTTTATTAATTGTGGAAACTTACTACCAAAATCAGTCATCAGTTAGAGAATGCAATGGAGTTCTTCAACATCATTTTGGTCGTTATGAGCGTCCAACTGAGCGCACTATTCGTAACACCATCACCGATTTTCAAGCCAATTTTACATCATTCATCATTCAAATAGAGTGCATACAGCCCCTAATTTTGAGAATGTTTCTGCAGTAGCAGATAGTGTTCGTGAAAACCGTGAAAAATCGATTCGTCGCCGATCCCAGGCCTTGGGCATCTCTTAAGGATCATTGTGGCGTATCTTGAGGTGTGATCTTGGTCTGAAGGCCTTTAAAATACAGCTCGTACAAGAATTGAAGCTGATATTGGCTTACGTTTTTATTTCGGATTATGGGCCTTTCAACAACTTCAAAGTGATCTATTATTTTATCGGAAAATTGTGTTTAGCGACGAAGCTCATTTCTGGTTGAACGGCTACGTTAACAACCAGAAGCAATCCAAGAGCTTCCAATGTATCCCGATAAATGTACTGTTTGGTGAGGTTTATGGGCAGGAGGCATCAGCATTTCTTCAAAAATGCGGATGGAGCCCGTGTTACGGTCAATGGTGCTCGCTACAGAGCAATGATCAATGAATTTTTGTTTCCAAAAATTTAGGATATTGGTGTAGCCGACCTCTGGTTTCAACAGGATGGCGCAATATGCCATACAGTATGTAAAAATTAAAACTAACAAAAGGTAAAAAATTGGCAAAATCATACAATAGTAGATAGCTTTGAACGACCGTATCTCAGCCAATATTCATCAAAAAATTTTTTGTGGATCGCCAATTTGACGGAAACTATGTCACCTTTTTTTTTTGTGGACCAGTGACTGGACCTTAATCCAATCAGAAAAATCACAAATTTAAAACAAATTCATAAAATACAAATTTTTTAATTATTTAACTTATTTTGTTGCAAAAATAAGTGTTTTGACTCAATAAATTTTTATAGGACATTTGATTCCCTACAAAAAGTTATACTTTTTGAAAGACAAAACAATACCTTTAAAGAATGAGTTCCTTATTCAAATACATAGTCAATAGCATATTAACAGGACAAGTAAAAATAAAATCAAAAATATGGAACATCAACAATTTGTACATTTTCTTTTGAATGAAGCACAAAAGTTTTTTTTTAAATGTATTACTAATTTTCATAATATTATACTTAGATACATTACGTAAAAGTTCCATTGTGCTACTATTGCTGGTTGTTCTTTGGTATACAATCATAACAGGGCAGTTTTCGATCAGGTGATTTATATTGAAACTTTTGCCCGTACATTTTATATATGTACCAAGCCGCATTCATTTCCGTCAAATGGTTAGGTATAACTAATTTGAATTTTCAATTATATGGGAAGACAGTGGCGGTGGTTTTCAAACCACACTACGCTAAGGACTTTCCAAAAATCATAAGAAACATATGTATGATTGAACCTACACACACATTGACTTTTGTGTATGTGGGACGTTCTTTTACAAACCGAACACTTTGCTGACAAAACATTTTTGATTTGGCTGAAATTTATGGGTTCTGTATCGAAAAAGAGAGATACATATGTGTTCGAGGATTTTTTTGAAATTTTTTTTTTTTTTCAAAATAGAGTGAATTAAAAATTGAAAAATTCCTGATTCTTGGGTTGTATTCTCACTTTCAAAAATTCATAACTCTGGTTCTGTTAAAGCTAGAAAATTGATTTTAGTTTAATTTTAAAGCTAAAAGAATGAAGTTTAACAAAAAAATTATTTCTTAAAAATTTATTAACAAATTAGTATTGTTACAAATAGTTCAAATATTTAAATATATTTTTTACAATTGCCTCCACCTACGTCAAATTTCCAATTGTAAAAATTCTATTTAAATATTTCAATTGTATATAACGATACTAATTTGTTAATAAATTTTTAAAAAATTATATTCTGTTAAACTTCATTCTTTTAGCTTTAAAACGAAAATAAAATAACAAAATTTTCTAGTTTTAACAGAACCATAGTTATGATTTTTTGAAAGTGAGCCTACAAGCCAAAAATCAGGAAATTTTTAAATTCACTCTATTTTGAAAAAAAAAAATTTTCAAAAAAATCCTCGAGTATGTATCTTCTCTTCTTTTTTGATACAAAAATAAAAAAATTTTCAGCCAAATCAAAAATGTGTCGGTCAATTTTTGTTAAAATCCGTACGGTTTGTAAAAGAACGTCCCATGTACATTAGGATCATTCAAAATTATTTATTTTTTTTTTCAAACAGGTACATCAAAGAGAATTTATGGTGCAAGGAGAGCTCATAATATTAATTTTTGCTAGTGGATCATCGGACCTTTTAGTTTTCCATACGATTTATATTGGAAAGAATGCTTTATTAGATAGTTTCGTTTCGTGAAAGAGAAATCTTGCACGAACAAACTAACTAGAAACGAAGTCAACTGAAATCCAATCCTTCTTAATTTTTTATGTTTAAGAGTAAATAATTTAAAAAATTAGTTCAAGGTTCAAAAATATGAAATTTTGGTTAAAAAATCGAGTTTTAAAAATTTTTTTCTTCCGACATGTGGAATTTTTGTATTTAAGTTTTATTTTTTTTTTAAATACTTAAGAAGGCCTTAGAATCGTTTTACTTATCGTTATTCTTACAAAAAAAATGCCATTTGAAAATTACTTTCATATGGTTTCAGTATCATATATTTATGTAATAATGTTTCGCAAAGATTACGTATGCGACAACATTTACGTAATGAGTAATCTACCGACGTTTTTCGGTTTTTAAGTCACCCTGAATCTGAATTACATTGCTTACATCTTAAAAAAGTCTTTTAATGGGTTGCTCGTTTGCTGAACAAATATGTTTAAATTTCTTACTTGACTATCCTTAACATATAGATTTTATTCGGCCATATTGTTTCACTTATAACTTAAAGTTATTTTATTATTTCATTAGAGCGCTCAGTTTCAACATCTGGCGAGGGGTACGAAGGGTATTTAACAAGAAAGCATGAATGGGAGAGTACAACCAAGAAAGCTTCAAATAGATCATGGGATAAGGTAACAAATCTAATTTCATGGCCTAAAGCAAGATTATATGTGTCTATATTTTTACTTAGGTATATGTGATCGCAAAAGCAGGTCGCATATCATTTTATAAGGATCAAAAGAGCAGTAAAAGTAATCCAGAGGCTACATTCCGAGGAGAACCATATTACGATGTTCAAGGAGCTGTAGTTCAAATTGCAAGCGATTACACAAAAAAGAAACACGTTTTAAGAATAAAGTATGTATATTTGAGCCATGTTTATTTCATTTTAATAACTTATAATAACTTATTTAAGACTTACAAACGGTGGAGAATTTTTGTTGCAAGCACATGATGACGTTGAAATGATTCAATGGGTTTCTTCTCTAAAATCTCATAGTGATCCTGCAGCTGCTACAGAAAGTCGTTCCCAAACATTGCCTGCTACATCACAAAAAGATGAGCCAAAGCGTAGATCATTCTTTACTTTAAAAAAAAAGTAAATTAAAATTTTAAAGAACATTTTGCTTTTTAGTCACGATAAAATTGCTATTTTATTTACGTTTTCTGTATCTTATTTATTCAAATAAATGTACGCATTTTACTGTAATCAATTAACAACTTAATCTTATTCTAATAAAAATAATGATTAGTCTAAAATTTCTTCTTTGCTTGGTTAGAATTATTAAATTAATTATGATATTTCTTTAAACGCGAAAACTCAAAACTATGCAAACGAATGAGCAGTAGCACTTTGACAGTTTGATCAGTGTTGCAGCAGCCATGGAAAAAAATGTATCATTCTGTATAAATATGCAGAATTAAGTAAAAAAATAACAAAACGCAAATAGGAAGAAGAACAAAAATTCAAAGATTGTACTTTAAAATTAATTTTAGCTGATCAAAAGTGCAATGCTTGCCGCGTCCCTCTATGGTCAAAAAAGTCACAATAAATGCCTTAATTTTCGCTAGTTTTTATATAAAAACTAAAAATTAAGAAAATTTAATTTGCTTTCATTCAAATTTTCTGAAAAAAAACTTTCAATAAAACTTAAAAAAGATTAATCGCACTGCTATTTTAAATTTCATATTAAAACAATATTTCATACTTTATAAACCATTGTCTACAAAAATGTGACATTGTGTTACGAGATTTTATCTCCTCCAAGACAGAATCCCTAATAAATAATTAGTGTTCAAATTGTTATTCAGGGCTTCTTCGAAAATAAGTTATAGGACTTTATAAAACTTAGATACAGATATTGGTCTTTTCATGTTCACAGCTGCATGTACTGTGGCGAGTTTAACCGAGTCGAGCAAATAATTGTCTTTGCTGTATTCTGTAAAAATTTTACATTAAACGAAACCTTCAGAAATTATTTATTGAGCAAATATGGGCATCATTTCAATTACTTGTTTAATTTAAAAAAAAAAATTGATATGAAATCTTATAGTTTGCATTTTTGGCTTAAGTTTACCTAAGGGACAACTCTCCGATTTGATTTGTTTTTTTAGGAGAAGTAGCGTGCTATGAGTAAATAATAAATCTGCAAAAAAACTGTCGGTCGGTTCTGGCTTAAGAGATATAGCCGTCGGAAGTTGCGGATATAGCTTTTATAAAAAATGTGTTATGTTAGAAACGCCTGGATGGATTATGGATATCATATGAAAGGTAATTTAATGAGGTATAAAACTGTGACATTAACAATATAATTCCAATGGTTACTTATCGAGGTATGAGGATTTTAAAAAATAATGACCATTTTTTTTTAAAGAAACCGATGTTTTTTCTTGAAAACGTATTATTAACCTATAGTGATACATATATATTTAGAAAGAAGAGTTTTTTTATGGTAATTAAGTGTTTTACCGGAAAACATAAAAAACTATTAACTTAACCTTACTCTTATGTGTGGCAGAAGGTGCCGCGATGCCGCTGTCGGATTTTTGGGAGCTTTATATCTTGAGCAGCGGCCATTGGCCGCCCACTTACCCTTACTTTTAAGTAAAATTAATGGTAGCAACCCGGGTGTTGGATATATTATAGACTGATATGCGGCCAAAATTTATTTTTTCGCACTCCATTTTAGAGGTAATAAATTTTACATTCTAAATCACTATAGGTTTATAATATATTTTTTGGAAAAATAACGGTTATTTTTTAAAAAAGGTCATCTTCAAAAATCTTCATATATCGAAATCTTAGCATCGGAGTTCAATTATTAATATCACAATTTAATACCTCGTTATATTACCTTTAATATGATATCCATATTTTTAAAATTCATCTAGGGGTTCCCAACTTAAGGCTATATCTCCTAAACCATATCCGACCGATAATTTTTATTTGCAGATTTATTATTTATTTATGATACGCTACATCTCCAACAAAAATATATAAAATTGGAGAATTGTCCCTAAAGTCAACCTGTTCCTTTAAATCAATTTCGTGCATACTACATGTGATTTCTTATGTTTGGTACTTGTTGTAGGCCACAATTAGACAGAGAAAAGATCATGGCAAAAAGGTTAAATTATGAAAAGCTTAAATTAAAGTATACAAAAAATTAAAACCATTTGTATGCTGAACATGGATCTGGGCTCTAAAATTGTCTATTAGCGTTTTTTTTTTGTGGGTTTCAACCCTCTCTTAAAAATTATACATGATTGACATCTTTTCAGTCTTAATTCGTATTCAGCGTGAAAACATCTACATCTGAGGTTTGTATCACCCGAAAAAAAATATTTAAATATTCATAAAGTTAAACCACAAAAAGCGTATCATCCGGAAAAAATGTGGAGGTTGTCAGAGAAGAAATGAGAGTAAAAAACAGCTGATCACTTCCCTTCCAAAAAAAAGTTTAATTTTTCACTCAGACAAATTTCTTTTGGCTAAAACCTGAAGACTCAAAATCGTAGGTTAGGTAGGAGTGGCAGTCAGTTACGAAAACCGACTCACTTAGACCAAGTGTGATCCATTGTGATATCACAGTGTGTTTGACTATACGCTCTCGTTGAACCAACCAGATTTCGTAATGAAACTAAATAGATGACCTATACTAACATGTCTAATGTCATCCAGATCATCAAATAAAACGACTTAAGTGCTGTGTGGCGTTTTCTAGAAAGTGCGGGACAGGAACAGAGAAAATGTTTAATATTTTCCTCTTCCTCCACATCTCCACAACTTCTACAGAAGTCAAAGGACCTAACACCTAATCTCTCCGCATGTCTGCCGATGAGGCAGTGGCCAGTTATGACTGCAACAACTGACGAGACCTATGTCTAGTACGAGAAATTAGTTCTGACGAACGCTTAGCATCCCATTTCGGCCAGATTTGCCTAGTTATATTACAAATTGACCCTACAGTCCATTTTTTACCATTTCTTCTTTAAGCAGTAACTTGTAGGTAGCAAGTGTCATGCCAACACCTTACTTGTCCTGAGGAATTTGTGCAGTAGTCCCCTGCCTAGCATGTTCATCAGCTTTGCAATTGCCGTCAATGTTCCTATGCCCAGGCACCCAGATGAGGTGAATGTTAAAATTTTGAACCATCTCGTTTGGAGACGAGCGACATTGTTGGGCCACTAGTGAGTTTAGGAAAACTGATTCTAGAGATTTGATAGTTGCCTGACTATCTGATAAAATGTTTATATCCTTTTCGGATACAACATTCCTCCTTAGCCAGTATGCTACCCCCTCTAATGCTATAACCTCCGCCTGAAGAACGCTACAATGATCTGGTAACCTCGCAGGTTGAATGAGATTCCTGGAACAATAAAGTCCAAATTGGTGGGTACAGAACTCAAGCTATGAAGAATAGTTGAGTGCCCTATACTACCCTCGGACCAGCAAATAGTTTCCCTGAGTCTAATGGCAGAACAAGCTGCCATCCGTTTACCTAACTGGTCAAGAGGAACGAGATAAAAGAGAACCTCCAAAGCGTCAGATGGTGTAGTACACTGATACATATAGAAAGTAGAGTGTCCAATACGATTATCGATTAATCGGTTAATCGTATTTTTTTTATCAATTTTCGATTAACCGAATAATCGTTTTTTTTTTAACGATTACTATATTTTTTATAATTTTTTAAATTAGGCTAACGATATGTAATATAGTGCTTGTCATGACAGTAGCAACAGTAGATTTTATTTGGTTTTCTAGTTTTCTTACAGTTTTGCATTTAATTTCATTGTTTAGTTTAGATTTAATGCTGCTACGTTCCATTTCATTTGGTGCATGTGCGTGTCCGTATTTAAAAATAGTTTATTTTAAAACTTAATTAATAAATAGTCCCCACAAATGTCGATTCAAAAATTTTTAGTTTGGCAATATTTTACTAAGCACTCGCAAGATAAATCCAAATGCAATAATTGCGGGCAAATTATACAATGTAGTGGTGGAACTACCACTGCAATGAGGAATCATTTAAAGATTCATAACATCAATATTGAAAAACGAAATTCTGATGAAGGTGGAGAAGGTTCATCATCTGCAAAAATTAAACCCTGCGCGAATAGCATTTTGCATTTTGTTAAAAGAGAAACTTTAAATGAAATTCTAGCAAAATGCGCTGCAAAGGATGGGATTTCTTTGCGGGCTATTTCAAAATGTGAAGCAATAATAGGATTTGTAAGAAGTCGAAACATAAATATGCCAAAAAGTGCAACAAGTGTAACATAAAATGTAATGAGGAAAAAATTGTTGAAATCTAGAAAGAATTGCAAACTTTGAAAAAAGATGGTTTTAAATTCAGCATTACAGTTGATGAATGGACTGACAATCGTGTAAGAAGATATATGAATGTTACGCATCATTCCATTCATAAATCGTATGTTCTCGGTTTGATTCCTATTGAAGAGCCTTGTAATTCCGAAAAAACTTTGGAATTAGTAAGAAAGCGATTGCATGAATTTTTAATTGATTTTAACTGTGATATAATTGCTTCAACTCATGATGGTGCTGCAGTAATGGTGAAATACGGAAGGCTACTTAAAACTACTAGTCAGCTTTGCTATAATCATGGAATTCATTTAGCTTTTGTCGAAATTTTTTATAGAAAAATGTCACATTCAGGGCAGATAAAAGAAGCTGAGAATTATCTAGAAGAAAACGAATAATTTGATAGTACTGAAGAAGATGAAAAGAAAATAAGTTTTATCATAATGCAAATCTAAATTTCGACATTCTTGATCTAGATAATGAGCTCCATGTCACAATTCGTCCAGATATAGGCCAACTTTTGCCAGATACGCGAAAAACTATTAACTTTTTTAAAAAACATTTCAAAATGCAAAAAAAACCCTAATTTGCTTTTTAACAGTTCCAAAACCAGCTTTTTCAAACACAATTGATAAAGATTTTAAATATGCTGAAGCATATGGTATCCGAACGAACAATTTAGAAAATTTGTAATGGGTTATTAGCAGTTTCAGGAAATTTTATGACCAAAATCAGAGGTCATTTAAACATGAAAACTTTAAATGGCCAGATATTTTTAAAATAAATACTATTTTTTAAGTAACGCTGTTTTTTTTAAATTTGTTTCTTTTTCTATATTTTTTATTTCAATGTGAATTTTTTAAGTTATTTTTCTGTATTTTATATTTTTATGTGAATTTTTTAAGTTATTTTTCTAATTAAAAATTAAAAAAGTTAAAACAAAATTCTGTTTAACTATCAAATTATTTTTAAATCCGATTAATCGGTTGTTGCCTAAAATAATAACCGACTATCCGGTTAATGGAAAACCGCATAATTTTGGATCTCTATATAGAAGAGCCCTTTGAACCATCTGCAATTGTTTGTTATAGGTGACCTTGTCTAAGACAGGCCACCACACCGCAATGCCATATAATAGAATCGGTCGAATGTCCGTTGTGTAGAGCCAGTGAATAATACGAGGTGATAGTCCCCATCTACCACCTACCATTTTTTTGCAAGAGTAAAGCGCTACGGTTGCTTTCCTAACTCTTTCTTCAACATTAATTTTCCAACTTAATTTCCTATCCAATACCAAACCAAAGTACCTTGTGCGATCTTTGAAGACAAGTCTAGTGCCCTTTAGTGAAGGTGGTTCTATAATTGGAAGTTTGTGATTCCTAGAAAAGAGTACTATTTCGGTTTTGTTCGGATTTACACCTAAACCTGCCTCATCCGCACATGTGACGAGTATGTTTAAGACATCCTGAAGAATTTTACACAGTATATTTGGGAATTTGCCACATGCAATTAGTGCTACATCATCCACTTAGGCAACAGCTCTAAAGCCGTGCCTCTTTATTGCCAGATTCCACAATAGAGGAGATAGTACATCCCACTGCGGCGTTCCTCTGCAAACGATCCTATTTGTCTTGGATTTACCAAGATTGAAGGTAATGGTTCTGTTTCAAGATAATAGCAAGCCTATAGAGTTTTCCCCTAATGCAAATGAGGCTATGATACTAAAAACCTTTCTTCACAATATACCCCCACATTTGGCCAGTATAATATAAAACAGAAAACAAAAAACTTTAGTAAGTCATATTATTGTCTTCAAGAATGTGGTCTTGTTAAGTATGCTTATAAAAGTAACCAAAGTAATAGCAATAATACCACTAATAATACACAAACTACTAGATAGAGTTACAACACAAATATCTACTAAAATAATCAATACAGAAATAACAACAGTTCAGGGATGTCCAGACAATACAGTGAAGGCACACAGCAACGTCAAACAAACGTACAACGAAATAGTGTCAGGTCCAACCAAAATAGGTCAGGAACATTTAGAAATCCTTCTATGCAACAGAACCTTGAACCAATGGCGATAGATCATGTGCAACAGCAAATAGTAGATGAGGTAATAGAAGAAGAAGCAATGGAGAAGTAAATTTTCACATGAACAGCTTACCGATAGTTGAATTAAGTATTGAAAATAAAATACGGTGCCTTACACTGGATCAACAACAACACTTTTAGATGAAATCGCATTATTTGAATACAAAAGAACTAAACTAAATTAACCTTTAACATTCAAATCCTTATCCGGACAGACAAAAATATATGAGGAAGTAATGACCGAGGTCCCGAAGGAATTAAACAATAAAAATTCTATGTGTTGGAACTTACCAACATTCAAAAACAAAAAAATTTAAGGATTAATAGAACAAAATATTTTAAAAATTTTAAAAGCAAAAATCAACCTTGGAGAATATTACTTAGAGATAAATAATTATAAAGGTTAATTCGTACATACTTGCATATACGAACCAGAAGAGATTTATAGTTTAGAATTTTCAGAAATTGATGAAGAAAACATCACAAAACTATACAGGCCAAATATGAATAAGGAGGTAAGGTTGCGTTTACGAGAAATCTTTAGAGAAAATATAGATCTATTTTACCACGAAGGGCAGAAATTGACACAAACCCACGAAATACGACATAAAATAGTAATCAACGCAGAGAGACCAGTGTATGCAAAAATCTATAGGTATCCGAAGATACACGAAGAGGAAATAGATAAGCAAATTACAGAACTGTTAGAGCAGAACATTTGAAGAGAAAGTAATTGCCCATACAATTTACCGATTTGGATTATACCTAAACAAATAGATAACTCAGGGAAACACAAATGGCGCATTGTCATAGACTACAGAAAATTTAATGAAATTACAGTCGACGGCAAATTTCCTATTCCCAATAAAGATAATATATTGGACAAATTAGGAAAAGCTAATTATTTCTCAACCCTTGGCTTGGCGAAATGTTTTCACAAAGTACTAGTAGATGAAAATATGAATATCATTCGTCTACCTAGATGACATACTTATTTTCAGCACATCAATAGAAGAGCATGTCGAAGGTTAGGTTAGGTAGGAATGGCAGTCAGTTACGAAGAACCGACTCACTTAGACCAAATGTGAACCATTGTGATACCACAGGGTATCTGACTATACCCTCTCGTTGAACCACCCAGATTTCGTAAGAAACTTAATAGCTGACCAATACTAACATGTCTAAAGTCATCCAAGTCATCAAAAAAAAAAACGATCCAAGTGCCTTGTGGTGTTTTCTAGGAAGTGCGGGGCAAGAGCAGAGAAGATATTCAGCATTTTCATCTTCTTCCACATCTCCACAACTTCTACAGAAGTCAAAGGACCTAACACCTAATGTTTACGTCAGTTATGAACGCCTTATGCCCTAGTGTCGGCATAGTGGTGTTCGTTAAGTTTTTTCCCTTTATGGGCAGCGCATCTCGCTCGCTCTCTTTATTATTATTATATATAAGATCACTTCTATCATGAACTTATGTTAACCTTAGACGGAAAAATTGCGCAGATCCCCCTTATCGACGTTTGCATAATGTGAAGTGCAAGTCTTTTGAAAATTGGTAATTCTGCTATGGCTGATATCTTTTCTCATTTCTGATTTCCTGCCAACAAATAACCACGTATTTTGAAGAAATTCAGCACCATATGCTACTTATTTATAGCTAACTAATAACTATAATAACTAGCCAATAATTAGTCTATGCCCAGCACAATCAACACATTTGGCCGTGGAATAAGTTGGCTCTAGCAATCGCCACAGTTGGCCGCCTTCCCTAAGCGGTGTAGCTATTTTCTGAGAAAATTGACCTCCAAAAACAAACAAAAACATGCTACCTAGATCATTTAAACTGAATCTGCTGGCATATTTTATTGGAATTCGCACAGCTAGTTCGCCAATAAATTGGCACACAGGCCTTCAATAACATTGGCTTTGAACAGCATTGGGGCGGCATCACTACGTGCAAAAAATATCTCAGCAGTAGCCACTGGAGCTGCAGCAAACGGTGACACCGCAAACGAAATTGCTGCACCAGTAGCATCCCCTATACTTTCCTATTTTTTGTTACTTTCTTTTCATTATTGCTTCCTTTTTACACTCTACAAACATACCTTCACCGCCGTATCATGCAAGGCGAACCAAGCGAGTGACTGATAGGGATGCATTCATCACAGTCGTTTGAATCATGTAATTAAAAACTTCCTCCAACTTTTTTGTTCATTTCAACTTAAACATTATTATTTGATAAAACAAGTTGTTTCAGGTTTAAGCTTTCCAAATATGGGCAGGCGACAATCAGTTACTCACCTGCTTTATCCTACATAACACTGGGGCTAATGGATTTGCATGCGACAGCTGTTGTTGCTGATAGTTCCAATAAATTTAAAAATTATTCAAGTAATTATTTTAGTATTTTATTACTTTGCAGAAATTTTTTTGTGCCTCACGGTTTTGTTTTTTTAAAAATGGACACATTTGCGTTCGCAAGCGTCGTGGCATTTAACACGGCCGAACTTTTTGTTGTAGTTTCGAGCCATATTTTCTCATCTCCCGCATTGAATTTTTGTTCCTTTAACTTTTGAAGATTTTCAAAATTGATTGACTCCAGAGGTCACCTGATATCTCACCAGCAGGTTTTCGAAAAAGAAGCAGCATCAGTATTGTAAATCGAAAAGAATTTAATAAGTTTAAAAAGTTTTTGAACTACGGAACTACTTTTACTCAGAGTTCGGAAATATTCATTCATGAACGCTCGCGTACATGAACGTGCAAGATATAATTTTTACAGTTTTGCTCTTATTCATGTGTGATAAGATGTCAAAATTTACTTTCGACCGCTCACATGAATGATTGCAATCTTTCGTACACGAATGTATGTTTCTTTTCACTAACCTACATTCATGAGCGAGTGAAAACAAAATTTTTTCCACCGTATATAAATGAATACGACGATGTTAGCTTTTGTTCATAAATGAACAAGAATGATGCGAGATGATGAAATAATCGTTTGTACTTGTGCGGTATGATCAGCGGTCGGGTATACATCTATATATATGTATGTGGTACGTGCAGTGTGATTCATTTACTAGGTGTTTCGTATTATTTTGATTGAAATTTTGGGCACTAGATTAAAGCGAATTATTTAACCTGTGTAAACAGGTAGATACTTGAATAAACAAGGCACATTTAAGGCATTTAAAAATGCGAAGATTATTAGAGTTTATTAAAAATACAACCAATGTATTTAACGAAAAACGACTAATAAAAATGTATACTTTAGGAATATTAATATTAAATATTTTAAAACCCTTAAAGAAACGAAAAAGGACTCATGAAAAGTGGATATTTTAGCTGAATTTTAAACGTTTGAAGCATGCAAATTTTTAGTTTTTTTGAATAAGCAGTTTTATCATTGTCACCTGCATCAGTTTTAAAATTCTACACGTACACGTCATGCGGTGTTCAGGACTATCTCTTGCTGCGGACCGATACAAAAACATTTATTTCTCGTTGTTTCGTTATATGCTTAAGTCTTTCAACAATCTCACAATTAATTTTTAATTCTTGTAATAACTTATATGTGTTTGTACTTATTTTAAATAACTTTCCTCTTTTCCATATCTTATCATCCCTAGTAGTATTAAGGGAAGTGTCCCTACCTACACCTTGCGCGGTTCTTGTTGGGCAATAAGACGTAAGACTAAAATTATAGTACCAGAAACTTTTCTATTTATTCAATTATACAAAAAAAAACTACTTATTTTTTTTTTACAAGAAACACCTACATCACTCTCGCCAGTCTCACAGAGTCTCACTCTCCTTCCGGCGCAACCACTCGAATTAGAGTTCCTTTGACAGACCAATCTAAGATGTTGAGCATCGGTCTTGGGCTGCCCTCCCGCGGCTGGTCCTTGGTGACCTCGACCCCGATTTTGAGGTCAACCCTACACGCTATCTCACCACCCACTCCAACTACTTACTTACACCACATGGTCAAAGTTTAACCATTAATTTTTTTTAATTAAGCACCTCTAGGAAGTATTCTTCAATTAAATTTATTTTCTTTTATTCGTTAAATTATTCGCTACGCATTTTGCTTCCCCTTTCTTATTCTATTGTTGTGGGTTTTTACCGCACAACATAATATGTTATTAACATAAATAGCATATTATATATACTTTTAGGATGATGATTAACATCATTCGTCAACATTAAAATTTCATTATTGGATAGTTAGTATTATCCAATAACAGTAAATTCTTCTTGCAAAAGTACAGCATACTTGCGAGCTGTTGTCGTTATGTTGGTCATTTATGTTACCATGGGCAAGATCTACTTGTTAAGAAGTAACAAGAATGAGAAAACCATGCCCTTAAATACAACAAAGAAGACCCAAGCAAAATCCAAAATTGTGCAACCCGGAAGACATTTTGCCCCACTAGATTTGGAAAGAAAAATTCTGTAAAGTAGAATAAGTCTTCAATATTGTAATTGTATGTAAAGATTTTTAGTATTACATTGTAATTGTAATTAGGTATTTTAGTTTTTAAATAAAGAGAGTTAGTTTGAAACCAGCAAAGTGAACTAGTGTTTATTTCATTTTGGAGAAATGGCTATTACTACTAGGTAAGTATAGATTCCCCGTGATAACAATCTATTTCTACTTGCAAGTACAACTCCATCCATGTAAGTGTTATTCCTAAGAATGGACAACAACTACATAACACAACACTTGGCGCAGCCGGTAGTCCAAGCCTCTAATACTCGGACATACTACAGGACTACAATTGAAGAATCAACATTGATGAACAAAATACCAACATCATCATTGATCAGTGAACAACGAATCAACATTAAAGAACAACAAGATTGGGCCAAAATTATACAAAGTTGGATCAACAGCAGCAACAACATATTTCATCAACTTCATCATCAATCATCATGTTGGAAAATAAAATTGGTGAGTATCATTGTAACATATTAATAACCATACACTTTTGAAAAAATCAACACTACACTTTGCCATTCCTTAGGGCGCAGTATATCTGCAATCATCCTCACGAACTTAGGAAACTAAGGACTGTCCCAGAAAAAACTAACGTTTTCAATTTTTTGTATTATGATGTACCTGAAAATCTTAAAGGCCTAAAATGACACATTGTTTGCTCTATATAAAGTGACGTTTAATATGATGTATAACACTTGAAGATAGCATTTCTAACGACAAAGATGTCAAGCAAGAAACAATAAGTCTGCTAACTGATTTTGTTCACATACCTGTAAAATCCAGAATTAAAATATTCAGCTTTACCACAAATAGTTGGTGCATCAGAAAAAACTGTCTTTACGGCTTTTTCTAATTATAAGAAGGGTCTATCTGTTTCAAGAAAATAAAGTTCATTCAGAAAACCAGAAGGTGAAGCGTCTTTTTAAGCAAAATCCCAACACCTCAAATGCCTAAAAATTGTATGAAAGGTACGTGATTAAATTTGATTGCTGAGTTATGGACGACGAAACTTAGGTCAAAGAAGATTTTAAGCAGATACCTGTGCACGAATATTATACATCATCGAAAAAAGGGCATGTGTCTAGTAAATTCAAAGAAAAAAAAATTTTTAAATTTCCGAAGCAACACAGGTTTGGCAGGCCATACTCGTATGTACCTGTGGCCTCAGAAGCAGATTTTTTGTTACGCGAGGCACAATCAATTCCAAAGCTTATATAGACGAGTGCTTCGAAAAACGTCTTCTACCATTTATTCATGCACATGAGGGTACCGTGATGTTCTGGCCAGATTTAGAAACCTCTCATTACTCTAAAGCTACGATGAAATGGTATGCAAATAAAAATACCAATTTTGTTCCAAAAATTGCAAATCCGTCCAACTGCCCAAAGCTTTGCTCAATTAAAAGATATTGGGCTCCTATGAAAAGAGATCTTCCAAAGAGTGGTAAGACTGCAAAAAATTTACAAGATCTCAGACATAAGTGGAAAGATCGTACCGTACTGCCGATGAAACAACTGTGTAAAATTTAATGAAGGGCCTTACGAAAAAAGTAAAAATTTTTTAAAAAAAAAAATTGTTAGTTAGTTTTTAGTTATTTAGATTATGAACACTAGCCATTATTAATAAAAAACGAGAAAAGACATTACTGGGTATTTTTTTATAACTAAAAAACAAAACGTAAGTTTTATATAATTAATGCATTTTGCGCTTGTAATTTTTTTGTTATTTTTGCACTAAAAGCACTGAACATAAAAGTTCTATAAAGTATATAAAATTTTGCTTCGTTCCAAAAAAACACAAATAAAGAAAACGTAAATTTTTTCTCGGACAGTCCTTATGAATGGTGCTCAAAGTCTATGTTCTGCATCAATTTTAGGGTATTAGGTTTCAATGATGTTATTGGGAAGCTTTTTGGAAGTTTACAAAGTATAAATTATATTTAGTATTTGAATAACTTGTACAAGGAAAATTTTATTTTGAATTTCAAAACTTATAAAGATTTTTGAATATGTGAACAACAATAAATAATTTTATTATTGGTTTTTATGCGAAACTCAAAGTGCATTTTTGTTTTAGGTCATGTTTTCGAGGAAATCGTTTTAATTTTATTGTATTAGCGCACTGGGCCGTTCATTCACTTTTGCAATAATTTCAGCCGTTGAAAGACAACAAAATAGCGTAAAAGATAAAAAAAGAGGAAAATATTTTTTTTGTGCCTCTTTTTGTTGGAGTTAACAACCGTTCAAAGTTGCTGACGACATTTTTTGTTGTGTCATAAATGAGTATAAGGTAGAATTTAATAAATAGGCCCATGGAAAATTGTTAGGAGGATTGCATAAACTTACAGATAAATTGTGGAAATATTTAGAAGATACACTAAATGATAAAGAACAATTTTTTCTGATAAATGTAAAAGTTGAAAGTTTAAAGAAATTTATCTGAAGTTGAAAAAGCGGACGTAGTATTGGATGAAATTTTGAGCTTAGTAGAGCGAAGGCAATTAAGTGAAATGGTAATAGCCGCAAACTGGGAAAAGTAATTTCACGCCCTGAAGAAGAGGTACGACCAGCACATCACTGAATTGAACCTGAACGCTGAGCAGATAAGGGATCTAGAGGCAGAAAATTTTAGGTTACACGATACACTGGATGAAAGAAAGATTTCTAAGTTGAATTTTTCTTTGCCAGTGGGTCAAGATTTGGAAGACAATAATCGGTCTGTCATCGAATTTAAGAATCGTGTTCAAGATTTAGAACTCCAGAACTAGAGTTTGAGAGAGCAACTTAAGGCCGAACGACAAAATTCAGGAAAACAAACAGCTACCAGAAGCCAATCATCAATAAACACGATGGCGGCAAAAGCTCAGTTTAAGGAGCTGACCTCCAATCAGCTGGTACTTTAGCAATAGCTTCAGAAGATGTGGACAAAATTTAAAAAAACTCCAAACCAGAGAGTCACCATAGTCTATTTTTCGAAAAGAATTGAGGAATTAGAAAGGCTATGGTCGGGTTTCTGGTCAAACAACGACAAAATGGAAGAACACCGAACACATTACTCCACACATGATTATTTCGTTAAAAACTTCTACATTCAGGTAGAAACGAAATATTATTAACTATTGCAAAACTCTAATGATAAACTGGTGGTCAGCCACATGCTCTGATTTGTGGACCAACGCGTTACATACATGATTAAAAGTTAGCACATGAGTGTCGTGCCGCAATCAGTGATATGTGGAAGTGCAGCTATGACCTCTCAGTTGGTAGCCGCTAACAGCAATCCAGGAAGTTAAGTTTTGTCTGTAAAGCTGGTGCATACCTTGGCTAGGGGAAGGTAACTCCTAAAATGTCTGGGGTATCTTCAGGCCGGCACACATTGGTGCTTATCGCTAAACCATGAGTGTCTGGTACTGGTGGGTGTCTGGCCTGAGAATATTTCAGGCAGCAATTCCCCCAATCCAAGGTGGAACAGCATATGCCGAGGGATGAATGGCTAGACCCACTAGCCGTTAATATGTGGACTCGGGACGTCTGGCGCACTCCTGTTTCAAGCTAGCCTTATCCACACATGCAGGCTCAGTGAAGATGGACTTCCTTGCTTGGGCTGGATCAAGGTGTTATGCGATCCGCGCTGAGGATCATTCAGGTTGGGGGCCCAATTCATAAAAATATCCCTATCGCTAACGGAGCATACCGGATACCTGGCGCTCTCCGGTATTAACCAGTCTTACCCACGCACCTGGATCTCTGTGTGGGTGAACATATGCGTCCTGTACTCGTGGGAACCTAAATAAGTAACATAAATAAAACAAACAAAACTTCTGAGTCCAGATCTCGTAAAAATCCGATAATGGCGATAACGCCTGCACCTTATCAGGTGAGACCAGCACTGGCTTTCGGGTGGCTGGTCCTGTCCTGAAGGTGGGGGGGAAGACGAGGGCTCTGGACTTCACGTCCAACCCCTGGGAAGTTGATGGGGCACCTTCACTGCCCAGCCCAGGGCTAACCAGTTCGGCTACGGCCACAGCCACACGTCTTGGTCAGTCAAAGTCGGCTAGAGAATCTGTTAGTGGGCAGGTTTCTGAAGGGGAACCTTCGATGTCAAGTCTTGGACCAACTAGTTCGGCAACGGCCTCAGCCTTAAGACAAGGTCAGAATAAGTCGGCTAGAGAAGCCAAGAAGGAGCAGAATCCTCTAAGGGTTGAAAGTAAGTCCGTTCGACCCTCCAAAAGGAAATTTACGGACAAGCAGGCGGGGATTAGAATTCGCCGACGGTTTGAAGTTGTAAGACCCAGCTCCATGTCCAGGGAGGATAAGGACTCCCTTTGATAGGCGAAGGGGGTTGACTTAGGGCCCAAAGGTCTCATAAAGGCCTTTACAAAAAATCACCTAAAATGCAGAGGTCTCAAAACGAGATGTCTGATGCCAAAAGGCAAAAGTCAGCCGCAAACCTCTGTTTTTTTGTGAGGTTGTTAAAGGTTGTAAGGGGAGAGTTTTGGCAGTCCTTGATAGGGTGGCGGAGGACGAGGCAATTCCTCGCGATCAGTGCAGGTGGGTGGATGCTGCCTTAGCAAACATTTGGAGGAGTTTCCTGGTCCTGTGCCGTCCTGTGAAGAAGCAGGCTGGTACCAAGGTGATGGTGTAACACCATTTGAACTGCAACGAACTTTTCGTTCAACTATGCCATGGTTAGTAGCTATTTTAAAAGGCTGTCTTTTCCTATCCTATATTCCTCTAGCTTGGAAGATGACCAAAGTCATCTTTATTCCAAAAGCAGGGTAGAGCTCTTACCCGAAGCCAAAGGATTTTAGGCCAATAAGTCTTTCCTCCTTTCTTTTAAAACATTGGAAAGACTTATAGAAATGTATATTCGAAGTAGTATCAAACCTGCAGATCTATGAAAACTACACCCCACACACTAGTGGGTAGTATTGAGAAATCCTTTGCACATAAAGAATTCGCCCTAATATATTGAAGGAGCATTCAATAATGTCAACACAGATATGATTATATCAGAACTGCAGAAACTAGGCTTTATGGGCATTAACAGTTCCCTAGTTGAGCTGATTAAAACGTTATTGACAAACAGAACCATTACCTCCAATCTTGGCAAATCCAAGACAAATAGATTTGTTTGCAGAGGAACGTCGTTTGCAGATTTTACTGTGGAAATAACCAAGTGGGTTATGATATTTACTCTAAGAAACTGAAGATAAGAATTGCTGCAAAGATACCAGATCATAGTAGCGTTTTTCAGGCGGAGGTTATAGCAATAGAGGGGGTAGCATCCTGGCTAACGAGGAGTGTAGTATCCAAATGAGATATAAACATTTTATCAGATAGTCAAGCAACTATCAAATCTCTATAATCAGTCTACCTAAACTCACTAGTGGCCCAACAATGTCGCTCGTCTCCAAACGAGATGGCTCAACATTTTAACATTCCCCTCATCTGGGTGCCTGGGCATAGGAACATTGACGGCAATTGCAAAGTGGATGAACGTGTTAGGCAGGGGACTACTACACAAATTGCTCAGGACAAGGAAGGTTTTGGCATGCCACTTGCTACCTGCAAGTTACTGATTAAAGAGAAATGGTAAAAATGCTAATAAGAGATGGACTCAATATTCAAATTGCAACATAACTAACATAACTGGCCTCTGCCTCATCGGCAGACATGCGGACAGATTAGGTGTTAGGTCCTTTGACTTCTGCAGAAGTTGTGGAAGAAGAGAAAAATACTAAACATCTTCTCTGATCCTGCCCCGCTCTTGCTAGAAAACGCCACAAAGCACTTGTGTCGTTTTTATTTGATTATCTGGATGACCTTCGACATGTCAGTATAGGTCAGCTATTTAGTTTCATTATGAATTCTGGTTGGTTCGACAAGAGGACATAGTCAAACACCTTTTGGTATCACAATGGATCACATTTGGTCTAAGTGAGTCGTTTTTCATAGCTGACTACCACTCCTACCTAACCTAATCTTACCTAATGATAAACTGGACGCCTTAAAAAAGGATAGTGCAGCGCAACCAATGCTACAGCAACCTGCAGAGCAGCAGCAAGGATTTCAAGCTAGTAACATTAACACAGTAAGCGCGGAGATTCACAATGACACAAGATGTTACAACCATATAGCTCAATGGTTACGAGACAAGGTACTTTATTTTTCCGGTGTAAAGTGACCAACCATTAAGGCAGATTCATATAGGTTTATAGAAGCATGCTAGTCGGTGAGAGAACCACTAACCCTGGTGATGAAGAAGAACTAATTTCAAAAGTGAGACTTCATCTGAATGGCGACGAGTATGAAATGGTCAGAGCAACTCAATTCAACAAAATGCAAGACTTATACCAAATTTTAAAGGAAACCTACATAAGAGAAAAACTTTTAAAACCATCATGTATATAGACAGGGTCTTTTAAATTCTATAATAAGAGCGTTCAGATTGGGACTAAGGAATCCCACATTAAAAATTTTAAAATTTAAGTAAAAATGTAAATACTTTAGAAGAATTATTTGAGGAAGCAATCTCTGCGGAAGATAATCTGCGAGAGGATTCAGAGCCAGTAATAGGGATCAAAACATATCAATCAAATATCGTTCAACCTAGTCCAAATATTTTCAATAGAAATAATACACAGCCACAAAATTCGCATAGACAATATCAAGAATGGCAAAATCAATCATTCCAACAAGACTCAGGAAGATTCACGAAAAATATCTACTTTAACAGAAAACCAACAATTATTTGTTCATATTTTAATAAAAAGGGTCACTCAAGAGAGGACCGTTATGGACATAAGAAAAAACGTAAATAGTATAAAAAATAATAATAATTTAAATTATCAACGCCAGCAACGGGGGCAACAATCCTCCAATACATGTCGTTGGTGTAAAAGAATTGGGCATGCAATGGAAAATTGTTTTGCTAAAAGAGTTTATGAAAACTCTCAGGGAAACTAATAGGGGCCTAAGACCGGCCAATCGTCTGGGAACCCAAAAAGGTTGGCAAATTAGGGCCAAATAAAGTAGTGACAGTAAATCAACCACAAAAAAGTGCAGTTGATACGCTATTCTATATATGAAACAAATAAAGTTTCAAATAATAATTTGGATAAGGTAGTAGCAGTAAAGCAACCACAACAAAGTGCAGTTGATAACTTAAAACAATACAATACACGGAAATCTATTCATACGCAGAATACTGCAGTTAAGGTGTCCCTTGTAGAGCCCATTGAATGCGTAACAATCAGAAAAGATACTAAAACTAGGAGACACATCTTGTATGGAGGCATAACGAGAACTTTTACCAAACAAATCAAAATGACGTGTTCATAGAAGTGCCCTGCAAGGAGGCCAAATATTGAAAACTTATTTTGTTGGTAGATTTCGGTGCCGATACAAGTTTGGTCAAAGAAAGTGCAATATTGCATTTCCCGGAATTAAAGAAAAATAATCGAAAAGATTTAAGTGGAGCATTTGGCGGACAAGATACCACATTAGTAACAACTACTATTAAGCATAAGCAGCACCCAGAACTAAGTTTAAAGTTACACATAGTGTCACTAGTTCATGGAGTACCAGCTGATGGAATAGTAGGTTGAGACAATTTGTGGAACCGAACTGTCATAAATGCAATAGATAAAAAATTAACGTTTTCAATGAAAAAAGTCAGCAAATAATAGTATTTACGCTTGAGTCGATGAATGACTAAAAAAATGCTATACAATACAGAAACAGCAATAGAAGCTCGAACTGTAAAAATAGTACTGTTATGTGTTAAGACAACATTTAAAGAAGTTGTTATACACAAACAAGAACTTTCACAAGGAGTTTACTTGGGGAAAGCCCTAACGAAAGTGAAATTTGGCATAGTAAATGTGCCAATTTCAAATTCGTCGAAAGACAAATTTATCATTGAGAAAAATTTCAGACCGAAATTCTCAAATCATAATAAATATAAAATGAAAACAAGTACCGCAATTAATATTATAATGGAACAAAATGCTAGGGAAAGATTAGACAAACTATTTGGGTCCATTAGTTTAGATCGTCACATAAGTAATAAAGAAAAGGCTTCCATGGAAAATATATGTGCATTTTTCCATGACATATTTTTGACAGAAGGAGATTCCCTATCTTTTACTCCAGTATTGAAGCATGACATCCCTACTTTGTTGGGCTAACCTCCAATAAATCAAAAGCAGTATAGACTACCCCATTCTCATAGAATGGAAATTAATAAACAGGTAGGAGAACTGTTGGATGAAGGGATTATTTCACCAAGCACCTCACCTTGGAATTCACCATTATTACTTGTCCCAAAGAAAAGTGGTAAAGATGGCGAGAAAAAATGGAGATCAGTTATAGACTTCAGAAAATTAAATGAAGCTACAATCAAACAAGTTTTCCCCATACATAGATATCACCAAGTATTTGTGAATGAAGGCGATAGAAAAAAAAATCTTTTAGTACTGGGTTAGAACATTTTGAGTTCAACCGAATGCCGTTTGGTCTAGCGGGGGCCCCAGTAACATTTCAACATCTTATGAATCATATACTCACAGGACTACAAGGTCTAGAATGTTTTGTTTACTTAAATGACATTGGGTCATCAACCATTACGTGGTATATTCAACCTTAAGGATCAAACGTCACGCTTGACACGCTTCCAACATAAACTATCAGAATATGATTTTCAAATAATTCATAAGCCTGAGGAAAGAAACATAAATAGAGACGATTTAAGTAGATCACCACAAACAAATATACAAATAAGTGTAAAAATCTTGAAAAGGAAATAGTGAATACCTGAAACGAGGTGGATATAGACGGTGTGGTTGGCAACAACCCCGAAAAATTAGTGGTCTCATTTGTTTTTTTTTTTGTAAGGATGTAAAAGAGTACATTAAAAAATGTATCAAATGCCAAACTAACAAGAGCTCAAGACTCACAAAAATGCCTATGGTTTTAGTAGATATACCACTTAAGCCTTTTGATAACGTACACGTGGACATGGTCGGCCCATTACCTGAAACTATATCAGGAAATATATATATATTGACATTTCAAGATGATTTTTCAAAATATACGGCTTGTGTTGCACTCCCGGTTGCGCTTCACTGTTGCAAAAAAATTTTATCACGCAATCATTGCCAGGTACAATATCCCGAATATATTAATTACTGACAATGGTACTAATTTTATTGCAAAATTTTTTTCGGATACCTGCAAGATGCGGAGAATTTAAAAACTGCGCATAACGCCATATCATCCGCAGTCTAATGGTTCCTTGGAGAGAAGCCACAGACCAGCATGCAGAGTACTTGCGAAGTTTTGCTAAAGAAGATGGTTCAAATTTTGGCCAATGATGTCGGCAGCCATGCATGTCCATAACAATACGGTACATACTTCTACTAAGCAAACTCCATTTCGGATTTTGTATGGCTTCGACTTTGAAATGCCTACGAATTTGAAACGAAAGTGTTTACCGCTTTATAACGCGGCTGACCAGTCGAAAGTAAAATTCAAACAAGGAGATAAAGTCTTGATGAAAAATCAAACTAGGAAAAATAAATTTTCTTCCATATTGGTAGGCCCACTTGAGGTTTCAGATGTCAAAGGGCCTGTTACATCAGAAGTTGTAATAAAAGGCAATAAAAATAAGTTACATAATAATTTACTAAAATTATTTAATAAACCCACTTAAAAACTTCAACCTTTTTGAATTAAAATATTTTGCTCATATTATTTGACAATGCTAAATGAAATAAGAACAAAATATCAAACGCTAAAAATATGAATACTTGTTTTTAAAAAGTGCTGCCATAAGCACACGTGTTAGTATGTAATTTGCCTACCTCAACAGTAGGTAAAGAAACAATCTAAAGGGGGGGAGTGGGGGAAAAGAAAACAAAATTATATATAAAAAAAAAAAAAAACCAATGGTATTACAGTACAAAGCAATGCATTTCGATCAAGTAGATCGAATTCAGATACAAAACGAAAATTGAAGAAGCAAATGCAACTTGGATTTAGCGTTGTCTTGATGGATAATACACTTGCTTTACAGAAAAAATGAACTTTAATAAAGCAAGCCAAACGAAAAATAATAATAATTCCAGATATTATAAATCATTTTTGATTTACAATACAAATTATACTTGTTAACGCGTGCCTTATTAAGCATACGACGTCTCATTTTACTTAACTACACCAACCTTAAACAAAACTAAACAATTTTTCGAAAATTTATGTTAAAAACGGCACGCTAAGGTAATCCCAACAAAAGCTGTAAAAATATATAGAAAAGGAAAAACTCAATGCTTCAGTAACTTATTTAATTTATTTCCAAAATGAGAAACAATATTTTTGAATTTGTTTTTGAAATTTATTCGACATAATAGAATTTAATACCTAAGCTAATTCGTTATTTACACCCTCCATGAGCTAACTTGTCCAATCGCAGCAGCATACCACCAACAACACCACTGGCTTCGCAGCAGTGGACTCATCCGGAGGGTGAGGAATCCAAGATTCTGTGAACTCCTTTCAAGTACTTGTACCACCTGGAGGGTGGTGGATAGCTCTGCAGGCGTACACATGTACGTCTGACCATCCTCACTGAAGGATCGGATAAATAACTGCATTTGTTAGGCAACATTCCCGAACTCCCAGTTGGTAAGCGAATAGTGTTCAGCTAGGGAGTACAGCTCCACAAGCTCATAGCTAAATCGCTAAAATCACAGATTTGGTTAATGTCATGGTAAAATTCCATTTTTAAATTTATAGCTCAGCTTTAATACGGTAACTGTACAAAATAATGGGCAGTCCATACTTTTTATAAGTAAATAATGCAAACGAATATTTTTTTTAAGCCAATAATGAAAGTAAGCAATAATAAAATTATAAAATGGAATGCAGATACTAAAAGAATTTTTTATACAGGGTGTGACAAACACATTTTACTACCCATAATATTAATGAGTTCTGGTAACCTATTAATTTTATTTCAGCATATCATAATGAACAGTATTGCGGAAAGCGAAATGAATTTGTTATCAGATGTGGAAACATAAAGAGATATTAAAATCACAGTAGCTTACTATGTTAACCAGGCAATAATAATTGTAATATTTATTCGATCCTATTCGGACAAAGTATTCATTAATATGCACATAGAACCGAAAGAAAGAAATACATTTAGGTCCTATAAGAAACGATCGAAATTTAATCACGGAAGGCATCAATCACGGAGATAAATATAGTTCAAGGACAGAACTGATAATTCTTACTTGTAATATTATTTAGTTTTACGTGTACGATAATTTTTATATATATGTATCGGAAGAAGCAGCCAACAGCAGCGCAGAATCTACAAAACCCTAGTAGAACCAAGGACTAACGAATGGAATATTGTATTCCCTAAATAAACTAATCTGAAACGTAATCATGACTACCATTGTTGACAAGCATAGAGCAATAACAGCACAATTCATGACGTAAGCAAACTAGTCACAAATAAAAATGTTTGTTTCGCCATTTCTCCAAACATTTTATTAATAATGTGAACATAGCAACATAATTTGATTATATTTATTGTTTTGTCAAAATAATATGTGTAATTCTAGTTTAGGCACATGAACCTAGACTAGCGTTCTTTAGTGGAATAGTGTAGTGATACCTTCAAGCACTTTAACCTGAAGATATCGTGTATAGAGAAGCAAATCAAAATTTTTATACAAATAAAATGCTTAACAATAATTATAACAAAAAAAAACAACAAAAAATATGAAAATTACAACACAAAAACAAATAAACGCAATATTGCTTAGCAAGCAACCAGGAATTAAATAATTTTTAAACTGTGTGTAGTACCATAATACAGCAACTTACAATTAAAAAAAAATACAAAATACAAAAAAAAAACATTTTTAGTTGAGTTAGTTACACTCAACTAAAAATGTTTTTTTTTGTATTTTTTTTTTAATTGTAAGATGTTGAAGCGAAATTGATAGCTTAACTAAATGTTGGAATAGTTGTGAGGAGAAATATTGGCAAAATTTTACCTCACATGATCTTGTCTCATAAGTACAGTCGGTTGGTGATCAGCAACGAGAACACATCTCGGTGAATAAAAAAATATAGTGAAGTGAAGTGAAAAGTTTGAAGCGCAAATCAAGAAGTACAGTTTGATCTGGCAGGGAGATCAGCAGCAAGCACCGGATCTTCTACAAATCCAAACCAGCAGCGAAAAGACGGACCAGGAGCCACCAGGAGTTGGAGAAAACAGGGAAGTATAGAACTCATCAGGGTAAGAATTTGGGTTTCAGGTGCTCCTTCAAGGGGGAAATTACTTTGCCCAATACCAATTGTTTGTGTCACCCCTACAGCTTTGATATCGGTCAAAAGTGTTCCTCTTTTGGGGGAACTCGTATAATCTATTTTTCGGAGTTCGACGACTACGCCACCAGGAAAGTCTTTGGTATACGGTTAATTGTATGTGTCACCCCTACAGCTTTAACTCTATTCCAAAGCTATCCTGTGCCAATTTAGGTTGGCCGGTCTAGAAGTTGAACGAGCCTGGAAGTTCTGTACGGAACTACTTTCCAATTTCTTGGTGGGGATAGGGAAGTCCCTAGCCAAAGGTGCGGACGAGTAGAGGGTTTCCGAGCGAGGCAGAGTTCCTGAAATAAATAAATAAAATTGTATGAAAGAAATAGAAAAAAATAAAGAAACTAAAAAAAAAGAAGAAAGAAACGGGTTCTGAATTTAAAAAGAACACCTGGACAACCCGGCGAGTGATACCCCGGCAGAAAATTTCCTTACATAGTTTAATTCCCAACATTATCCCCACCGTTTGGCGTATGTTCGACCAACGTCTTAATGATTACTGCGAATTTATTGTTTTGCTGGCGGGGTAATGGTACCGGAGCAATTGGTCGATCGGTTGCATTGACTGTGAGTTCATGATCGTGGCTGGAAATTTCAATATTGCTACATTTTGCTTTGGAAATTGGATTTTGTCGTTGACATTTGATATTTGATGCGCAAAATATTAGTAGTGCCAAGGAAATTGACAGAGCGATATAACTAACAGTATGGTGGTGTATACTGTTTGACCGCAACTTTGTCGGAAGGTAGACGAATTGCTCGTCGTTTAATTGGTGTTGTAGTGCATTGAGTTGTTCCAGTTGTGTCTCTATCTTGGTATCAGTTGTATTAAATATTGGTTTTCTTTCATTCGAAGACGTGATGGACAGAATATTGCCAAATCGTGGAAATGAATTTGTAAAAGTGTTGGAAGCTGCATAGTGACCATGTAACATGATTTCTTCGTTTTTAATGGTACATGCTGGATGTAGTGTGAGTAGTCCTGATCCATATAATGTGAATTGGCTAAGTTCAGCCCCACAAACTGCTGACATTTCATTATTATTGATGGGTCCTTTAATTGTCGTAGGATAAGGTTTCCTTCAATTCGTGAAATATGACAATTTGGAGATGTTTTGTTGTTGAATAGTTGAATTTCACAGGCATGCTGTGATGATTCTTTGCTGAATTTAATTTGTTTGGTTATGCAAATGTATATTTCATCTCTGGTCACGGAACACTCCTGTAGCTCACCGCTGGTAAATGTAATGTATTGATCACGATGCATGTTTACAGCGAGAAATGCACTTCTGTACGTATAGCTATCATAGTTTCGTTAATTACAGTAGGAATGGGAATCAATTTAAACAAGTTGAAGTGTTGTTGGTCTACCAAAAGTATTTCCATGAGGAATAAATCACGTTGACTGCTTATTGCTTCCTTAACGTTCATAATCTTGTAAAGTTCGATAAGATTTTCTTCTGCAATCGGGAAGGATTGTGATGGTGGAAGATGGGTTCTGATGTTGTTAATTTCACTTCTTAGTTTTTGAGGTGAGAGCAGCATTGGACTAATTTTTCCATGATGTGTGTCTGTGAGTACATTTAGAATCTCAGACTGTGTACGTTGTAGATTTGCTGTTATTAGTGAAAGTTCTGCTGCTAAGGACAGCAAAAGTTGTATCACTCGAATTTGTTCTGTATCCTCTCCAACTCTATTTGTGTCATTCTAGATTGAGTTTGAACTTCGTCCCGTTTGATGATATTGAGTGTAGAGTCAATAATTGATGTTTGGTTTTGAAGAAGGTTTATTGCGTGGTTGTCGTTATTCTTTAGTTGAACAATGGTATTTGACATTTCCTCTGCGCAATCTGAATCTAGTTCTCCAAATAATGTGCGCGCTATGTTTCCTATAAAATTGACTGCTGATCGTTTATGGCGTTTTGTTGACATTAACATTTTATCCTGAAGCAGCTCATAACTTGTATGCTCAAAGTGCGAGATAAGCGAATTGCATGCTGATTGCTGCTGCCATTCCTTACGCAATTGTTGAAGGGCATCCATTTCTGTCCAAAAAGGTTTTAAATCGTAATAGACTATCATTTTCCATTCAGCTGTTGCAATTTTCGTGGATCCCATTGACTCAAAGAATATGCCAAGATTGTTGCCAAACTGAGTTATGTTTATTGGATAACATAACGCAAGAGGTAATAGAATCAGGGTCATGATAATCGTTAGTAAAACCGTGCTAGCGGTAGTTCATACTCTTTTGATTGGTGATGTGCTTGACTCGTCATCTTGACAGGGATCTGGATCTGAATGCGGTCGTCATAGTGGTTGTTACGAGATATTTTTTTCGGTTGCTGAAAATAGTGGAGCTAATCTAGTTATAGGGCATTTGATGGTTTCTGCTGATGTTTTAACATCCACTACAAGCACTATACCATCATCTCCCTTGTGCACCTTAAGGATTTGTCCTAAATGCCATTGAAGCGGGGGTATGTTGTCCTCCTTGATGATGACCATAGTATCTTCCTTGATGTTTTTGTGAATATCCTTCCATTTATTTCGGTGTTGGAGTTCGGTCAAATACTCACTATTCCACCGTCTCCAAAACTCTTGCTTGATATGTTGTACTAGTTCCCATCTGGTCAACGTATTCATTTTGATCTCCGTGAAGTTTGGATTTATTGGAGTTGTAAGTGGTTCCCCAATAAGAAAATGACCAGGCGTAAGGGCTGCAAGGTCATTTGGATTGCATGACATAGGTGTTATCGGCGTTGAATTAAGTATTGCTACCACTTCAACTATTACTGTTTCTTATTCTTCATAGGTCAAAGAAGCGGTTGATACGCTGTGGACTAAAAGAGGTTTAGCTGATTTGACTGCAGCCACCCAAAGTCCTCCAAAATGTGGCGCTCAAGGTGGAATGAAGTTGAAGGTCATACCTCTTTCGCTGCATTCCTTTGTAATATTGTCCCGTGCTGATTTTGAGTGAATTATTTCTGTTAATTCACTCAGTTTATTGCTGGCACCAACGAAGTTTGTGGCATTATCACAGTATAAATTCTGGCAATGCCCTCGACGGCCAATAATTCTTTTGAGTGATCCAATGAATGCATTGGTTGTGAGATCGCTCACGATTTCTAGATGGACAGCCTTTGCAGCAAAACAGCAGTACACTGCAATGTATGCTTTTCGAGGCCGTTTTCCTCGTACTTTGTAATGTACCCATATTGGTCCACAAAAATTCTACTCCTGCATTTAGGAATGGGCGAGCTGGTTGAACTCGTGTGGCTGGAAGATTTCCCATAAGTTGTTGAAAAGTTACAGGTTTACTTCTAGTGCATCTGACGCAATGTTGAACTATTGAACGCGCCATTATTTTTCCTTCAATTAGCCAAAATTGTAATCTTACTTGTACCAATAACGTCTGTGGTCCACAATGCATGTGTCTTACGTGTAAGTTACACTTTGTAATTAAGTCATTGTAAGGAAGCAGCATAGGATGTTTGGCGTTGTAAGATAGACTTGATGAATGTAATCGTCCTCCGACTCGTAATAATCCATTGTCGTCTATAAAAGGGCTCAAACTTATAAAAATGCTGTTTTTGATCACTGTTCCACTGCTAGTTATCTGGTGCATTTCTTCCTTAAATTCGATTTGTTGCACAGATTTTATGATAACATTCAATGAAGATTCTAGTTCAATTGCGCTCAGAACCAATGATGATTGTTTATTGTTTGGATCTCTTGCGTGTTTGATAAATCTGAGAACATACCCAACAATCCGTTTTAATTTTGTGAACGAATTTCCTGATCTGATGCTGTAAACGATGTCTGCACTGTTCGGTGTAGTGGCTGCAGCTGCGACAATTGGTTTCTGTGCTTTGTTTGCGCTCAGAAATAATGGACCATAAAACCAAATATTTTTGTCATTTATATTTTCAGGAGTTAGTCCTCGTGATATGATATCGGCTGGGTTTTCTTTTGTTCCTACATGTCGCCATTGTCCTGTTGTGGTGGTTTCCTATACCTTAGCCACTCTATTGGCAACGAATGTGTGGAACAAACTTGTTTTTGAACTGATCCAGGACAAGACTATTGATCCAATTTCAAGTCTCTTCTTACTCTTGTTGTAAATTGTGCACCCAGAAGTGCTGCACACAACTCTAGCCGTGGTAGAGTTTGTTTTTTCAATGGTGCAACTCGACATTTTGAGCATAAAAGTCTTACGATGACGGTGTTGTTCTTCGACACTGTTCTTATGTAAACTGCCGCGCCATATGCCTTTTCTGATGCGTAGACAAACGTGTGAAGTTGAATAGATACGGGTTTTTCTTGGCTTAAAACATGCGGCTCTATTTTCTTATTGTTGAGAGTCTTCAGTCCTTTTCTGAATTTCAGCCATGTCATACTTAAGTCTCCTGGTAGTTCATCATCCCAGTTTAGTTGAAGTTGCCATAGTTGTTGAATGAATATTTTTGCTGACACAACAACTGGGCCTACCAGCCCGAGGGGATCGAAAACCCTTGCGAGGTCTGATATAACTGTGCGTTTTGTGACTCTTGAAAATTGTCCAAGCTGTCTGTTTTTATGCAAAAAACATCTGATTTTGGCATCCACGTGAGTCCAAGTGTTTTTGTTGATGTTTCTTCAAAGTCCAGGTTGACTTCTTGGTCTTCTACTGGTATCCCTTGAAGTAAATGAGGATGGTTGGCACACCATTTGCGCAATTTAAGCCCTGCACTACCCAGGAGCTGTGTTAGCTGCTGCTGCATTTCTATGGTTGTACTGAGATTGTCTGCACCACTAAGGCCGTCGTCAACATAAAAATCTTCATGCTAAATTTTAGCTCCCAATGGTTAACTAGCTCTATTCTTTTCTGCAAGTTGCTGTAAGCACTTGGTCGCTAAATATGGAACAGCTGAAGTTCCATATGTGACAGTTTTCAGTTTGTATATTTTTAATGGATCGTTCTGTGACGCTCTCCAAAATAAGTTGAAACCTTTGATCGGCCTCGTCAATCACAATTTGCCTATATATCTTCTCCACGTCAGTCGTGAAAACATATTTGGGTAGTTGAAAACGAAGAAGTATAGTAAATAGTTCACTCTGAACTGTAGGACCAGTGTGCAACAGGTCATTCAATGATCGCCCGTATGATGACTTTGCTGATGCGTCAAACACAACGCGTAGCTTTGTAGTGCTGCTGTCCGTCTTTAATACGTAATGATGAGGAATAAAATATTGTGAACACATAATTTCTTCTGGATTGATTTTAATCATGTGTCCTAAATCTTCATATTGTGTCATGAAGTTAATGTATTCTTGTTTGATCAATGGTACTCTTTCTTGCCGTTTTTCCAACGACAGGAACCTGCGAAGAGCTTGAGTTCTTGAGTCTCCTAATACTGATGGGTTTTCTTGGGACGGCAGTTGAACCACAAATCGTCCGTTGCAATTTCTTTTTGTTGTATTAATGAAGTAACTTTCGCATTGTTTTATCGTTTTACGACAGGTTAGGCCCAGAATCTTCAGGTTCGTTTAATTTCCAAAAAATTTTTAGAAAGTTGTCTATTCTTTCCTCATCTAGAACTGCACATACTGCTTTGTCAACTTGCTGACGACTGGTCTTGCCACCGACTACCCATCCAAGTGCTGTGTTTTGTAAAGTGGGTAGCTCTGTAGCCAAATGAATTTGACCACTTGTTAATAAGTCAAAGTACAGTTCTGCACCAAGTAAAATGTCTACTCGTCCTGGCTGGCCGTAAGTTGGATCTGCCAACAAAATTTTATCAGGAATGCGCCATTTTGTAGTGTTTACTTTGTATGCTGGTTGTGCTGACACGATTTGAGGTAAAACATATGATTCCATTGTTGTTGTGTATGAGCCTTTAGTTGATTCCATGTTGAGTGTTATGCGTTGGGAACAATTTTGAAATCTTTTCCCTATACCTTCAATGCATAGTGACGTGCGAGCTGGTTTTACCATTAGTTTTCGTATCAACTGTTCTGTCACCAGATTTACTTGAGAGCTTGTGTTTAAAATTGTTCTCACTTCGCAGGAAGTCCCGTTCTGTGCTGTCACTTTTATTTTGACCGTGGCAAGCATTACATAACTTTGTTGGTTTGCTGTTTGTTCTAGTTTTGATGCTGTAAGTGCCACTGAATTTTCAATAGGATCCTGCTTAGTTTGCGCTTTCCCTGGATGTGTGGCCTCAGCGTATCCATCTTTTGCTGGTGTTGTAAGCTCTAAATGCAGCAAAGTGTTATGTCTTGTTTGGCATTTGAAACAGCTTCTTAAAGAACAGTTTTTCGCAGAATGGCCAACCTTAAGGCAGTTAACGCATCTTTTTGATTGCTGTATTAAATTGAGTTGTTGGTTGGCCGTCATTTTCAGAAATATTTCACAATTAAAAATTGGATGATTTTGCTTGCATGGTGGGTAACTCGCTGTTTGACTATTTTTTGTACATGTAGTCAATGATTTTGCTGTGTTGAAATTTGGTTTAGCATGAGTTGATGATTGGTTGGTTACCAGAGTTTCTAAAGTTTGAAACCGATTTTCTAGAAATTGCAGAAATATATGAATTTCCTGCATTTCTTTGGGATTATTTAGGGCCTGCTCATACAATATATGAGTGTGACGATCCAACTTCTTTACCAATATGTGCAGTAAAAGTGGATCCCAGGAATCTGTCCTGATGCCTATATTATTGATAGCCAATAAATTTTCCTGAATACAACCGTGGTAGTTTTTAATATCTTTAGCGTCAGAGGTTGTTGTTGGATGGTCAACTAATTTTTGAATAAGTACCGATGCAAGGACTCTTTTTTTGTTGAACCTCTCTTGCATCAATCTCCATGCTGTTGAGTAATTGGCTGCACTCAACGTGAGATGTTGTATTAGCCTCTCTGCTTCTCCTAAAATATTCGTTTTCAGGTACCACATTTTTTGAATGTCTGGCAAATCTTGTTCATGAATTATCTTGGTGAATAAAAGTGAAAATTGCTGCAAAGTTGTGTAGTTGCCGTCAAACTTTGGTATTGTCACTTTTAGAAGTTGAAGGCTGAGGCTATTATTTGTAGCCACACCTTGCTGCCGCCTAGTGACGCTGTGTACTGTGGAAGCAGCCCGTTGATCTTGAACTTCTTGTTCCAGTGTTATGTAGGCATCAAGATCATATCCATATTTCTGCAGATCATCGCACTGCTCGTATATGGATAGGTGAAGGTTTTCTATTTGAAGCCACAAATTGTTCAGTGACTCCAAGTATCAAGTATTTATATCCAAGTATTGTATAGCCTTGTCGAATATTTCTTCATACTGCTTACTGAACTCGACAATTTTTTCGTAATAGCCGGTTGTGAAATATTCATGATGGCTCTGAACTCCTTGCAATGACCGAATCTGATCATCTGTGGCTTCAAAATAATTGACATTTTTTTTCCTGTCAGCAGGATCTTTTTTACAATTTGCGATGATTATCTGGATTTCGCTTCCAATTGAAGTTTGCTCGGCGACTAATGCTTCCAGTTCGTCAGAATTTTTGACTGCCAACTTTGACGAATGTTGAGGTTCGAAAACTTTCGAAACTGTTTTGTGTTAATGTAGAACTCTGGATGACGTTGTTGTTATGGTTCTGGCTCCTGCTCCAGAATGTTATATGTTGCTGTGTTGTGGCTGCTATGTCCACTTTTCGATAATCCTAGCTGGAATGTCCTTATGCAGACTGTGTCGTGGCTTGAACCGTCGCGGTCACCAAATTTTTTGTCAAAATGATATGTGTAATTCTAGATTAGGCACATGAACCTAGACTGCTTTTTAGTGGAATTGTGTAGTGATACCTTCAAGCACTTTAACCTGAAGATATCGTGTATAGAGAAGCAAATCCAAAACAGTTTATTAAATTTCAAATTGCATCTGATTTATTAATTAAAATATTCAAGTTTATATACAAATAAAATGCTTAACAATAATTATTACAAAATAACAACAAAAAATATGAAAATTACAACATTAAAACAAATAAACGAAATATTGCTTGGCAAGCAACCAGGAATTAAATAATTTTTAAACTGTGTCATCCGTTGCTGTATTAAGGTATCACCTTTTTCCAACGTTTCGTCAATGGATTTTTGGCTTCCTCAGGGGTATTTATTTGATGATAAAACTTAAAATAAAGAACAATTTTTTAATAAATTATAAATTATGAACATCACGAACATTTGTCAACTTTCATTTGAGTTACATTTAGATAAAATTAAGGTTTTTAATACATTAAGTTTACACAAAAGTCCACAACGGAAAATACTACATTAAATCACTGCACTATCAGTCTTAGTTTAATTTTATCTAAATGTAACTCAAATGTAAGTTGACAAGTGTTCGTGATGTTAACAATTTATAATTTATAAAAAAATTGTTCTTTATTTTAAGTTTTTATCATCAAATAAATACCCCTGAGGAAGCCAAAACTCCATTGGCGAATCGTGGGGAAAAAGGATGAAATAAAATTTGTTTTATTTGCATCAAAAATATATTGACTTAAAAGCTCAATACCTACAAACTCAACTCAGCAAAATGTTTGAAGAATTTATTTATTATGTTACACTCAACTAAAAATGTTAATGAAATTGAATTAATTGTAAGATGTTGAAGCGAAATTGATAACTTAACTAAATGTTGGAATAGTTTGATTCCCAACATTTATATTACTTACCAACATTATATTAAGTACCAACCCAATATAATTTTTTTTATTTATTTTTTTTCTCACAAAGACCAGAGTGTTTTCGAAGAGCATCTATTGTCTGGTATAGTTTTTTTCTACGGTCAGCATCAGTAGTTAAAGACAATACACGCTAAACTTAAGCTATTTGTTTTCTAGGGAGTACTTTCCTCCCTCCTCGGGGTTTCTTTGGTGGTGTTGTACTGTAACGGCCTTGTCCTTATTCTCCTTTATCGTACCCTACCTACGCCGGTACTCCACAATGGTAAGGCGCTTTGGCACGGTCGTGAGGGGAGTAAGGACGTAGACAGGTGCCAGATTTTCTGGTGTCTTTAAAGGTTCCGGAACGTATTACATTGCGACTATGTCGGAATCCTCAGTATATTTTTTTTTAAGATCCATAATTCTTAATATTAAAGATATTTATTGACAACTGAAAATGCTTAGTAACACCCGGTTCTTTTATGCAAAATTTACTCAATAGAAGGTAAGCATTTTTAGGAAATAATTAATTTTTATTTTGGTGACCGCATTTTACTTAACACTCAGCATTAAACGGAAAATATTAAAATGAATGTTGCAAAACAGCTTAATAATAAAAAGGAGAAACCAAATAACAATAACTTTGACTGAAAGGATCTATGTGCACAAATATTATTATTTTAAATGCAAAGTTGGGAAAAATAAAATATCTAAGCGAAATATATATTTGTATGCATTCAACAGATGTATGTATGGCTCTTATTGTTTTTTTTTTATATTTTTGGATGATTTTATTTCTATTTTGATTTGTTTAAGAAGATTTTTTATTTAAATTCAATTTTAATTTTTCTGTCTACATATAAACAAAGTTATTAATTCTTAAAAATTTACAATAAAAACTTAAACATAATAATAAGTTGTTTTTGAGTATAGTATTTCTTGTGTGTTGTTATTTATTTATGTTGGTGATAAGTCACCACATTATCCACCCCCCCTAGTAAAAAATTTTGTAGTGTTGGCTAGTAAATTGAAGTGTACTTTTTTGTTAGATTTGTTTGGAAGGGAGAGTGTTTGTGTATTTTCTTTATTTAGGAAAGCTGATTTAAGTCTGTATATGTTGATTGCAGCCGTAGTATTGATTTTTATTATTTAAAAAAAAAATTTTGGCGATTTTTCGGAATGGTTCATGAGTGTTGAAGTGAGTGTCGTATTGTATCGTTTCGTACAAAAACTAATTTATAATCTTTTAATGTATGTGGAACGTGTTGTCGGTATTTTGTGTTATGATGTGAAATGTTTGATTGTATGTTATTTGTTTTCTTTAAGCTTGAACAAGGTCCCTGATGGTTTGAATTTTTCTATTTTCTGAACAGTTAGTTGTTGTGGTAGGCTTAGTGTTTGACCAAAAACCATTTCAGCTGTTGATGTTTTAATGTCTTCTTTAACAGTTGATCTGAGACCTAATAGAATTAGGGGAAGTTCCGAATACCAGTTTTTTTGATTATTAGAAGCTATCAAGGAGGCCTTAAGTGCTCTGTGAAATCTTTCTATTGTTCCGTTTGCTTGTCGGTGTGGTGAGTACCTAGTGTTTTTATAAATTGTTTAAATGTGTGAGAAGTGAATTGAGGTCCTCGATCAGAAGTGATCTCGAGTGGGACTCCGAAACGGAGTTTGTTGAAGGTTTCAACAATTATGGTGGTATCAGTATCTTTAATTGGGTATACTTCGTGCCAACGTGTATTCCTATCTATGGCAGTGAGTAGATATCTATAGTGATTTGATACTGGTAACGGACCGACCAGATCGATTTGGATATGTTCGAAGCGACCTTGTGGAAAATGTATTTTATGAGGTAGTGTTTTTGTGTGTCTGTGTACTTTTGCTCGTTGACAGTTAACATATTCCTGGGACCATTTGTGGATTTGTGAATTAATGCTAGGCCAGAAGTATTGATGTGTTATCAGCAATGATGGGCACCAACATCAATGCGAAATTTCATTTCCATGAAGTAGTACAACAACAATATGAAGAAAAAATAAGAAGAAGCATAACTACGAATGCAAGCGACATACGTCTTGCCTTCTTCAATGCTTGCGGTGCACTGAACTGAAAACGAAATTGTAAGCATAGAATAACTTATTCATGCTTTGCACTGAAAAAAAAATTTTATCGTGCGCCGAAAGGTTTTATTTCCTTTGCCTACTTTAGATGGAAATTAAATATTCAAAATACTTAAACTTATTCGGTTGTAATCAAATTAAAAAACGTATTATTGTATTAAGTTGCCGCTGTGGTATCAGAAATTGTTAAATATTTGTTTTATTGTTAGAGAATTTAACAATGAATTAACCTTTTGAATATTTTATTAGTTTATCAAAATAAAAATCGTAATAAGTTCTCAAGATGTTCAATAGTTCATAAATTTCTTTGCTTATTTTTAATAAATACAATAGAAGAATAAGTTGCTTCTCAAAAATATATTGTGCCAAACATGGAATATGGAGACAAAATTTTACTTTTTAAAATCGGATAAATAATTTCATCGATTTTTCACCAAAATTTCAGCCTGTGCTCAAGGGGAAGGGAGGTGTCACATTGAAGCCTCTTAAATTTATTTTGAAAATGCTAGTCACAAATTGTAAAGAAGTCAACATTTTTTGGGTGTATCATAAATCGCCACAAAAAATTCGCTTGCTAACAATTATCTCTCGCAGGTCCTGCTTTGTTGGTTGTTGAAGTAGAACTGAGTCGCTTTTGTGCGTTCACATTTGTATACGTACACATAATGCGATCTCGGTACACTCAATTACTCTCAATTACGCTCTTGCTAGAACTTGCTGAAGAACTTGTGCCCATCAACGGTTGTCAGTCGTCTTGAAGCTTTAGTTCCGGGGTGAGAAATAATGTGTATCTGCTTGTGGTATATATGGACGGGTATCTTTTGTTGAGTGTTCGCACCACATTTTTATGTTTCGGAATGGAATATCAATTTGTTCAAAATTGTTTATGTTTTTGTTCATTATGTTGTTAAATTCTGAATCGTTTGCTTCGATGTGAAATTGTTTTAGATGAAGGTCTGGTGTTTTAGTTCTTCTACCTCGTATCGTGATAGAGCATCTGCAACAATGTTCTCTGTACCTTTAATGTGTAGTATTGTGTTGGTAAACTGTGCGATGTATTCTAAATGACGTGTTTGTCTTGGACCGCGTTCTGTTTTTGAGTGAAGTGCATTGGTTTATGATCGGTGTATACTGTGAATGTGTTGCCTTCTAAGTGATGTCTTAAATGTTTGATGGCGAAGTATATGGCGAGTAATTCACGATCGAATGTGCTGTATTTTGTTTCTGTTGGTGAAAGTTTTTTAGAAAAGAAAGCTAGTGGTTCTAAATTGATATTGTGTTCTTGTTGTATGACTCCACCGACTGCATCTACAGCAATTACTAGTTTCGCTTTACTATTAATATGGTTAAGCAGTATTTAATTAGCGGAGCCATCTTTTATTGAAGTAAATGCATCAAGAGTGTCTTTTGTCCATTTTAATTGATTGTTTTTGGTTTTTGATGTGTTGGTAATGATTTGATAGATTGGTCCTAATGTATGTGCGAGTTTTGGAATGCATCTGTAGCTTGTCATACCGATGAATTTTTGCATTTGCTTGACTGTGATTGGTTGTATGTTATTTTGTATGCACTTTTTCCCTTCTGTAGAAGGTTGTATGCAATGTTGTGAAATTTTGTAACTTAGAAATGTTATAGTATTTTATCAACTCCGACAATGCATTTGTTAGATTTGATGTTTAGTCCGTAATTGCTGAGACGTGTGAAAACTTGTTTTAAGTGTTGCAAATGTTGTTCTTCTATTTTGCTGGCAATTGGTATGTCGTCTAAGTATACGAATGTGAAGTCGAGTCTATTTAGAAATACGCTTATGAACCTTTAGAATGTTTGCGCTGAGTTCCTCAAGCCGAAGGGCATTCAGAGGAAGTCGAACATTCCGAAAGGTGCAGTGATTCCTGTTTTGTGTATGACTTCAGGGGCCATTGGTATTTGGTGATAGGCTCGCACTAAGTTTAGTTTTGAATAAATGGTAGTGTTGTGTAAATTTATTGAAAAATCGTGTATGTGTGGTAATGGGTAGTGGTCTGGTACAGTTATTGTGTTTATTCTTCTGTAATCTCCGCATGGTCTCCAGTTGCTTGCTTCACGTTTAGGAGCTAAGTGTAATGGAGATGCTGTCATTGAGTTAGATGGTCTGCAGATGCCAGCTTTAACTAAGAAGTCAAATTCTTGTTTAGCTATTTTCATTTTTGGCAGGTCTAGACGTCGAGGTTTGTTGTAAGGTAATTATCTTTGTGTTGTTATATGGTATACTGTTTTGTGTTTGGTGCAGTATAATCTGGTTCTGTTGTGAGTACAGAGAATTTTTTGAGTAACTGAGTATATATGTTATTGATTGAAAGTAACTTCGGTAATGGTGTTTCTGTGTAAGCCGAAATGGCATTTATGGTTTCGTGAGTGGGTCAATGAGACGTTTCTGTTTTAAGTGAATGAGTAAACGGTATTTTGCTGAGAAAATCAGCATCTAAAATTGGTTTAAAAATGTCTGCGATCAAAAAAGTAAATTACGTCTTCATTTTAGATTAAGTGTTAGTAGTTTTTTACCATAAGTTACTATTGAAGTGCCGTTAGCGGCTATCAAAATAATGTCGGACTTTTGTTTCTGATTTTTGAATTTAGAAGATGGGAGTACAGAAACTTCTGCTCCAGTATCTACGAGAAATTTTAAGTTGTTTGTATTATCGTGAATGAAAAGATGCGTGTAAGTTATGAGACTTCCGTCATCAGCCGTCGTGATGATGGAGTCTTTTAGTTTAATGTATTATGTTGGACGAATGAACATGGTTTTTCACATCGTCTGGCGTCTTTACCAAATTTATAATGGTACCTACATAGACGGTTTGGGGAACGTTGACGAGAGCTGTTTCGGAAGTTATATTTATCTGTTACTAGTGAAACTTCTTGATCGAGAATTTGAACGATGGTATGATCTTTCATGATCTCGTTCTAATCTAATTGATTCTACCCCTAGTGTTAACTTGTTGATTTTATCAAGAAGTTGTGTGTGAGAATGATTCATTTGTGTGTAGTTCAGTAAATTTGGTGTATTGTGTATTGCAGAAATTTCGTGTTCGGTCATTACTTCCCATAATCTATCTACTAAGCTAAGGAGTTCTTCTAAATCTTTGTTGTTTGCACTTGTTGAGGCAATGTTTATGTTCTTCTATAATTTTCGAGTCCAAAATATCCGTAGAAATTCTGGATCTACCGAAGAGCCTGCTAAAAGAAGTAGTGATCTGTAGAATTGCGATGGTTTTCGGTCACCCATCTCTGTGTCAGAAAATAATTTAGCAAGACGTTTGTTTTCACTTAAAGAGTGACGTTGAATGAACACTCGTTTTAGTCCTTCATACAGATTATCTATTGGAGGTTTCTGTAAGTAGTCTAAAACTGTGATTATTGCATCTTGTGGTAGTGCGGTGATTAAGTATTCGTATTTAGTTTTGTCTGTTATGTTTTTGGTGTTGAATTGAATTTCCGCTTGGATAAACCATGCTTCTGGACAATTTGTCCAGAATTGTGGCAATTTAACCAAAGTGGCATGGATTCCCAAGGGAGTATCGTAGGGGTTAGGTAGTGTGTCAGTGTTGAAGGTGATAAAGTCTCCGTCCATGGCTCCATGGCAAGAGGGGTGGGTGGAATGGTTTGGTGTTTGTAAAGGGTGGTAAGGGTCATGTATTGGGTTAGGTTGGGTACGATTCAATGTAGGGTGAGGGGGGTACGATTTAAGTTCATTATAGTGTGAGGAGGGGTTGGGTTCGTTCTATTAAAAATTTAAGTGTATGAGTAAGTTCCTTAATATGTACATAATGTGTAGTGAAGTGCCTACGAGAAGCAATCGATAAGTTTCTTCCCTCCCTATCGTTTGACATTCGTTTTGAAAACTAAATAAGTACTTATCCTGCTGTTGTTATTTTGGTGTCACCGATTGTGGTTGTTTTTGTTGCTGCGTTTGACGCTGTTGTTGATGTTACTGTTGATGTTTATGGGTTGCTGCTGTTCAGGTTCAACAGTTTTTGAACGTATCCGTTGTGCTACGTAAATATTATTGGTGATAATTTCGGTGCTTGTTGATGCTATTGTTACTGCTGGATTTTTACTGTTTAGTGTAGCCAAAGTGAAAACGTCACTTTTTTAAAATTTGAAGCTAAGTCCATTGGTATATCAGGAAATATTTTCAGATATTTTCTATCTTCTGACGCTGTTGGATGATGCCGTTTATTATTACTTCGGGTTAAATTTGCTACTGACTATGCCAGCGATGTGTTGTTAGCATTAAGGGCTGATGAACGTCGTACGTTTTTAGCTGACGTTAAACTATTATATACTTTAATAAAGCTAAGCTGAAGAATATTTCATGTACCATAAACGAAATATCCAGCATTAAAAGCTGTCAAATGAAATGGTTGTCAATTCCTACATTGTGACAACCAAGCCAAAGGAAAGGAGGGGCGACTGTTTTCAACATAACGACTCCCTTGTTGATAGAAAACTAAGCCGTTCATCAAAAATTAGGGATGACGGTAGTCACAAGTAGGTTATGCAGCCGACCATATGACCATATAGTCACATCAGACCGATGAAAACTAACATCGCTCCTTGAATCAAAAGCAAAAGTTAAGTTTGTGGAGTAACGAGTCAAGCTAATCCACTCATATCAAAGCCAAGCAGTTTCCAACCATGTAGGACAAGCAGCGATCGAGAAAAGTGGGACCATGAACTAGGTAGGGTGTTTAACAAAAAAAGGAACTTATCTATAATTATAACAATTACATAATTAGGTATATATATATATAAATTTTCAATAAAAATTATGTTAGTAGATGTAAGTAGTTAAAAGACAAAAATTCTAATACACAATAATGTGTTATTAAGAAAAAACTATTACAACTTCTTAGCCATACTTTTTTCTTATCCCAAGGGGGGAGAAATGTTGTGGGTTCTTACCGCACAATAAAATATGTTATTAACATAAATAGCATATTTTATATACTTTTAGGATGATGATTAACATCATTCGTTAACATTAAAATTTCATTATTTAATACAACATAAAAGGCCCAAGCAAAAACCAAAATTGTGCAACCCGGAAGACATTTCGCTCCACTAGATTTGGAAAGAAAAATTTTGTGAAGTAGAATAAGTCTTTGTTATTGTGATTGCATGTGAAGATTTTTTGTATTAAATTGATATTGTAATCTTTATAATACGAGGTGTTTAGGTATTTTAGTTTTTAAAATAAAGAGAGTTAGTTTGAAACCAGCAAAGTGAACGAGTGTTTATTTTATCTTGGAGAAATGGCTATTACTACTAGGTAAGTATAGATTCCTCGTGATAAAAGTCTATTTCTACTTGCAGGTACAACTTCATCCATCTAAGTGTTATTCCTAGGAAGAGATAACTACTACATAACACAACACTATTAATTACAAATATCATCGTTTAATTTTCTGTATTTGATTTGTAGAAGCTTCAATATTTTGGTTTGCCTTTCTAAATATTACTTTCCTATCCATGAGTAAATGTGAAAGTGGCTTTTGTTCTTCGTGTATTCAATTTTTTTTTCTTAAAAAAATTAAATATTTACAGCAATATCATGTAATTAACATTTGAGAAGTTAGATGGATTTAATTTTATATAAATATTTTGGATCTTATAATTTTTTTTTTTGTATATATATTTTTTAGGGAATTAAATTCCACGTTTTATTTCGGTTCAAGTAGTATCTATTTTCCTCTTAAACATTATTTATAATGTTTATTACAATGTAGCGTTTTCTTCTCTATTATCTATTTTTTTTTTTAAACATAAAGGCTTATGTTTTAAATTTAGAACTAAACTAAACTAGGTACTACTTTTCTCTTCTTTTAGTTTTCAATGCTCTTTTTTTGTGTTTTAAATTTTTGATTTTTTTTAAAATGAAATAACACAATAAAACTACCTGGACTCCTTCGTGACACCCACACGCTACCGCCACGCCGCTGCACTGCTCTCTGCACTCTATCGCTGTTGCTGCCGTAGATGCCGAATTTATTTTGTTGTGATGATTGCTACTACTGCTGGTGTAAGTGGTAATTTTAATGTTGATACGGAGATGTGGTTGTTACTCCTGATCGTAGGAACTGGTGGTGGCTTGTCGTTGAATGTCGTTGCTCTTGTTGTTGATGTTGGTGTCACTTGTTAGAGGAATCGCTTTTGCTGCTCCTGTTGCAGATACGGTTGTACTGTATTGCTACTGAGATGCTGGAGTCTCTTTTTTCTATTTTTTTTTTAAATGGGTTCTTATAGCAAATCGACCATCCTGCCATAGAATCCTTATCCGGAGCTACACATTGGTTGCATTGTGTTAGATTCACCTTCCATCATATTAACATAGCTGTTTTGTTCTTCTTTGCTGTGGTCAGCTATGATTCGCACTTTTATGTCAAACTGCGAGTCAGTATATTTAAGTTGTAGCGCACCACGGAGAGTCAAGAATAAGAAACTCGCAAAATTCAAACAATTTTTAGCACAAAATGTATATTGTGGTTTCCTCTGATTTAATATTTATAAATCAATTTCTTTTTTTTTTTGATTTTTACATTCCAATGTTCTATTTAGTTGTCGACGAGCTCAATTTTTCTTTCACTGCCTGGACTTACTTATTCGATAACTCCAATTCTAATTTTAGCATTTTTCTTTTCTTCGGCTTTACCGAAGTTTCAAACTCGTCTAATAAATTTAAGATTTGAATACAGTTTTTTTTTCAATTTTATTTAAAACTTATAACCAGAGCTGGGCACTACCACTTACGTAGTTCTCTTCAATGCTTTTGTAGTTTTGTTGTTGAGTACTTTTTAAATAAAACTGAATTGACTGTTAAACTCTCCGATTTATATTCAGTTTTCATACTGAACGCTAGTTTTTTTTTCTCCTGAGTAATTTCTGTAATTTTTCATATATGGACATTTCAAATAAATTAATCAATAGTGCTACTTTGTGAAACAGTGATACAGTGACCAGAAAATTGTACAACATATTGTTTCAAAAGTGTTTAAAACTCCTTATAAGTACTCTACAAACAAAACAAATAACCTTAGGATTTTTTTGTTGCTGTTGTTTTTGCAGTAAATATTTTATCTCTTTTGTACTATTTTAGTTTTTTCGTTAATGCCTCTGCTGAGAAATATTTACTAGTACTGTACCTATATACTGTATCACAGTATAAATTTTGTTTTTTCCAATACTGTACTAAAGAATTGAGGACTACCAGCTTTTCGGAACTAATTTAAAAACTAATTTTTGTTTTTAGTTCTAAAATAATTTACTTAAGTTTTTTGGTTTCTTTTAAATGTTTTAAGATTTCAATATGAGCTCTACATTCTCGAAATGCCCTTCTAGATCTGCTACTGAGCGCTCCGTCTGCTGCTGGATGCGTGACTCTGTTGTTCACATGAAATATGCATAACTGAATCCAAGGGCTGTCGTTCGACTCAAACATATATAAGCTACGACAAATAAGGAAAGCTTTTCTAGAAGTATCGAATGAACTTCAATCTGTTCAGAAAAAGATTTCGGAACATGAAAACTTCTTCAAATCTTTTAGATGTTTGGATGAATCATATGTTTCGCCAATACGTAAGCGTAATCTTCGCAGTGACAAAAAATTACCTTCAAATCTACCATCTCAAGGATCTCTAGCCCTACCTATAAATCTTGTTCCATATCATGTGCCTGCTAACGCTCAATCACCTTCTCCTAACCTCATTAACATTTTAAGCTCTATCCCAATAGATGCTCCTGTCTTAAAACATACAATTTCAACCAACCTAAGTGAAAGAATGCATCGAATAACGCTGGTTTGGAAAATCCTCCTGTAATTTATGCATTTGTAGCTGCTATTTCTGCAGATTACAATAATTCAGGAGTTACAAAAGCTAATACTATTACTACTACTACGGCTACTACTGCTACAATAACTAATAAACGTTGTCTAATTCAGTTGGACCAAAAAAACTTGTAGCGTTGTCTCCGATGATTTCATCAGATTTTTGCTTCGAGACTTACTACTAACACAACTATGGACGATATGCTCTTTCATATAAACTCTCACCTTAAGTCAAGTTACTTATATATAACTGTTTATAAATTTAGGTTCTCGTATGCAAGGTATACTTCTTCGTTTAAAACAGCCTTGCCTTCGCATGTTATCGTAGTTTCGGCCGAATAATTCATTAATTCATGAATTCACTTCTCGGCCTAAACCTAATGCGTCATCACTAGCAAAGTTAATTACTCGTAACGAAAATAAAAAAAACTAAGTTATTCAGTAAAATTGAAACGTAATGTGAATAAAATATATAAAATAAAATAAATAAAATGAACTCGTAACGAAAATAAAAAAAACTAAGTTATTCAGTAAAATTGAAACGTAATGTGAATAAAATATATAAAATAAAATAAATAAAATGAACAGTTGTGATAAATGCAAAAATGCCATTCGTGGTGAATCGGGCATTAGATGTGCGGGAGTTTGTGGTAAAATATATCATTACACGCCTAAATGTTGTGGTTTGGACAACTATTCAAGTAATATATTTGACTCGTGCGAGAGTACGGTATATATGTGATAACTGCATGATGTACATAGAAAATGTTGATGCAGTGGTGAGAGAAATGCATGAAACTGTAAGAAAAAATTGTGGCTATTTAAATGAATATAAAAAAGAATTTGAAGAGTGTTTAAAAAAACATGAATATGAAATAAAAAGTCTGTTGGAAGCCATTGAAATTAGATACACCGAAAGAATTAAATCCATGCAAATAGCTAGTGAAGCTTGTGAAAATAGTGTTCAGGTAATAAGCAAAATCAGCGAATTTAATGAAACTTTCAAGAAGCAAAGTCTCCCCGTACCTAGACCTAAATCCACCCCGGGACCGACTTCATGTCATTGCATCGGAGTGGGGTCCTTTAGATTTCGCTTAGAGGCCCCCCTGGGTTAATAATACACTGCGTATGTGTATGTTCTGCACTTACTCGTTAGCTACTCTAGCGGCATCTGCTTCTCTCGTTGAGCCTTCGGTCGCCTCCAGATCTCGTTTTTGCAGCTTCAGTATCCTTTCTGAGTATTTCAGGATTAAGAACCAGTGTTCTTCGCTAGACACTATTTTCTCGACGATGTTGTTAGGTGATACAGCGCCCATTTCGCTCTCGATGGCATCTCGCATTGGTTACCACCTTTTACAGTGGAAAAAAGTGTGTTCTGCGTCGTCGTTGTCGGAATCGCCATACAAGCAGCAGGGTGTTTCACATTTATTAATGCGGTGCAGGAATTTTCTGAAGTAGCCATGACCTGATAGCAGCTGTGTCAGGTAATAGTTTGTATCACCATGTGTTCGAGCCGTCCAAAGTGAGATGTTGGGGATCAACTGGAACGTCCATCTGCCATGCTCCTCGTTAGTCCATCGTTGTTGCCATATTTCCGTTGTCTGGTCTCTCGCTGAATTAGCTGCCTGTTCGTTGTGGGTGCCGTTTTGTTTGAGTTCATACAGCTTCTTTCTTTCTTGGGCCAGGAGGTCGATTGGAATCACTGCTGCTATTACCATGACGGCTGCTCCTGATACAGTGCAGTATGCTGACGCTATTCGCAGAGCGGCTGTTCTTTGCACTTTCATTAGTTGCTTTCTTCTGCTGTCGGTTTGTACTGTGTCTGCCCATGCTTCGCTTCCATAGAGCAGGATCGCATTAGTGGTGGACATTAGCAACTTTCGCTTGCAGGCAGCAGGGCCATTTACGTTTGTCATCAATCTGCTAAGTGAGGCTGTGGTTTTTGCTGTCTTTGTTGTTGCGTGCTGTAACTGCGCCAGGTACGTTAGTTTTGGGTCAAGTCTTAACCCCAAGTAGTTAACCACCTGCTGCGTCATAATTACGTCTTGGCCTACACGCATCTCAATTTCAATCGGATTATGTTTTTTACTAAAAAACAGGAGCTCAGTTTTATGAGTTGCTAACTCCAACCCTCTCGAACTAAGCCATGCTTGCACTCTGATCATGACTTGATTTAGTCTTCTCTGTGCATCGTCTGTATTTCTAGTGGTGATAACGGCAGCAATGTCGTCAGCATAACCGACTAGGAAGGTATCGTCGGGCATATCGATGCTAAAGATTTCGTCATAGCTGATATTCCAAAGTTCATGGCCTTGGATTAAGCCCTGTGCTGCTCCTGATGTTACTATCTTCTCTTTTGTTCCGCTCTGCGTACTGTAAATCAATACACGATCGCTGAGATAGCTGCGAATAATGCCTATTAGATATGCTGGTATATGAAACCGCCGTTCCAGCGCGTCTGTGATATTTGCCCATCTTAGGCTGTTAAATGCATTTTTAACGTCTAGTGTAGCAAGCAAGACAACTGGTCTTAAGAAGTGAGTGCCCTGTTGCGTCACTTTCGCTGCTGTTACCACTTGGTGGATTGCGCCAACTGTTGATTTTCCTGTTATAAAACCATGTTGTCGAGTGCTTAGACCGCCGGCGGCTTCGATGGCAGACTTAAGTCGCGGTTTGATAAGTTTTTCATACAATTTTCCTGCTGTGTCAAGCATACATAAAGGTCTGTATGCGGATGCACTCCCCGGGTCTCCCTTTCCTTTGCTTATAAGCACAAGGCGTTGCCGCTTCCATCTCTCAGGAAAGTGTCTTTCTCTTAGACATGCATTGTACATTTTTGTTAGGATTTCTGGCCGCTTGTCCGCAATCTCCTTTAAAACTTCTACTGGTATAACGTCTGGGCCAGGGGCTCTTTGGTTTTGGAGCGTCCTTGCTGCTACTTTTATCTCCGCCTCCGAGAAAAGATCAATTTCTTCACTGTTTGTTGCGTTTGCGTCGGTATTTCTTTCCAGCTCGTGGGTTGGGAAGAGTGTTGCGACGATTGTATCCATTGTTTGTTCATCCATCTCTGATACCGATGACTTTATTCCTAGTTTCCGCATGACAACTTTATATCCAAGGCCCCATGGGTTGTTGTTAACATCTTGAAGAGTTCTATCCACTTCACTTTTTTGCTCTTAATGATAGCTGCTTTAAGATCTTTTTTAGCCTGCTTGAAAAGGGCTTCTTCGTTAGCTGCGGATCCTCTTCGCCTTGCTCTTGTGTAGTTTCGTCTACAGTGTAGGCAGGTTTGTCTCAATTGAGCGATTTCTTCGTTCCACCAGTATGCTGCTTTTCTGTTTCGGGAGTAACGGCTGACTTTGGGCATTGCTGCATTACATGCTTCTTTAATTGCATGCATTATCTGTCCAACTATTATTTTAGAGTCATTTCGACTATGAGATGGAGTGAAGACTGCATCCATCATCGATATTAGGGCTGTGGTGTTCAGCTTTCTTACATTCCATTTACGAGGGTCCGACGGGTTCCTATTTAAAGACGCCTGCTGTATCTCTCGGTCCACGCAAAAGGTAATGTATTGGTGATCGCTTCCAGTATAATCTTCCAATACATGCCAATTGCTTATTTTTCCTGATATTGTTTCCGATACCAAGGTGATGTCTGGAATGGTGCCTTCGCAGCCTGGTCTTCGAAACGTTGCGGTGCTTCCGATGTTAGCTACAGCAAGGCCAAGTCTTGCTGCCATGTCAAGTACACTGCGTCCTCTAGGATTAGTAATCGGCATACCCCATTCAACTGCTCTTGCATTGAAATCTCCAGCAACAATAAAGTTACCTGCTGTTTCGAGGATCTTGTCCTCAATCCTATCTAGCTTTGCTTGGAAATCCTGTGTTATTTCACTCGGTGTTAAATAGCAACTCATAACCAAAACATCACTAATACGGGCAAGAACATAGCCCGGGCCCGTACAACATAGCGTTGCCGTTACGCTGCTCGATCTTCGAACCATGTTCCGCTGTTTTTCCTAGTGTACTGCTCGCTTATAATGACGTAGTCTATTCTTTTTTCTAAGGCAAGCTGGGATAGAAGGGCGTCAGCTGTCTTGCATCTGAGCATGTTTGCCTGAAGAACCTTCATTGCTCGTATGCTTTACACTTGCGAGAGCCAGGTACGTGGTCCACCGGTGTGTGTCCCTTTTCCGAGCAAATGCAACACTTTGGTGAGTTTTTACAGTCCTTCAGCTTGTGACCGTTTTCTCCGCATCTGATGCACAAACCCTGTCCAAATCTATCTGGTCCTTTACAGTCATATTGTAAGTGACCAGAACCAAAGCACCTATAACACCGCTTTCTCTCTTCATGTTGTTTAACTCTGCACATGGTCCATCCAATCCGTAGCCTCTGTGCATCAAATATGTGATGGTGTCAGTAAAATTGCAACAGTCTCCGAGTCCTTAACAGAAATAAAAAAACAAATCTCGAAAAACAACGAAAACAAAAGTGATGATCAGCTAAAACAAAGTGTCAAAAATATTTCAAAGTCAGTCAGTGCACTTACACATGAAATAAAAAAGAAAAACAACGTTTTAGTAGAGCAAAACAGAAGCAAAAGTCTATATTCTGATATTTTGAAGAATAATGAATCATCTGTCGTTGTTTACCCCAAAAGCAAGAGTCAAATGAAACCAGAAAACAAATTAAAGAGAAAATAGACCCAACTAATATAAACATAAACAATGTGGTGAACAAAAATGATGGTTGCGTGGCGATTAAATGTGGCGACAAAATCTCGTCTGAAAAATTAAGAAATGAAATTGAACTTAAATTCAAGGATGAATATAAAGTAATTGTGCCTGCTAAATATAACCCAAAAATTTGTATTATGAACCTAGAAAATGATGAAGTACAGGACCACATTGTAACAAAAATAAAAAAACAAAATTGCGAACTTATTGATGGAGACATTAAATTAGTCCACTTGTTTAAAAACAAAAACAAATGGAGGAACTTGAACGCTGTCTTCGAGGTGGATAGTCTTAGTTTCAATAAAATAATGCAATTAGAGCTTATAAAAATAGGGTGGGTTAAATGTCCAGTGAGAGAATATTTTAACCTCACGCGGTGCTTTAGGTGTCAGGGCTTTAACCATAAGTCAAGCACCTGCAAAAACAAAGTAGCATGCATGAAATATGGTGGCGATCACTCCATTAAAGATTGTAACAGCGAAAATCTTATTTGTACAAATTGCACAGAATTGAATCAATCATTAAGTATGAATATTAAATGTGATCACTCTGCAAATGACAGGAACTGTCCAGTATTTCTTCGAAAAATAAAAGTGATTAAAGAAAGAACTCAATATTAGCAACCAAACCTACTGAATTATTGGTGTGATAATGCTCAAGGCCTAACAAACAATTTTAATGAAATTGAATTTTTAGTAAACAATAATACTTTCGAAATTGTTACATTTTCTGAAACGCATTTAACTAATGAAGTTGATGATGCTGAAATAAATCTTCGTAACTATAGTCTTCAGTACAGATTAATTAATGAAATACATATTCCAATGAAAATATGGTGCTTGTGTTACGAGATTTTCACAAATGATTTTAAAGAAACTGTTGCGATATTTTATAGATCTCCAAGTAGTTCAGAACGTGAATTTTGTTCAATTTTCTCAGATTGGCTAGATATAGTGTTACACACCAATTTTAATATAGTGATTTTTTTAGACTTTAATATCAATTTGCTAGACATTAACTATACTTACACTAAGGTTTTAAATGATATTTTAATACGAAACAATTTAAAACAAATAATTGATAAACCGACAAGAATTACGGAGTTAACGAGGTCATTAATTGACTTTGTTATATGCCCCAGAGAGATAAAGATTTATGCAGATACTGCTCCAGAACTTAAAGTCAGTGATCATGAAGCAATAATGATAAAAGTGCCCGTGAAAAATAAGAAACCTATAAACAATACAAAATATTTCGACATTTTTATATATACTAAAAGTCAATTTAGAGAATTTCTTCGGGAAACATGTGATCATGTCAATTACAATATAAACAATATAAACTTTAATGTTTTATCATCTACATTAGAAGAAAGTTTAAAGCATTGTGTAATAAAGCTAACCAGAAGAACTAAAGTTAATGATGATAATCATAAATGGTTCACAGACGAACTTAAAAGTTTAAAATACAACAAAATTCAATGCTTCCGTGAAGCGAGTATTTTCAACAGGTCAGAAGATTGGCATGTTTACAGAAACATACGCAACATATACAAAAATAAATTACTTCTTGCTAAAAAAAATTACATTTGCAACAAAATTGAATCATGTCACAATCAAAAGGATATGTGGAAAACAATTAAAAGTTTGGTTTTAAGGGAGGAAAAGGTTAAAATCAGTGAAATTCGGTTCGGTGATAATTTGGAAAGTGATAATTATGTTATTGCTAATAACTTCAATTTATACTTTATAGAAAGCATTAAGATAATTAGGAATTCAATACCTTCAACCACTAATCTGTCTATCGTTAACTTTCCTGAATTCCAAAATGTTTTCAAATTTAGAAAAATCAATTTAAGTGAGCTAAAAATAATATGTAGAAAGATGAATCCAAAAAAAGCTTTTAATCTTAATGTAAAAATTTTACTGGATTGTTTTGATATAATTGGTCCAATAATACTACGAATAGTTAATGAGTCCTTTATATGCGGTGAGTTCCCTAGAAACTTAAAGAAATCTACAATTATCCCAATACCTAAGCAGTCTGGCACAAATGATTGTGAAAAATTTAGACCTATTAATATAATGCCAATGCTAGAGAAAATTGTGGAAAAGTGTGCGTACGAACAATTTTATAAATTTGTGTGTGATAATATTCTATTAATTGAAAACCAGTCTGGATTTCGTCATAATAACTCCTGTGAAACATCTTTAAATTGGTTGATAACGACTCTAAAGGAACAGAGACATAGTGGCAATAAAATAATAGCAATATTTTTGGACTTTCAAAGAGCATTTGAGACAATTGATAGAGACATACTTACCAGTAAATTATCAAAATATGGGATTAAGGGCTCCGAGCTGGAATCGTTCAGAACGTACTTAACAGATAGAACCCAAGTGACTAACGTAAATAATTTAACATCGAGCGCAATTAAAACATGTTTTGGTGTCTCACAAGGAACCATTCTTGGTCCTTTACTGTTCCTAATATACTTAAACGATGTATGCAAAATATTAAAAACGTGCAAAATATCTCTGTTTGCTGATGATGCACTATTGTTTATAAGTGGTAAGGATCTTAGTGAACTTATTGATTACGTCAAAGAAGATTTAAACAACCTTTGCATATGGCTCCAATCAAACAAATTAAAAATTAATGTTAATAAGACTAAATATATGGTGATTAACAGTGGTGAGATTATTAATTTAATTATTGATGGGAAACCCATTGAACTTGTGAAAGAAATTAAATATTTGGGAGTCTTACTAGATGATAAACTGAACTTTAAAAGTCATATGACATATGTAGCGAAAAAAATCTCAAAGAAAATAGGGTTCCTCAAGAGGATATGAAAAAATATTACCACAATGTGTGCCATCAACATATATAATACAATAATTAAACCTCATTTTGAATTTTGTTCAACAATTCTGTTCATGGGTAATAATGATCATATAAATCAATTACAAATGCTACAGAATAAAGCCATGAGAACTATCCTTAAATGCAGTTACTATACACCAATTACGTGGATGCTATCTTGTCTAAAATGGTTAAATATTAAACAACGAATCACCTAAAATGTTTTGCTGTTCGTGTTCAAAATGAAATACAACATGGTGCCTAAATACCTAGCGTCGACTTTAATTTACGTAGGTGACTCGCAGCCATATAGTTTGAGGTCAAATTCTGATTTTAGACTCCAGTAATGTAGAGACTCTAGAACTCAAAACCAATTACAATATCGCGGTCTTAAATTGTTTAATGAATTGCCTTCAGCAATAAAAAATGAAAAAATATTAATAAGATTTAAAAAACTGCTAGTATTGCATCTCAAAGAGATAATTACATAAAAATATTTTTCTTTTGTTATTAGTTTTCTAAATAAACTTAATTTAAATAGACATTAAGATAACTATCAAAAACAGTATCAAATTATAATAGTAATTTTTACTAAATAAATATACATACATACATACATAAATAAATATACATACATACTTACATACATACAGGAGTAGGTGTTCTGATTACTGTTCGATCATCACTCTTTTCTGAGGAAATTATCCTCACAGAAGCAACGAATATTGAATTTTGTTGCATTCATGTAAAATTTGGGCTTCTTACCTTATTTTTTACGTATTCGTATATACCACCTTAATCTGCCATTGAAATTTATAATGCCCACTTTCTGGTTATAAATACAATCTATTCCAAACTTGAATCTAATGAACGTCTCTTAGCCACTTTAAATTGCCCAACGTTTCTTGGAGTTCCTGCTCTCAAGAACCAACCAAATTGTTCCCTGCATCTGATAACTTGCTACACAGTGAGCTCTTAAACGATATGTCTACGCATGATCTTTACCAATTGAACCATGTGGTAAATCATAATCATAATCTGATATCATCCAGCTATTAAGGTCCGCTCCTATAGTGTTGCCTGAAGATCTACATATATCATCCAACCCTGGAAATTATACTTGATGTACCATTCAAAGAATTTAAGGAGCGTTCTCCAGAAATACTCAATATTTTAAATTTCAAAAAAACAAACGTTACTTTGCTTAAAGATCAATTATCATGAGTAAACTGCGAATATATATTGTCACTTAACAAGGATTATTTAACTTCAGATAATCTTGATATTGCAGTGTTTGCTTTCAATAAATTTATTAACGAGTGTTTTGAATCATCTGTCCCCAGACATTCAAATAAGACTATGTCTGGCACTTGCTGGTTTATTACTAAAATTTGAAAACTACGAAATCAAAAAACTAAATTTTATAAAAAAAATAAATGAAACTTCCTCAAATATAACTGATTTTATCAATTACACTAAATTCAGATATAAATACCAACATCTGAATAAATGTGCTCATAAATCTTCTTTTTTTTTTAAGTTTAAAGCTGATATAAAACACAACGCAAAATCGTTTAGCATCTTCATAAATGTTAATCGAAATTGTTGCTCTTTCCCCTCTAACATGAAACACCATGACATTGTGTCTACATATTCTTACAAGTAGTATAATAATTCATATTATCCATTTAAGGTAAAGCCATGTCAAGTGTGCAGAAAAGTTTTAAAGACATAAAATCATCATTTAAGCTGGTCCAGATGGTATTCCCTACTCTATTTTTTTTTAAAAATTGTCACAGTGTACTTGCTTTTCCAGTTTATTTGCTTTTTGAATATTCCTTACTACTCGGATATATCCCTTGCACCTGGAAATTTTTATACATAATTCTATTGCATAAGTCGGGAAGTAAATCGTTAATAAGTAACTACCGTGGGATTGCAAAGCTAAGTGTATTGGCAAAAATGTTCGAAAATATCAACACTCCACAAATTGTACACAACATTGTGAAGGCGAAAGTCGGTAGGGCCTCGTTTTCGACCACAACTCCAACAGCAGCAGCAGAGCTACCGCTTATTTCTTATTTTCTATCTTTTTTATTTTTATGCACTATTTAAAAATAACAAGTTTACAATCGCGTTGGATCGTGTGAGAGTCGGAGTGAAGTTGCATTGAATGCCTAGGTGGCAACACGAGACACTACTGTCAATACACCAGGAGTGTCAACATACCAACGCTGTCATCAATCAGCTGTTACAGCCACAAAATGGTGAAATATTAAACCCAGCTGTTATAATGATACGTGGTGGAAATTAAACAAAGCGACAGGGTATAAAAGAAAAAACTCAAGCAAAAATAGGGACAGTTGTTTCGAGCCGGCGAAGGCAACAGTAAGACAATAAGCAACAGCAGTGGTCGCAGAAGTAGCAGTGGTCGCAGAAGTAGCAGGGATAGCAGTAGTAGCAGAGGCAGCAGGAGAAGCGGAATTAAAAGCAGTACTGACAGCGAGATTACAGGTACATTGTCAATTTCGTAGTGAGTAGAGTAGAGGTTCTGACTGAGTAGGCAGCATAAAACCGACGCCTAGAACTTGACACGCATACGATCAAGCTAAACTTGAGGTTTCCACAGTGACTCTCTCGCTACCGTATCAGTGAGTCACGGTGGAGGTTGAGAGCAAGGCAGAAAGGGAAGCTAGGCATCGCATGGGCAGTACACTCAGTCTTACCTTTTTCTCACAAATCTCATTACAACGACGCAGTTAAAACACGACGACTAGGATACGCTGACACGACGGCAAATACATAGATACATTTAATCACATAATTTACTCATATATATATATTTTATAAATAATGAAATAAAACTGAAAAAAAATCACAAAAGCTGTGCAACTCTCTCCTTTTAATAAAAGAGCCACTCCTCGCAAATTATAAATTTTTGTGACCGAACCTCTGGACTCCAGCGAGTCAAGATCCCCGGCCGAAGGTTCGTTACAATGGCACCCGAGCAGGGACCTAGCTTCTTTTAAAAAGGAGAAAACGAAAATAAAATATATATATGTTAAAAATTTAAGATTACAGCGAAGCGTGAAAACGACAACGTGGATACAGCGGAAAACAAGCAGTGTGATTACTACAGCGGGCCGAATCGTAAAAACAAACGCAGAAGCAGCACGTCACAACTTAAACGACACAAGCGACAAGGATCATATGTACGAGGAAAATTTTATGCTACGCCGGCGAAGAAAAACCTAGAAAAAATGCGACTTGAGTGAAAAATAAATTAAATAAAAAAACTTTCTTTTTTTAAAAATAAAATAAATAATAATACAGTGAAAAAAAACCATTGAGAACATTACGTGGTTACAGAATAAAGCGCGAGGAAAATAATTTAAAAAAAAAAATAAAGACTACAGTGGAATCAGACAGTGAAAATAAACTAGTGAAGAATCACTAAGTGAACTAAAACAAAAAAAAAAACAAAACAAAGTGCGCAATAAAACCGTTTTTAAAAAAAAAAGAATATAATAAAATTAGTGCGAAATGTTGAACGTGTCGTGGATCCACGGTTTAAGGAAGGATGAACTCACAACATATTGTAAGGAGTTTGGCGTCGATACCCAGGGCACCATGGACGAAATTAGGAAGCGTTTCAAGTCCTTTTTAACTGACGAAACCCACACCCTAGTTCAATTACAGCGACTTGAAGAGTTACAAACGCTGCACAAACGCGCAACGTCACCAAGCCCAAGAATGAACCAACCGAAAATATTGACGTCTTAGAGTTACCATTTGCAGCAAATAGAGCAGATACCAGCAACGAAGACGATCAGTCCAAACAAAATCCAGGGTCGTGCATACCCCACGCGTTAACTTAGCCAGCCGGCGTTACGCTAGCGGCTTACGGCCCAACGGTCATGGAACAGGTGCGTAAATGGGGATTGAAGTACGACGGAGTGAAGGAACCACTGATGTTTGTCGAGAGAGTGGAGGAATTGGCTGAAGCGTATGGTCTAAATATTGACCACATTCCTAGAACGATGCTGGAACTTTTGCGTGAAAATGCGCTAGCCTGGTATAGAAATAACTACCAGCAGTGGACTACTTGGGAGGCTTTTAAAGTCACGTTCCTGGATTTATTTTTGCCCCCAGATTTTGAGAATCTGGAGGACGAAATAAGAGCACGACTCCAACGGCCCTGTGAGACATTTAAAGAATACGTGTTGGCCTTACAAACAATGATGCGACACGCTCGCTTCACCAAAAGACAACAAATTGAACGGATTTTCAGAAACTGCCGCGCGGAGTATCAGTGGTATATCAAGAGGAAAGATTTTACCTCACTGGCCGAATTAATCGCCTTGGCAGACGACCTGGAGTGTATCCGACAGCGAGATACGGAAAGACAAACTGGAGCCACCAACCGAGCTGAACAACATCGAATGATGGCGCAGACGTGGGAAAATTGGATCAACGTTCACACGGCCTGCCGACGCTGTGGGCAAGACGGTCACTTCGAAAGGGAGTGCCGAGGGTCTCAGCGACTTTTCTGTTGGGTTTGTGGTCGACCAGATACTAGGACCATCAGCTGTTGCCGCCGAGCGGGAAACGCACACGTAGGCCGCCCACAACGAGGGGAGGCGGACACTCCAGAAAGGACCCCTCAACAAATGTAGTGCAAATATCATCCGACCGCAGACGCGTATACGCCAACGTCAGGGTTGGCGGAGACAGGGTGTCGGCCACAATCGACACGGAGGCGACGATGAGTATCGTACGCGAATCTTTTGCAAACAGTATACGGAACAAATCCACACAAGTGCCATATCGCGGAGAGGTCGTGCTAGCAGACGGCTCAGTTCGAGTATTGGATGGTGCTATCAAACGGAAGTTAAATATGGGGACCATCAGGATAGGTTCCAATTCATCATCATGCCTGATGCCACTGAAGACATCGTACTGGGGCTCGACTTCTTAGTGCACAGCGGAGCCACCATCACCATGGGAGGTATCGCACTCACACTGGGCAATCCTCAGCCAAACCAAAGCCGCCGTCATTCAACGAAGAATCACAGGGCAGCCCGTTGCCAGCACACAAAATCCCAGCCGACACATCAAAACAGATACTTTTAAGCTTGAAGCACTCCAGACAGCCAGGTTTATGCTCGCAAGAGAGTCAGCAGCAGAAACATCGGCCTAGCGAGCGCTAGCGGCCATACCGGTGTACGAAACGAAGGCGGCAACGGACACAAGAAGAGCCACCATAAAGAAAGATGATAGCTTCACCACCAGAGTCCTCCACAGCCATTAAAGATTTTCTTACTGAAGAACTAAAAAATTCGAAGAACTACAAGGCGTCACCCAGATCACCACGCACCGGATCATCATGATGGATGATAGACCTGTCAAGCAGAGATATACACCCCGAAACCCTGCGATGCAAGCGGTTATCGACGAGGAAATCAACAAACTGCTGTCCAAAGGATGCATTGAGCTATCCTACAGCCCGTACAGTGCCCCCATTGGGGTTGTTCGGAAAAAGACAGGAGCATGGCGATTGTGCATCGACTACCGCCAGCTGAATAGCAGATCAGTACCAGACGCATACCCACTTCCCCGGATAACGCACATTTTGGATCGCCTGCGTAACGCCAAATACGTCAGCAGCAGTGATCTCAAGGATGGATACTGACAGATTCCGATTGAGGCAGCAAGCAAGCAGTATACTGCATTTACGGTTCCAGGGCGTGGGCTCTACCAATGGAAGGTCATGCCTTTTGGCCTTCACTCAGCCCCTGCCACTTTTCAGCGGGCCCTTGATAGGCTCATTGGTGCAGAAACGGAGCCGGTCGCGTTCGCTTACCTAGACGATACTGTTATCACCGGAGCAACCCTGGACGAACACCTACGCAACCTGCGAGTAGTGTTTCGGCGATTACGGGACGCAAATCTACGAATTAATCCCGACAAGTGCGAATTTTTCCAGACCCAGATAAAATATCTCGGCCATGTGGTAAGCGGCGAGGGAATAAAAACCGACCCAGGCAAGGTAGCAGCGATTCGTGAGCTAGACCCCCACAGAACATACGCGGAGTACGGCGGTTTCTCGGGGTTGCCTCATGGTACCGAAGTTTTGTGCCCGACTTTGCATCGGTGGTCCAACCCCTGACATCCTTGCTTAAAAAGGGCAAACACTGGAAGTGGGGGCAAGAGCAGCAACGCGCGTTTGAAACCCTCAAACATAAACTCACAGAGGCCCCGGTGCTGATTTGCCCAGATTTCAGTCAGACCTTTAGCCTACAGACCGATGCCAGTGACTTGGGACTCGGAGCAGCTCTGACGCAGACCCTTGACGGGAAGGAGCAAGTGATAGCCTAAGCGAGCCGAAGCCTGAACAACGTGGAAAAGAACTATGCGCCAACCGAAAAAGAATGTCTGGCAATAGTATGGGGTATTCGGAAAATGTGTCCCTACTTAGAGGGCTACCTGTTCATCGTATTAACGGACCATCTATCTCTAAAATGGATGAACTCAATCGAAAGTCCCACGGGGCGCATAGCGCGATGGGCCTTAGAGCTACAACAGTACCAGTTCACAGTCCAATACCGGAAAGGGAAGCAGAACGTGGTGGCTGATGCGCTATCCCGACAACCCCAAGAAACGCTAAGGGTAGCCACAGTGAACAGCACGACAGCAGACGACTGTCCCTGGTTAAAAAAAAAAGAAAATTGAAGTACGGCAACAACCCGCAAAGTTTCCCGACTACACGGAAATCGGAGGTCACCTGTACAGGCATTTACCTAGCCACCCCAGTGACGAAGACTGTGCCCAATGGAAACTCTGTGTGGCTGCTCCTCTACGGAAAAGAGTACTGGAGGAGAACATCGCATCGCTAACAGGCACTAATGTCCCGGGATGTTTCGAGACGTCAGCCGCTACGTGAGAGGCTGCGAGCTATGCCAGCGTTACAAGTCCAGTCAACAGGCCCCAGCGGGGGAGATGCTGATAACCATCCCTGAAGAGCCCTGGGCAACACTCTGCGCGGACTTCGTAGGACCCTTGCCGGGGTCAAGTCATGGAAACACTATGCTATTAGCTACGGAAAGCCACCGCGGAGGGTGTGGTAAAGGCGTTTCGAGAAAGAATACTGGTACGATAAGCCGAGTTTTGAGAGCCTACTTTGAGCAAATCGGAGTTCAGCAGCGATTTACCGCACCCTACACGCCACCGAGAGGGTCAATAGAACTATCAAAGCGATGATAGCGCAGCTGGCCAATAACTGCCATAAGACCTGGGACGACCAGCTCCCCGAAATATCCTTAGCTTATAACACCAGCGCGTCAGAAACTACTGGGTACAGTCACGCCTTTTTGACCCAGAGTCGACAACCTCGGCTACCCCGAGCACTGTTCGATGAGGTTACCGCAGGCACGGGCAAGTCCAGAGAAGATCCAGAGTCAGGAGCAGCGCGCCTGCGGGATATATTTGACATCGTGAAGATCAACCTAGCAAAGGCTGCCCAAAACCAGGCCAATTAGTGTGGGTCCGACAACACCATCAGTCAAAAGCTATCGAAAGTTTTGCGGCCAAACACAATAAAAAGTCCTAACTTAACTCTCTTTAATTTTTCCTCTCTCATTTACAGACGATCACATCAAGCCATGAACCCAAATCGGGATACGTGATCGACAAAGAGAGGTTTCGGCAGCTGCACCACACAGCAAAAAGCAAAGTCCTTCAGCTGAGTTTCTTGTCAAAATTTCGGATACACAACTGCATAGTACGCAGCAGAGTTACATAAAAGTTTCCGTACGAGGTGAAAAATGGAGCGTAACAAAGCAACATCAAGTTGGTTACCGTATTACCCCCGGAGTGAGAGAGAAGTGTGAAGACGAAAGTCGGCAGGGCCTCGTTTTCGACCATAACTCCAACAGCAGCAGCAGAGCTATCGCTTATTTCTTACTTTCTATCTTTTTTATTTTTATGCACTATTTAAAAATAACTAGTTTACAATCGCGTTGGATCGTGTGAGAGTCGGAGTGAAGTTGCATTGAATGCCTAGGTGGCAACACGAGACACTACTGTCAATACACCAGGAGTGTCAACATACCAACGCTGTCATCAATCAGCTGTTACAGCCACAAAATGGTGAAATATTAAACCCAGCTGTTATAACGATACGTGGTGGAAATTAAACAAAGCGACAGGGTATAAAAGAAAAAACTCAAGCAAAAATCGGGACAGTTGTTTCGAGCCGGCGAAGGCAACAGTAAGACAATAAGCAACAGCAGTGGTCGCAGAAGTAGCAGTGGTCGCAGAAGTAGCAGTAGTAGCAGAGGCAGCAGGAGAAGCGGAATTAAAAGCAGTACTGACAGCGAGATTACAGGTACATTGTCAATTTCGTAGTGAGTAGAGTAGAGGTTCTGACTGAGTAGGCAGCATAAAACCGACGCCTAGAACTTGACACGCATACGATCAAGCTAAACTTGAGGTTTCCACAGTGACTCTCTCGCTACCGTATCAGTGAGTCACGGTGGAGGTTGAGAGCAAGGCAGAAAGGGAAGCTAGGCATCGCATGGGCAGTACACTCAGTCTTACTTTTTTCTCACAAATCTCATTACAACGACGCAGTTAAAACACGACGACTAGGATACGCAGACACGACGGCAAATACATAGATACATTTAATCACATAATTTACTCACATATATATATTTTATAAATAATGAAATAAAACTGAAAAAAATCACAAAAGCTGTGCAACTCTCTCCTTTTAATAAAAGAGCCACTCCTCGCAAATTATAAATTTTTGTGATCGAACCTCTGGACTCCAGCGAGTCAAGATCGCCGGATGAAGGTTCGTTACAACATTAACCAAGAAAATCTACGGTAACTCATTCAAACTGATGTAATCTATACTAATGTTAGCAAAACTTTTGATGTGGTTAATCATAAACTCTTGTTACTGAAGCTTTCTCTTACAAATTTTCCCATAAGTTTGCTAAATTGGATTCAGTAATATCTTTCCACTAGAGCCAATCTTTTAGTTTTAACATCTCCAAATCTAACAATTTTATTGTTACTTCTGATGTTCCTCAAGGAAGCCACATTGGATTTTTGTCCTTTACAGTTTTTACTAACGATTTACCCACAGTTTTAAAGTACTGTAATATTTTAATGTACGATGATGACGTCAAGGTTTTTTATCCACTTAAACATGCATTTGAGTCATCATATGTTCAGTATGATGTCAATAACATTTTTGACTGGTGTAACGTTTGCATAGATCTTGACTTAAGTAAATGCAAGTATATGACTCGCAAAAAACTCTTTTGAGGACTTAGGCGTAGCAATGGATTCAAAGCTTAAGTTTAATATACATATTGACCGAATAATCAATAAGGCTAATAGTATTCATGGTTTTATAAAGCGTTGGTCTTAAGAGTTTCGTGATCCATAAATCAGTAAAACCTTATTTTCGTCTTAAGTTAGACCTATTTTGGAATAAGCATCAGTGGCTTGATGCCCTCGGTAGCACATAGATGCCATTAAGTCATTACGAAAACAATTCTTGCTTTTTTGCCTCCGTTGTTTCGCTTGGGATCCAACAGTTCATTTAGCACCATATTAACAATGGTTAAAACTAATAAATTTATCATCTCTTAGAAATCGTAGAGTAATGCTAAATAATTTATTTGTCAAAAAGCTTATTAATGGTATCATTATAAGCTAGTATCTGTTGAGTAACTTATATATAAACGTGCCTCAACGTCCCATGAGACGATTTGTACTGCTGAATTAAAAACATGCAGATCGAATTACTTGCTGCAAGAGCTCATTTTACAATTTCTTAAATCAAATAAAATTTAATCGTTTCAGTTGATCTAGACGCTTGTGGATGAATGAATGCTTCTCCGACAAAATATTGTCAGGAGATAGGCATCTGCCCGACCGATTATGGTCTGCCACTACCGAAGCTTTCTGCCTAATTTACCTATTTTCCACTGCTGCTGGTAGGTATCTACCCGACCAGACGAGATTAGCCACTGGCGTGAACCTTTTTAAATAACTGCTGCTTTCAGGCATCTCCCCTTCCAGACAAGGGCAGCCATTAGCGCGGAAATTTAAGTCACTGCAGCTTTCAGGTATCTACCGACCTGATGAGGTCAGCCGTTAGCGCGGAAATATTTTATTACGAACATGTATTATGCTTACATATTTTCTCAATTTATGAGGGCTTAAAAGCTCAGTAAATAAAGTTGAATAAGTAAATTTACGTATATGATAAATTATTCTTTTTCTGCCGCAGTCGCGTGCGCACAGTAAGTTTTGCCCAGCTACGTTTATGACACATCGCATCTCTACACCACTTAAACCGAAATCACCAGCCTTTTTTTTGGTGGGAACTCCCCGTTGATCCAATCGCGTGATTTTGCTGTCATCCTCTTTCATCGGTTTTTTTATTATTGGTCCACGTTTAAGAGTCACTACGCTGTCGAAACTTTAGGTCATGGTCCAAATATAGTATTTGTTAGAACGTTAAGCATCGTTCAACTTTGAGTGCACGTGACAGAAGTTATGAAGATAAAAATCCTGCTTATAAAACAGTGATGTATTTAATATTGCTTTGTATCAAAATTAATAAGATAAATAGTCTCCGTATGCGAAATTTAATTTTATAATATCTTGCTAGAACAAGATATAAAATCATGATAAGGAGACAGCATATATCTTATGTTTTAATACTACGTCTCATGATTTCAGAAACCCACGAGAGGCACGTTAATGTCCATTTTTTGTCTCTTTACCAAAACAAATGTGAGTAAGATATGATTAGACTTTGATATATAATACAATATATGAGAGGTAGCCTAGTGGATAGCACACATGGCTATGAATCATTGGAGCATGGGTTCGGGACTGACTTTGGAAATTTGTAAATCGTAAGTAGAAATTAAATTTGATAATAAAATTAAATTTAATATAATAACGTTCTACAACGTGCTTATTGAGTAAATTGACATCAAAATAAAATTAAGTATAATATAATAAAGTTCAAAACATTTTTAAGGGTTTTTATGGTATGTTTTAAGCAACTCTGAAAGATACTTCACCGATTCGCTTGAAAGATTTCAAAGAGGGGGAAATTTATTTTAACTACATACGCTTATAAGCCCCCCTAAGGAATTTGTAAATAAAGTTCGTTGTATTTCTACTTGCCTTTAAATGAAGCTGTAAAATCTTATATTTGCTATTAGAATTATGTCTAAAACCGTGGTGTAAGCCGCTACCCACTCGCTGATACGCTGAAAACGTGAAGTCTCGGTATCACAAGGTTCGATAGACATGTTTTAGGTTTGAAGTAGCAAGACCTTTATCAAAGCGGAGTGATCTTAATCGCTACCAACTCGTTGATGAGATAGCAATACGAAGTCTAACAAACTTCGAGAGACAAATTTCAGGTTCGAAGTTGCGAGACCTGTATCAATGCGGAGTGATCTAAGCCCGTTATCAACCCGTTGATAAAGTTTAAATACAAAGTCTCAGTGTCAAAAGTTTCGAGAGACAAGTTTGAGGTTCGAAGTCAAGACGTTTATATCAACGTGGAGTGATTGAAACTGATACTTACTCTTTGATAAGACGACAATATAATGTTTCGGTGTTTCAAGGTTCGAGAGACAAGCTTTAGGTTCGAATTCACAAGGTCTGTATAAACGCGGGGTGATCTAAACTGCTGCCTACTCTTTGATAAAATGAAAATATAATGTGAAATGCCTGAGTTCTCTAGACAAACTGACTCGTGAATAGCCCCAAAAGGCCTTCAATAAGACGAAGCGCTCTAAATCACTATCAATTTGTTATTCAGGCGAAGAGCATGATGTGAACAGCTTAATTTCACAACACAGACAGACTCTTGGATAGCCACGCAAGGTCCTCATTAAGACGGAGTGATTTAAATCACTATCAACTTGTTATTCAGTTCACGACACATACTCACTGTTGGATAGCTACGTGAGGCCTTTATGAATTATTAATACGGAGTGATCTAAATCGCTGTAAGCTTGTTAATCGGGCAAAAAGCTCAATATGAACTACTTGGCTGCCTAATATCGACTGCCTGCTGCTAGGTTGAACTATTGTTAATACTACGTTAATACTGAGCCGTCAACGCCGCCGTTCAGCTGTTTGCATTGTTTGGTTGTCTTATGTGTATGCCAAATTGTGCCTTGTGCTGTTGGTTGTCACTCATGTCGTGGTTGCTTGGTTCTAGCTAATATTGAAAATAACAGCTTAGACTAGGTTATATAATAACAAAAATAAGTAAAAACTAGTAAAGGTGTTATCTTCGGGCAGGCCGAAAGTCACATACCCTACACTGCATTAAAAGTACTTTTTAAATAATTGTTAAAAAAATGTTGAAGAGGTTGAGTAAGTCGAAAATAATGTAAAATGGTTCAAAAATGTTTAAAAAAACTGAAAATGTCAAAAGAATATAGGAAATGTTAAAAAAATAGAATAGAAATGAAAAACATGAAATATGTCACGCCCACTTCTCCAATTCCACCCACTTTTGATATGACATTCGTGATTGATATGCACAAACCAAATTTTAGCACAATAGCTTGTATAGTTTGCGATATGTGCCGTAATTATTCTTAAAATTTAGGGCGGTGACACACCCACTAATACAATCCAGTCAGATTTTGATCCACAAATATCCTTCCATAAACAAACCTCTTACACCAAATTTCAGTATGATTGCTCATTTATTTCGATAGTTATGCCACTTAAGGTATTTTAATTGTATGGGAGGTGCCACGCCCACTGTTACTATTTCAAAAGTTTTTGATTCATATTTAAACCACTTACATCAAATCTCAGATCAATTGCACCAATTGTTCAATTAAAATAGCACTTACAACTTTATGTGAATGAGGTAGGTGCCACGTCCACTGATTCAATCTTGTCAAGTGTCATTGAATTTCAAAGCTTATAGTAACCGGCACCTCTTCACAAAATTTTATAAAGATTGCCCTCATTGCACACTATCTATAGTATTTAACGTATTTTGCTTATATGGGAAGTGCCACACCCACCGGCACCATTGTACCAAAATTTTGCAAGAAGACACCTTTTAGCGAGTATATCTACCATATTAAATTTCATAGCGAATGCGTTGTTAGTTCTCTTTTTATAACGTTTATAAATATTGTAGGCTGTGCCACGCCCTTCAACAAAACTTGCCAGAACATTGAATAATTTTGTATTGATGACTATTTTCAGTGATGATCCCTAAAATTTTTATGAAAATCGTATGTGCCAATTTGGAGATATACGAAATCCAAATTTTCGATTGCTTAAAAGTGTCACGCCCACTTTTACAATTCCGCCTACTTTATGCGCAATTCAAGATTCATAAGATCTGTATTCAAGTACCAAATTTCATCACAATATCTTGCAAGGTTTACGAGCTATGGCGTTATAAAAGTTAAAATTTAGGGCTGTGCCACGCCCATTTAAGAGTCTTTGCAAACTTTAAACCTAGCCTAATCTTAATTTTGTTCTTATCTTCACCAAATCACCAAGTTTCATCAAAATCGCAGCAACTTTTTTTCAAAATGGACTTGGGTATATTTACATAGAGTATGGGCAGAAGGCGTGGCCGTAAGCCGATTTCGCCAATTTTTATATGCTAGCAGCTTGCAAGAAGGTTTGACCTGTGTGCCAAATTTCATTGAGTTAGCTTGCTAAGTTTTTTCGTAAACCTGATTTCAACAGACAGACACACAGACAGACAGACAGACAGACGGACAGAGCTATATCGACTCAGGTGGTGACGCTGATCAAGAATATATATACTTTTCCATACCTGCCACGCCACCTTCTATGCGTTACAAACGGAATGACAAAGTGAATATACCCTCTGTGTAGGGTATAATAACGGTTTGTATGTGGGGCGATTTTCATATAAAAATCGTTGTGACATAACCTTACTTGTCCGAATATTTCTTAGCATTTGGAAAAATTGTGAGCTGTACCTATATACAGAAACGAAAAAATTTGTTCTTGTACGAAAGTCTATCGCTTTTTCTTACATCGTATACGTTCTTTTATGAACGATCGAAAAAAATTTTGGCTTGCATGACATAGATAACAAATGGAACAATTTAACCTGACATATGTCACCAATTACCAGGTTAAATTGTTCCATTTGTTATCATTGTCATGTTTGTTGAATAAAAATTCATTGATCAATTAATAAAAATTTTACGATAATATGAATAATGAAATATCGTTTATTATAATAAATATTTAGTCGCTATTACCAATTTTCTTAAATTCTTAAATTTACTTCTTCAACTTTGTTTTATTAAAGACCTTTGGTGACTTAACATCAAGCTCAGACAGAATGTTATGAGAGTGTAACACGTTAGCATTAACGATTACGTTTAGCACTTTATTACTCAAAGGTTTCGTGTATATGTTTTAGTTTTTTCCGTTGATTTAATTCTATGTCTCCTAGAAAGAAAAATGCGCGTACGCATGCAACAAGCTTAAAGCACGCGTTGTCAGATGTCTCGTCTTCTTTTGTTTTATTTCTTCTCGACAGCGATGACTTTTCACGGTTGCTTAATTTGACCTTGACAAAAAAACTCTACCTATTCTATGCAGTTCCATGTTAACTCAAGAAGGTATTGACAGTCTCACATGTCAAGCCTTGAAGTCCAGCATGAGAAACTATGTGAACTGTTGTGATTTTTTTGATTGATCATATTCATTTAGCTTACATGCCGCTTTAACATAGTTTAAATTTTCAACTTTGTTTAACAATTTCCTAATTTTTGATGATTCTAATTTTCATTCTTACTATCCAAATTCCAAAAAGACAAAAAAATTTGTTAAAGTGCCAAAAGTTTCTTCGAAAAAAGTTAATGACCTTTTTTTGTTTGGGTCAGCAATACTAAGTAATTTGTACAATGAAGTAGTTTATTTTTTTGAAGAAATTTATGGCCTTTTTTTCGCTTGTATAACAATATTTTTATCTCTTATAAACGGTCATTAAATGTTTTTACCTCCAATTAGCAGCCTCCTACGCGGCCTACGGCTTTGGCAGCCAAGTAACGGCCTGCGTCAATAACGGCTGCCAGCCCTGTTTGTGGAAACATATTAATTATAATTTAACTAATAAAGCTCTGGCAAGCTTTCAAACTCAGCCCCGAAAGTGGTAAGCCTCATAAAAGCGCGAGTGTCAAAATTGATGTTCAAAACAAAAACTGAAAACAAATTAATACGCTTTTATAGAGCAGTGAATTTATTTTGTATCTTGATTTATTGAAAATGGATTTTCCATGTGAAAATATGGAGCCAGTAGCACCTGCTGGATAAAAAATATCCGGTGAGCAACAATATAATCTTTTACGGCCACTTTCTATTTATAGATTAGTTGGGTCGATAAAATCAAAAAGAGCAGCAGAGGTAGCGTTGTCGTTCGTCTTTTCGATGTGGAAGGCTACTTAAACATTCGTAAGGCGCAGAATGATGGAAACAAAGTATATCATAACATACTATTATAAAAGTCTGATTTAAATAAATTCTACACACATCTATTGCCAGAATATCAAAAACTTCACATAAATGTGATCGTAGAAAATTACAAAAATTCCACAAATTACTAAAAACAATAAGAACAAACAACAGCAAGGCAAAAGAGGTACCAATGAAGTGCCCATAAAAGAAACGTCAAACTGCCGAAGCAAAGAAAAGCTTTGGTTTCTGCATATGGGTGCTTTGTAGCATATGTGTTTTAATTAGTAGTATTTTTTATTTATTTAGTATATTGTCTTTGGAATTAGATTCCTTACAGACTAGAACAAATTTGTAGGGTAAAATGACACTATATAAACTTAAATGAAATTAAATTTAGTGAAAAAATCTTAAAAGTACAGATTAAAATATATTTTTTGACATACAGAAATCAATTGCAATTTTTGTACAATTTATTTAAAGCAATAGGAGTTCTATTAATGGGTTCATTAATGGCATAGTTAGACCTATGACATGTTATATAAAAATAGTCTGAAGACCTCAAAGTTCGCGAAGGTATATTAAATAATATCAATTCAAGGAGATCTGAACAATCAATATTTCCATTAATTATATCATAAGTAAACATCATACTATGGACCTGACGTCTATTTTCAAGTTAACAAGCATCCAGCGTAATATGTAAGAAGGAATAGGCATAGTAAAAGGAATCAATCGCAAAGCTAATTTTACGAATTTCTTCTGAACACGCTCAATACGATCAATGTGTAAGCCGTAATATGGATTCCAAATGGGACCTTACAATGGATGCATAGAGTTGTTTTAATGTGAAAGGATCTTGGAAAGCAGAACTATTACGTTTAACATACGCAAAGAGCGAGTATGCTTTTGGTAAAATACGATTTACATGACCGTTAAAACAAAAACGAGAGTCAAAATAAAATCCGAGGTCACGCATTTCGTCAACATTGTTTAAGAGCATATTATCAAAAGAATACGTGAACACAATTGGCAAACTATATTTCGAAAAAGTTACATGATAACATTTTCAAAGATTCAATGATAGATTTTTTCTCTGAACCAAGCGCATACTTTATTCAATTCCAATTGAAGAGTATTAGAATCTGAAATATTCTTAACTCAATAAAAAGCTTTTAAGTCATCGGCATACAATAAGAAGCGTGCTGAAGAAAAATAGGAAGAGATATCATTAATTAAGATAATGAAAAGTAATGGGCCAAGGATACTTCTACATGGTACACCGGAATTTACTGCGAAAGTTTTGGACTTAGTATCTTCAATTTCTACAAAAGATAATCTATTGGAAATATATGATATTAGCCATGAAAGATATACTGAATGGAATCCATAACTGGCAAGATTTGAAATCAATAGATTATGTGATACTTTATCAAAGGCTTTAGAAATATTCGAGTAGATAACATGGACTTGACAGCTTTCCTCAAATGAATTTATGCTGTACTTGGTAAAAACAGTGAGATTTGTTATGGCAGACCGACTTGGGACAAAACCATGTTGATGAGGGCAAATTAAGTTTTTAGTAGCAAAGTAAACTTTATCTTTCACAATTTGTTCAAAAATTTTTGAAATATTTGTTAATTTTGATACAGGTCTATAATTTTCAATGTTATTTTTATTACTAGATTTGATAATAGGTGTAATAACTGAAGTCTTCTATTTATCAATTAAAACTCCCGAAATGAGAGATTTGTTGAAAATAATTAAGATCGTCTTAAAACAGTTTATAAGCAAATGGGAACTAAGTCCATCAAGATCACTCCTAAAAGAGTTTTTTAACCCTAAAATCACTTTCAATTTTGTTTTGCGAACTATTAATACCAGAAGAAACTGTATCATTATTGGAAACAAAAAATTTCATAAAAAGATTCACAGTGTCAGACACGGAATAAGACACCTTTTCACCAAAAAACATAGACGATGGAATATAAGAGGAACCTCTTTTAGATTGTACAAACCTTCAGAAAGATTTAAGATTTCAATTTTCAAAATGTACTGCTTATATAGAAATTCGTTTAAAAAGTCAAATTCACGTTTATAATGTACAAACTTTTCTTCAAACTCAAAGCATCTCGTAGAATTGAATTTGGTAGAAAATGTATTTCGTAGATTTTTAAGTATTTTAAGCCCCTCAGTGTACCAAAAGAGCTTATGTTATTTCCTTTTTAAAAGTATATTGACTAAAATCCTTTCAAACAAGGTCTTGAAAAACAGTTCAACAAATAAATTTAAAATTATCGTTAGAGGCATTGCTACCGCCAATGTGTTGAATTTTATTACTATCGATAAAAATTATTATTGAATTGTCAAATTGCTTAACGCTTAATTTGTTAATTTCTTTTGCATTTACACAGTCAATCGCGTAGTTTGCATATCAAAAAGTAAGCATATATTTTTAGTTTAAGATATTCATTATTAATTTTAAGAATATTTCTTTTAGGAGTTTTAACGATTCCAAATAAACCACAATATATAAATTTCAGCGTTATTTTATTTGCGTTCAAAATCCCGTGCAAGCTGGGCGTTCGGGCAAACTCCCGTAACAAATTTTAAGTCCTTTTTGTTTTCAAAAAGCTATTTCTGATCAAAAGTAAAACTTCCTTTGATCAAAGAGTAAAATTCCTTTTGAATCAAAAGTAATTTCACGGATTTATTAAAATTTCATAATAAATTTGTTCGATACGTGGATCAGCAACATAACTTCGACGTAGTGCGAAGCTCATCAGCAGCCGAACAGCAGATTTAATTATTTCCAGTACAGCCCAAGCAGAATAGTTTTTTCCAATCGGCATCACATGTAGCTCCCAAAAATGGTCAATTCTTCCTTACAGGGTCAACCACCACACAAACCACAAGAACATGCAGCAACTCCGTCACAACTTACTGAGAGTTGTGGAGAATGTAGTGAGCCAACTGAAACTTCATTTTTAATATGTAGCAAATGCCATACAAAATGTCATCTTAGTTCCGCGAACGTCGCTAACCCTCAACGGTCATGGACGTGTGAAGACTTGCAGACAAGACTTGGAATTATAAAAACTTGAGGAAGAGAAACAACTTGCCAAAGATTTTCTGAACAAAAAGTATCAGATATTAGAACAAAATCTGGCTAAAAACGAAGACAACCATTCCACTGTCCTTAGTTCAGTGGACGCATGGCTACATGGACAAGTTGATTCTCAAATACAAATTCTAGGTAATTTGTGTGAAACCAGTAACTTTGCTTTACCAGATAACCGTGTTGATATTTCTAATGATCAATTCACGCCCGGCAATAATTTCACATTTACACAACCTAGACAAAATTCTACACAAAACCCAAATCCAACATCACATTTATTATTTAATCAAACGTTGAATAGCAATTCGAACAATATACGTTCGAATAATGCAGCATCAATAAACGTTACGATACCACAAGTGTCTTTTGTTTCACAAGAGCGTTATTTTTTTTGATCCAGCACCAGCATCAATTCTAACCTTACTTCCCAGCAAGCCAACGCTAGGCAAACAGTTCCAAAGGTTTGCCAATATTAACGGGAAGACCTGAGGAAGGGCTGCTATTTATTTCCAGCTATAATTGGTCTACTTCAGTTTGCGGTCTTACAGAAACTGAAAGTCTGATTCGCCTACAGAAGGCACTGCGTAGAGATGCTCTCCAATCTATCCAACACACTTTGATTCATCCTTCGTGCGTATCAACAGCTATTTCAACGCTTGCTCTTCTTTATGGATAGCCGGAGAAAATTTTGCATTCCCTAAAAACAAGGATAAGAGCAATGCCAATAGTAAATGCTAACAAATTTGATACAGTAACCTCATTTGCAGTTCAAGTTAAAGGTCTTCTAGCAACAATCGAAGCCTGTGGTCTCCACGATGAATTAAACAACTCTTGTTTACTGCAATAACTTGTTTCAAAAATGCCAGCATATTTTCTAATAAATTGGGGCACATATAAAATGAATTTGACAAGAATCGTCAAAAGGTAAATCTTTTAGAATTTTCTATCTGGGTATATGACATTGCTTATTCAGAGTGCAGCCACTGCCGCAGCAGATCCTCTCTCACGCAGTAAGCAGAGAAATGTGTTCGTGCACACACACACAGATAAAAATAAAAAAACTGCTTTGTGTGTAACGGACACTGTATCAAAGCTGAAAATTGTCAAAAATTCATATTAGTGGAACGTAATAAGAGATGCAACATTATGAGAGATAGCAAATTGTGTAAGCAATGTCTTCGAAAACATTCTGGGTTTTGCAATAGCAACATCATTCGTAGCATCATGTCCATTAAAGCATCACTCTCTTTTGCATTAAACGCAAATAAATGAAGGAGAATCGTCATCTGCCACAGAATCTAATACGAATGTAGATAAAAACAATCAAACACAGAATTGTCATGCACACAGCTCTAAGTTAAACGAAAATGTATTTAATATCATTCCGATAGCTATTTATAGTAAAAATAAAACTTTGCAAGCATTTGCATTTATTGATGAAGGATCATCAACAAGTTTAATCGATGAAAAAGTTTATAAAGATATAAATCTAACAGGTATCGAGGAACTTTTGTGTCTTAAATGGACTGGCAATGTAGAACGTGATGAAAATAATTCATGCCGACTTGAAGTGGATGTACTTGAAGCGAATGGTAAACGATTTACCATTGATGTACATACATATCGTGAAATATTTACCATTGCCAAAACAAGCAACGGGCTTCCAGAAAATGGTTAAAAATTACCTTTATTTGAGAGGACTGCTTATTCAGAGCTATGAGAATTCAATTCTTCAAGAGCTGATCAGCCTGAACTACTCTAGGTTAGGTGTTTCCAAACGCGTAAAAGAAGGACTAACACACGAGCCTGTGACAATATCTATGAGCTTTGGCTTGCTAATTTATGGCACAATTGTAGACAAAACCATGAAAGAGCAGCACCACTTTCGCATATGCGATTGCAGTATAGAAAGGAATAAAAATTTAATCAATTGAATAATAAGCAATGCTGCACCTCTAATGAGTAAAGATGATGAGAAAGCCGTTGATATTTTGAAAAAATACACTACACAACAATCAGATGGTCATTATGAGACTTCATTACTCTGGCGAAATGAAGACGTTGCACTGCCAAATAACTATGAAGTGGCCATAAAGAGATTTCACTGTTTAGAAAAAATTCTAAAAAATGACTATCTTTTAGATGATGTACATTTCAAAAGGTTATATAACAAAGATTGCTAGCCATAATATTTTTTCAACTAATACTCAAATCGTTTGGAATTTGCCAATTTTTCCTGTTTTCAACAAAAGCAAGCTTGCAATATCTAGAATTTTTTGGGACGCTGCAGAAAAAAGTAATGGTATATCTCTTAATAATAAGCTGCTAAAAGGACCGGATTTATTTTCGTCATTACCACCAATAATTTTGCGCTTTCGGCAAAAGACTGTGGCAATCTGTGGAGACATTAAACAAATGTTTTACCAAATTTTGTTAGGTGTGGTGAATGACAGCTGAAATTCGCTCCAAAGACACCCTATTGAATCTACAAGAGAAAATTCACAAAAATTTGTAATTTTGGTTTTTTGCACTTACCTTTCACCGGGGCAGTCAGCCGCATGCACTGATTAGTGGACCAACGTGTTACATACATGATTAACAGTTAATACATGTGTACCGCGCCTCAATCAGTGAAATGTGGAAGTGCATCTATGACCTCTCAGTTGGTGGCCGCTGGTAACAGCTTTCCAGGAAGTTAAGTCTTGACTGTAAGGCTGGCTAGCATAGCTAAGCTAGGGGATGGAAACTCCTAAAATACCTTAGGTATCTTCGGGCCGGCACAAATCAGTGCATGTCATGAAAGTCTGGTACTGGTGAGTGTCTGCTCTGATATTATTTCAGGCAGAAATTTCCAAAATCCAAGGTGGAACAGCATATGCCGAGGGATGAATGGCTAGTGGGTTATCTAGTCGTTAATGTGCGGACTCGAGTGGTCAGGCGTTTTATCTAGCCTTATTCACACATGCAGGCTCTAAGTGGATGGACTTCTGTTCCCTGTGTGGGCTGGATCAAGGAGTTATGCGTTCCGTGCTGAGGATCGTTAAGGTTGGGGGCCCAGTTTAGAAAAAATAGCCCAATCGCAAACGGAGCATATCGAATACCTGGCGCCCTCCGGTATTAACCAGCCTTTCCCACGCCCCTTGGACCTATGTGTGGGTGGAAATATGCGTTCTATACTCGTGGGAACCTACATGGAAAATATAAACAAAACAAACAAAACTTCTGAGTTCGGATCTCGTAAAAAACCGAGCAATGTCGATAACACCTGCACCTCATCAGGTGGGATTGGCACTGGCCTTCGGGTTGCCGGACCTGTCCTGAAGGTGGGAAGGAGGACAAGGGTCCTGGATTTCATGCCCAACCCTAAAAATACCTCCAAAGATTCTGGGGGATCTTCGATGCCCCAACTAGGTCCAACCAGTTCGGCAACGGCCACGGCCTCACGGGCAGGCCAGTCAAAGTCGGCTGGGAAATCCTAAGATGTGCATCTATCAAAAGGAGAACTTCTCTGTTGGGTTTTGGATAAGACAGATCGGCAAGGACTACAGCCTTAGGGCAAGCTCAGTCAGAGTCAGCTGGCAACTCTAAGAAGGAGCAGAATTCTCCAGGAGAAGAGAGTAAGCACTCTTGACCTTCGAAACGAAAAATTAAGGACAAGCTGGAGGCGATCAGAATTTGCCGACGCTTAGATGCTGCTGATCCCAGTTCCATGTCCAGGAAGGATAGGGACTCCCTTCGTTGGGCGAAGGGGTTTGATTTAGGGTCCAAAGGCATTTTACAAAAGGCTAATTCAAAAAAGCTACATAAAAAGCAGAGGTCGCAAAACGAGATGTCTGATGTCAAGCGGCAAAGGACGGCCGGAAAACCTCTGTCTCTTAGTAGGGTTGTAAAAGGATGTAAGGCAGTCCTTGACAGGGCGGCGGAGAACGAGGCAATTCCCCGTGACCAGTGGAAGTGGATACATGTTGCCTTGGCAAACACCCTCTTCCAGATACTGGAAGAGGCGGGATGGCATCAGGGCCTCTTTCTCCTACGAGGATTAGCGGTCTGCCATGGTTAGGTGAGGTGTACCTGGGCGCAAGACTGGAAGCTGTTGAGAAGGAAGAAATTCCTATTAGGCCCCGGGCTCATGTCTGAACCTAGCACCCCGTCAGGAGAGTACGCTGTCCTGCGGATGCTCCGACTGTGCAACCCTAATCTTACAATCCATAATTGATAGATTGGGAAGCTGGAAACACCAGTCGGACCGTCCATGCATTTTATGGTCCTTTTAAACAAGGATTTCGTGGAACCACTGGCGACAACAAAGGGTGTCATCAAGAAACCCCAGAAACCATCGCTACTGCAACATCAGTGCCAGTGGAGATGGAGCTTGGGGAGGGGGAGGTGGAACCAAAGGGGGAGCTAAGGCGTCTTTGGAAGAAAACGTATCCACGGACTCTGAAAGGTTGTCGGAGGTAGGAGGCCTCTTTGAAGAGCTCTGCTACTTGTAGAGGGCGATGAAGATGAAGCCGACATAGCCATCGTGGAGGAGAAGGTGATTTGGAATCCGATGAGGCTACTCTAAATTAATCTTCATCACTCTAAGGCGGTATCCGCTGGCTTACTGATCCGCTTAAGTAAAAGCGGAGATGATGAGACCTCATACAGGAACCCTGGGCTCATGCTGAGAGGGTCTATGGACTGAGGATGACAAGGTATAAGCTATTGGTGGCGAATGAGGAAGATAACCTCAGGGCGTGTATTTTGGCAAAAACCAATCTTAACTTGTTTTTGCTTTCTAATTTCAGTGACCTTTGCTAGTCTAGAGTTTGAAGCTGGAAGCTTCTAGTTAGCTTTGTCCTACTGTCCACGACACAGACAAGGTGGTTCAAAATCTAACGGAAGGGTTAAACAAATCTCTGGAGATAGCTTGTCGACTAAGTAAGCCCAGAGGGAATAAAAAACCCCCACGGTGGTCAATAGAGATTAAAGTCCTCAGACGTAGTAGCAGGACTTTATTTAACAAAGCCAAAAAATCAGGTTTAGAAAATGACTGGAATGAATATAAATCTAGTCTTAAAATATATAAGAGTTCGTTAAGAAAGGCAAAACGTTACTCGTGGCGTAACTTCTGTGGAAATATAGAAGAGACTTCAAAAGCATATAAGCTGAGGAAGAATCTCTCTTCCTCGTCCACTACGCTAGGTCTTTTAAAAAATCCTGATTGCTCCTTTACATCGTCTAGAGGTCTTAGACTTCTTACCAGACACGCACTTCTCCGGAAATTCCTTGCTTGGGCCGAAGGATTAAAATGTCCAAACCCATTTGTCTTCAAAAACTCGTGTGGACATTGTTTCGGAAACCAAACTCCGATGGGCAATAAGCAGCTTCAAACCCTACAAATCACCAGGACCTGATGGTGTAACACCAGTTGAACTACAAAGTTCTGTTAGTTTAACTATACCATGGTTGGTGGCTATTGTCAAGGGCTGCCTTTACCATTCTTATATCCCTCTAGATTGGAGGATGACCAAAGTCATCTTCATTCCTAAAGCCGGGAAGAGCTCTTACATAAATCGAAATTATTTTAGGCTAATAAGTCTTTCTTCTTTTCGTTTTAAGCCATTGGAAAGACCCATAGAAATCCATATTCGAAGCAGCATGAAACCTGATCTGCTGTCTAATTCTCAGTATGCCTACACGAAAGGCAGATCTATAGCAACTGCACTCCACACACTACTGGGTAGTATTGAGAAATCCTTTGCACATATGGAATTCGCCCTAACGGCTTTCCTGGATATTGAAGGAGCATTTAATAATGTTATAATATCAGAACTGCAGAAACTGGGCATTAACAATTTTCTTGTCGAGCTGATTGAAAAACTACTGAAAAACAGAATCATCACTTCAAGTCTTGGAAAATCCAAGGCAAATAGGTTCTGGCAATAAATAAGATGATTATGGCACTAAATAGGCACATCTGCGGATGATGTAACACTAATTGCATGTGGCAAATTCCCAAACACACTGTCTTAAATTCTTCAGGATGCCTTAAACATACTCGTCTCTTGGGCAGATGAGGCTGGTTTAGGAGTAAATCCGAATAAAACTACTTTATACCAGGAATCACAAACTTACAATTATAGAACCACCTTCGTTTAGGGCACAAAAATTGCCTTTAAAGGTAGTGCAAGGTATCTTGGGCTAGTATTGAGTAGGAAATTAAGTTGGAAGATTAATGTTGCAGAGAGAGTTAGGAAAGCGACTGTAGCGCTATACTCTTGTACAAAAGCGGTAGGTGGAAAATGGGGGCTATCACCTCGTAATTCACTGGCTCTACATAACGGTCATTTTACCAATTCTGTTATATGGTATTGTGGTGTGGTGGCCTGTCTTAGACAAGGTCGCCTATAACAAACAATTGCACAGAGTTCAAAGGACTGCTTCCATGTGTATCAGTGGTGCTCTTATGACCACACCGACTGAAACCTTGGAGGTCCTCTTTCATCTCCTTTCTCTTGACCTGTTAGGTGAACAGATGACAGCTTGTGCTGCCATTAGACTCAGGGAAATTCTCTGGGTAAAACTTCATAGCGTGAAGTCTGTACCCACCAATTTGGATTATATTGTTGCAGTAATCTCGTTCAACAGGGATTACGTAACTCATATTCCATCTAGGGATGACTGGAAGGGAGGACTCCCGGTGAGAAAGGGCCATATGAATTTCTACACTGATGGCTCCAAGCTAAATAACCAACTGGGATATGATATTTACACTAAGGAACTGAAGATAAGAATTGATGTTAGGCTACCAGATCATTGTAGCATTTTTCAGGCGGAGGTCATAGCGATAGTGGGGGTAGCATCCTGAATGTTGTATCCAAAAAGGATATAAACATTTATTCAGATAGTCAGACTGCTATCAAATCTCTAGAATCAGTCAGAATGCCGCTCGTCTCGAAACGAGATGGCTCAACATTTTAACATTCAACCTCACTTGGATGCCTGGGCATAGGAACATCGACGGTAATTGCAAAACTGATGAACTTGCTAGGCAGGGGACTACCGTACAAATTCCTCAGGACAAGGAAGCTGTGGGCATGCCACTTGCTACCTGCAAGTTGCTGCTTAAAGAAGAAATAGTAAAAAACACTAACAAAAGATGGACTCAATGGTCAACTTGCAACATAACTAGGCAAATCAGGCCGAAATGGGATGCTAAGCGTTCGTCAGAACTAATTTCTCGCACTAGACATAGTGTCTCGTCAGTTGTTGCAGTCATAGCTGGACACTGCGTCATCGGCAGACATGCGAAGGGATTAGGTCTTAGGTCCTCTGACTTCGTTGAGAAGTCTGTTGCACCGTAATTGCAAGAAAACGCCACAAGAAACTTGGTTCGTTTTTATTTGATGACCTTCGACATGTTAGTATAGGTCAGATTGTTACTTTCATTGCGAAATTTGGGTGGTTCAACTAGAGGGTATAGTCAGATACCCTGTGGTATCATAATGGATCACATTTGGTCTAAGTGAATCGGTTCTTCGTAACTGACGGCCACTCCTACCAAACCTACCTCACACCTGATGTTATGAAGAAGAAGCAAAGCAAAAATAATAATTCGGCCATCATTCATTTCTGACAAATGTCAGACTGTCTAATATTTATAGGTTCCCTGCTTTTAGGTTCCAATAAATCCATTTTCTTTAATATGTCGATAATGCTGTTTAAGTTAACAGACGAAACTAAAAGCTTTGTAACTTTTGCTTGGGCAAGACTCAAAAGTTGAAGCAAAAGTTGCACGAATTGGGGAACATGGAAATTTTAGAGGAAAATGAATATAGATTAGACTGACAAATACATTGAATGTTGTGTACCTAATAAGAAATGTTTACTATGATTCTTGTTAGATATTGTATGATATCCATTATGATGTTTACTATGATTCTTGTTAGTTATTGTATGTTATATATTATGTTTGAGTATTTTGAAACTGTTTCAGTTTATGTATGTAAATTAGACTTGGTAACAAAATTTCTAGACTCCGAAAGATCATTCCAAAAAAATTCCGCAAACTTATAAGTCGTGTTTTGCTCAATTTGTTTCATTTATTAAAAGTAAAATTTTTCAGTGTTTTAAATGTTGGTACAGTCGCCCTGTTGTTTTAAATAAAAAGTAAACGTTTAAAATAATTTTTAGTTCGTTCGCTTAAAGTGAAAATTGAGTAGTGGTAGCCGCATAAAAAGAAAAAAACGCGATCGCTTAAACCTAAAATTTAGTCTAGAGGAATATGGGCGGAAAGTCATCTTCATCCTAGAACAAAGTTATTTTCCTGTGAGGAAATAAGAAAATGTAAGTGTCCAAAGCAATCATTTATTTCTTTAAAATAGAGAGAAATTGTTAAGGTATGTTAAAAAATGTATGCATTAAAAATAAAAATATTTTTGTAGTACGACTGACTCTGGCTACAAGGCTGGATAAGTTATTAAAAAGGCCATTAGTCGCAAAACCGACAGGAAAAACTAACTCACAGATAAGTCAGTCACAATTTTCATTTATTTTAAGAACCAGCGTAAAATCAATCATAAAGTTAGAGGGCTTTTTTGGGCTTTAATTAGCGCTTATTTCCAAATTAATTATTATTTATATATTTAATTTTATTTTAATGTCTAGAATTTTATATTTTTTTGTAAAAAGTCCCAGTTAGTCTGGAGCATTTTACAGCGAAGTTCCGCAACCATTAAGAATTTGAGTGGGGGGCTTAAAGCTAGTTTTTTTAAGCCTAAGCGAGCTCAAAGATGCAAATATGATGTGTTAAAGTTGCGTTATGGAGGGGTTGAAAGTCGTGATCGGAGATAGAGGGCAAATGGGGTAGACCAAGAAAAATGAGTATGCGGCTGGTTTCCTTAGTGGGTGTCATTTGAAAAGTAGTTAATGACACAGGATGGGTGGACGCGGAGGAAGTGGTCAGCTAATTCCTGGCTTATGTGGGTAGTTCTAAATTTTTGGTGTGCTTTTTCGTTTGAATTTGGTGTCGATTGCGGATTAAGTTGTTACTTTTATTTGGTTGCTTAGTTAATTTTTGTTCCTGCAGTAAATGTTTAATTGGCTTTAGTTTGTTCTTCTTTTTTTATAAAATATCAGTTTTCAGTTCAGTTCAGCAATTTTGAGATAATTTAGACTTGTTTTTTTTTATTTCACTTCCGGCCAAAACCGGGAACTGAAATTATTGTACATCCCTCGGGTTAATAACGCTCCCTGAAAATCGTAAGCTAGCCACGGTGGGCCGCGTTAGATACGTCAACAATTTATATTCAAATAAATTTGAGAAACAATATCCCTTTTCAACTTCTGCAATAGACAATTTTCTCGATTCTGTAGATACATTTGAAGAAGCCACTCGCTTAGCTTTAGAAGTTAAACATATTCATAGCGAGGGCGGATTTAACATTAGTAACTGGGTCTATGGACAGGAAAACTTTCAACAAATGAGTCTCGACTTAGGTAGTGAGTTGGACGCAGATAAGGTACTCGATGCGCTCGGTGTTTAGTGTAGATCTGTAGATGATACAATTACTTTCAAAACTTCATCTTCTATTTTGAAGAGTGAATTATTCCTGAACGATAAAATCTCTATTAAAAGATAACTCTTGAAAATTTTGATGTCCATTTATGATCCTTTAGGGCGTATCGGCAACTGCATAATGTATTTAAAAATCGCTTTGCAAGAGGCATGGAGAAGTGGTATTGGATGGGAGAATCCAATCCCAGCCCCTTAAAATATTAAATGAGAGAAATGGTTAAAGCTCTTACCAAAAATGCAAAGTTTAAATATACCTCGTTGTCACATCAAAGATTTTAGTAGTTATAACAATTTAAAAGTTCAAATGCATACTTTCGCCGATGCCCGCGAGAATGGGTACGCTGCTGTTTCGTATTTAGGAATTTCAGACGGTAATAAGGTAATAGTTTCACTTATCGGTTCAAAAACCACGGTTGCACCCTTGAGAATTACACCAATATCTCGTCTGAAACTTATGGTAGCTTTAATTGCATCTCGATTTGCGAGCAGCATCACTTAGAGCACAATTATAATTTATAAAAAGATGTTTTGGTCAGATTCCAAAACTGTTATTAACTGGCTAAAATCAGATCATAAAAGATATCATGAATTTGAAGGTTTTCGAGTGGGTGAAATACTCGATTTGACTGTGTTAGATGAATGGCAGTGGGTTTTTGGTAAGATGAATATAGCAGACGAAGCAACTAAGTGGCCAAAGCTTAAACCTGACTAATCAAATAATATCCGCTGGCTAAATGGTACCGATTTTTGAAGCAACTACACAATGTGTGGCCCATAAGAGCTAACGTTGATTCAAATACAGACTGCGAACTTAAAAAGCCCTTGCTTCAAATTCAAAAAATCGAGTATTTAGTGGAGGTTCATCGCTTATCAAAATAGTGCAGAGCTCTACGTGCAGCAGCATGCGTAATATAATTTATTAACTTACTTAAAGCTCATAGGAGATCGTCCGAAAATTATGTATGACAAGATGAGCTGAAGCAAGCAGAATATATTCTCATAATGAAGGCTCAAAGGGAAGCATATTGCGAAGATATTTCAATGCTTAAGGAAAATGGTAAAGTGTGCAGTACTTAAATGTCAATGGTATATTACGTATCGATGGTAGGATCGATAAGGCTTGTGTTCCTGATGCATTAAAGCATACGGCTATAATGCCAAAACATAGCAGAACTGCACAACTTTTAATATTCGAAAATTTATGGAAAAATTGTTCCTTAAGCTTTTTTGGTCATTTGTGGTAGGTGAATTAAAAAACAAAAATTTTTTTAAATCAATTTCCCGACGTTTCGCCCGTTGGATCCAGGCTTCTTCACGGGCTTATTATTTATTTAAAAAACTGAAATCAACAATGTGTTGAACAATTTGTGGAACATAAATATTTAGTTAAAACTTACATTATTACATTAATAGAATTTATTTTCAATTTAATACGTTAATCTAAAATATTAAACATATAAAACTTGCAAAACACCGATACTTTACAAGACGACACTGTAACATGCACTGATGTTGTCAAAATCTTCTTTCTTGTTAACAGCTGTTTTTTTGTTTCTGTCGTATTCGGAGGCTTTCTAATGTAAGTCTTACATTTTCTCTTCGTTCTCTGTCCAATATTGTTGTGCTATCGAAGTCTGCCGTATGATTTTTTTCAGCTAGATGTTTTGCTAAAGCTGTTGCTGTTTGTTTTTTGCATCTGTTTTGTGTTCGTTGATTCGTGTTTCTAACATTCTTTTTGTCGTTCCTATGTAGATCGCGTCACAAGGTTCTCCCGCTTTGCCCTTGCATTTGACTTCGTAAATAACATTATGTTGCTGTTGTTTTTCTATTCTGTTGTAGTGTTAGTGAATAATGTTGTAAGTGTTTTGCTAGGCTTATGTGCGAAGATTATGTTCTCGTGCTTAATTTGCTGTAGAGATGCGTCGTCAGTTAATGTTGGTATGTAAGAAATACTAAAATAACGTTTAGGGTTGCCATCGACTGTTTTTTGTTGCGCATTTTGTGGGTTTAAATTTTGGAAATTAAATGTTCTATTAGTTTGTGTGGATAATTGTTTTTATGGAGAATACACCTCATTTTATTGATGGTTTGCGTTTCGAACGTTTTGTCGCTTATCGTTAGTGCTGTTCGTATAAAGTTGCTGGCTGTGTTCCGCTTTTGTTTATAAGGCTGTGTGGAGTAAAAATTCATGATCCTTCCAGATCTAGTTGGTTTCATATACCAATTAGATGACATTTTCAGTTGTTCTGTGTATTGTTGTATTTAAATACGACAGTCTGCTGGTTTTTTCTTGTCCATATGTGAATTGCAGTTTATTGTGGTATTTATTAAGTGCTGTTAAAATTACTGTCAAGTCGTTTTGGTTCTCTTTTTCGTAAAGAGGTTGAAAACTACACGACGATACCAAAAGAAACATTTTTGAAAATCCTAGAATTTTGCTTCCAAGACAATAATTTCTTTAGATATGACAATAAATTCTATAACCAAATTTTTGGCATGCCCATGGGGACTCCTCTGTCCTCGACGATTATAGATATTGCCTTAGATGACCTCCTTCAAAACACGATACTAGATCTGGAAAAATTAGGAATAAAGTTCACATTTATAGTGAAATATGTAGATGAAATTTTTGCTATTATTAACAAAAACAACTTGACAATAATTTTAACAAAACTTAATAAATACCATAATAAACTGCAAACCACATATGAATAAGAAAAAAACAGCAGACTGTCGTATTTAAATACAACAATATTTGACTGCTGAACGGTTCGGACATAGTAGTTCGCTACTCTCAAATTGTTTAGTAATTCAAGACTCTCTTTATTCTTCTCTATATTACTGGCGCGTTTTTTTTCTTTTGCATAGTGCTTCTCATAGTGTTTATAATTGATCATGGCACCTGTCAGTGATCAAAATTTTTTTGCCATACTGAACAATGAACCACCTCCTAAACGTAAGAGCTACAATTTAGACAATAGTTACGATTTTCCAAATCTTAAAAATAATAATCCAAGCCATCAGAAAACCATATCGTGTCCTAAGTTTATAATAATTAAAAATAAAGGTGATAAGGCACTAAATAAACTAAACCTCTCTCAATTTCATTCACACGTGAAGGTGACCTTCTTATCTTAACTAAAAATTAACACCAAACAAACAAAATCTTAAAAGCCACAAAACTCTCAAACTTCTGTGAAATTTCTGTAAGCTTACATCCTACTCTAAGTACAGTCAAAGTTGTCGTATATTCCGGCTTTTTAAGCAACTTAAGTGAAAGTGAAGTTGTGGAAGGTCTAAAACATCAAGGCGCTGTCGAATGCAAAAAGATAACAAAAAATTATTGATAATAAATTAGTTAACACACCTTTACACAAAATTTCTTTCAACAGTTTCATTTGCCTAAAGAAGTAAACATCGCTTGGTTGAAAGTTAAGGTCGAACCTTACATACCGTCACCCATGCAGTGCAAAAACTGCTTCTTAATAGGTCATACTATTAAGCATTGCAAATCTGAAAGAAAATGTAATGTATGCGCAATTGCCGTCCATGACCCCATCCTTTGTAAAGAAGTCAAATGTGTCAACTGTGGTCAACAGCATCGCTCTAACAATAATCACTGTCCAACGCTTCAAAAACGCAAAGCAATCCTAAAACATAAAACCATCAACAAATGCTCCTTCCGCGATGCAGTTGAAGCAATCAACAAAGATGTGACCAACACTTCAATTACTACTCCTATAGAAACACTAGAAGAAGCAATACAAATGAAAAACAACAACTCAAATAACAAAAAAATTGATACCGCAAAAACGACTACTGAATCAGACTCAACTCAATCTGTTTACCAAAATTCTACAGAAACAAAAAACAATACACAAACAACAACTCACTCAAAAATTACCAACACATTCTTCCCTCATTCCTCAACTCCCTCTTCAACATCTCCTAAACCTTCTATTCAAACTCTCTTGCACAAACGTGATCTCCTTTCTCAAAATACTTCTCTCAATTCCGCAAATTCAACAAGTCTACCTAAAATACAATCCACTCATACAATAAACAATTTAGACTCTTTCAGTTCAGTTTCAGACCACGATATGGAAGTCTCTCATTATTGTATAGTCATATACAATGTTTGACGAGACTAACCTCTATTACTATATCACAATTATCTTCCATATGTTACGTTATCGTAATCTTAATGGTTTCTTTGATTATACTGATATCGCCTGTCAGCTGATAATGAATCTATATATCAACGTTAATCCTACTAATTTTATTATAAATAATACAATTTTCTATAATATCATTACCCAAACAATTGAAAGTTTTCAAAAAACTAGTATTCTAGCTTACCCCTCTTACAGTGGCATAGTCATTGCGCTTTTCATTCATATATGCCGATCAAGCGTTCAATGGAATATGAACTGCTTCAACAACAACTTTAATGATCTTCAACTTCTCATTCGCAACAAAAAACCAAACATTATTGCATTGCAAGAGACTCATTTAAAAGATGATCCACCGCATTCAATGATTCCAAAAACTTTCTATTTTTTTAATAAAAATTACTATTTTTTTAATTAAAAGGGTGGTGTTGCTCTCGTTATCTCTAAAAATCTTTCATGCTCAGTTGTTAACAAAAGATCTAGAGTACAGGCTATTGCAGTCGAGGTTCACGCCAAAATATCCTTTATATTACTAAGTATTTACATACTGCCTTCAAATAATATCTCTGAAAATGACCTTCATAATCTTATTTGTAGCTTTAACAAACTTATCTTGATGCTCGGCGATTTTAACTGATGGTGTCAGCTATGGGGTTCTCGCAGTAACAATAAACGTGGCAGAATTGTTTCTAATTTTATTCAAAATACTAACCTAATGATTCATAATGACAGACACCATAGACTAACTAGACCAGAAACTCTTATTCTTCTTCTCAGGTATTGATTGTCAAAAATTTTGAGATTCAAAGCTACCGTATGTCAAAAAATAAATTTGCACGGAATCGCACCTGATTTGTGGGTGGTTTTTGTGTAAATGTGATTTTTTCAGGGAAATTTAATATTGTGTATTAAGAAATTGTTTAAATTAATAAAAACGAAAATTGTGTACATATAACAGAATTATTTGGTTGTTTATTAATTTTTGAGCCTAAGGTCATGTGATACATGGAAAAAATAGAAAGTCGATAATCCCATATTTCTGTGCGAAGTTATTCTTTGAGATGTCCTAAAGCAATGTCTATCAACGTGAGCATTAAGAAGAATTCAATATTTTATGTTTATTTATGCGTATAAGGATATCCATATAAGCATATATGTACACTTTTACTGGTTAAGAGTTAGTTTGCGGTACAATATCGATTTATGCATGAAACATTTCAGCGTGATACTGTTATATTTATTGATCAATTATAAATTGTAAATAACATACTTTAATATTTTCTTGTTAACTGCATTTCTCGAAAAAATGTCAGTTTGAATAAAGCATTACGGTTCATAGTTTTGACATAGTTATCCATTTTTAACGCCTATAGGAGACTATTTTGCTTTCGATTAAGTGCTACTCTGGTCTCTTCATAGAACGTGTGGAAACACTGTGACTGGTTATTATTGAAAGTTACTAAGTGACACTCATTCAAAGAGGTTTTAGCCGCATGTGTGTGCAGTTCCTTAAAATTTGCTTTAGAAGCACATTTTTCCCGAGAATAACAATTTTTTCGAACATTTATGTAAAGGGTGTTTTTTTTAGAGGTATAGAGCTTCGAATTGAAATAAAACACAAGAAAATCGTTTTAATGTCCATCAATTTGGCTTTATTGGAAGGATAATTTTATGCCATTAATGTTTAAATATGATTTCGGGCATGTGGCCGCCGCGGCTGGCTCGAATAAAGCCAATTCTACAGGTCCAATTTTGAACCACTTTTTCGAGCATATGGGGCCGTATGTCGGCAATAACGCCACGAATGTTGGCTTCCAAGTCCCCTAACGTTTCTGGTTTGTTGGCGTAGACGAGCGACTTCACATATCCCCAAAGAAAATAATCCAATGGTGTCAAATCACACAATCTTGGTGGCCAATTTACAGGTCCATTCCGCGAAATTATGCGCTCATCGAATGTTTCCTTCAATAAATCGATTGTGACGTGCGCTGTGCGGCATGTAGCGCCGTCTTGTTGGAACCACAACTCATCCACATGCATGCCATCCAATTCGGGAACAAAATAGTCGGTTATCATGGCTCTATACCGGTCTCCATTAACGGTAACTGACTCTCCAGCATTATTTCGGAAGAAGTATGGCCCAATGACTCCACCAGCCCATAGAGCACACCAAACAGTCAGTTTTTGTGGATGTAATGGCGTCTCAAGGGTCTCATGTGGATTCTCTTCACTCCAAATGCGGCAATTTTGCTTGTTGACGTAGCCATTCAACCAAAAATGAGCCTCATCACTGAACAAAATTTTGCGATGAAAATCAGCATCGAGATCAATCTCATTTTCGGCCCATACACCAAAATCACGACGCATTGCATGGTCTCGCGGCTTTAATTCTTGCACAAGCTGGATCTTGTAAGGTCGCAAGCCAAGATCTTTGCGCAAAATCTTCCATAAAGTTGATGGACAAAGCTCCAATTGCTGTGCACGGTGGCGAATCGATTCATTCGGGTCCTCTTCAACATTTTGCTCTACAGCGGCAATTGTTTCTTCGGTGCGCACTGTTCGACGTCTCTGCGGATGCGTATTATCACATAGAGTAAACGTAGTGCGAAAACGATCCATGGTTAACCGAATTAATTGCTCTGATGGACGATTATGTCGACCATAAAATGGACGGAGCTTGCGGTAAACTTCGCTAACTGAACCATTATTTTCGAAATAAATTTGCACGATTTGCAAGCGTTGTTCTTTTGTCAACCTGTTCATGATGAAATGGCAAACCAAACTGAACATAAATGACATTAGAGTTGCTAGATTTGACCATAAAATGCCAGTTTTATCTCTATTCGAAAAACAAACCGCTAACAAAAACACCCTTTATATATATGTATGTAAGAAATTTCAAACGACGCAACTATGTCAAATTGTCAAATCTTCTCGTATTGCATTTATTCTAGCAAGTTTTAAATGAATTTCAAAAAAGTTAAGTCAAGATACCTAACAACATAACTACCTATGAGTAAGGACATTTATTTTTACTAAATATAATTAACGAACGCGTTTGACTGAAAATTATGTAAAAATAAGTTATTTTCACGTGAGATAGTAAACTTTTTTGATGCTTATATAGACAAATAATGTTTCAGTTCTGACACCTATCATATAAGAGAAAACTTAAATATATATAAAGTACCAGCAAAAAATATTTAATATTTAATTACAATCAAAATGATTTAAAGGTAATGGAATTTTTCAATTATTATTAAAGTATAATCGAAAATTGAGAGAAATGCAATACTACAATGTAGGCTCAATTATATCAAATGTTGCATTTTAGATACATTTAAGTCAAAAGTTAGAATACAACTTTATAAAAGGTATCATAAGCTCAAAGTTCTACATTTGCTTTAGTTGAAGTTGTTAAAAAGAAAAAGTTTAAATCTTATAAGTGAAAAATCCAGAAAAACTTTAAATACCAAATTCCCAGCAATATCATTTTACAAAAATAAAAACAGTGGCAATCACTACTCTACCAAGGTGAGTACACCGCGCCCCAACAACAATGTAGTACATTTTCGGGTAGAAGAGTGCAGCAAGCTGTGGTGAGCTGTTCTGAACCACCCAGCTGTTTTTGACATTTCTCATTTGTTATTTGAAATCACAGCAAAGGATATTTTCTGGAGGAACGCAATAAAAAGGTAAAAAATATTGTTTATAAAGTATTTCTATTTCAAAACAATTAATTTTCAGATTTAGCACCAACAGCTGGATTTAATGGGATGATGCACAGCGTGGTAAACGCAATGGTAGCATCGATAGCAAATGAAATGATAACAAATTTAAACAGAAACAATCGCTGCATCACACAGGCGCAAGAAGTCGTTGGTACCGCGTTGGCCATGGGAAGTTGGCACTCCAATATCTTTTAATCAATCCATGAAATGTAAATCAAATGATCAGCGAAAATTTGATACCGAGGTGGAACTTATGAATCCTGAAGAAGAAGAACATCCAATGCTCTGACTGATATCATTAAGTGCATTTAAAATATAGGAAAACAATAAAATTTATCTGTGAAAAGAACAAACGGTGGTCATATTTATTACATGAGGTCATATGTCTGTGCAGTGAATATTAAACATACTATCATTAAAAAAAAGCAAAATATAACAATTCTGAATAATTTTATGCATCTTTCAAGACGTCAAAAATGTTTAAGAAATTTGACAGTTTGAAAGTAGCCAGATTTTGATTTTTTTTCACATAATATCAATTCGGTTGATTTCCTTGTATGTTTTTAAAAATTGAAACATAATGTTAGTGCTAACGTTTTATCAAACATTTTGTTGTGGTTTTCTTTACAAAAAATATGAAATTTTTGCATTTAAATCCTTTGAGGAGTTATAAATTCCCTAATTTATGGAAAAATATTCCCTAGGTGGCACATTCACATGAGCGAACTCACCGCATAAGGGTGAAATTAGACTTTCACTAACATAAAGTGTTTTTCCCGCCGTGAGAAGAAGAACAAGAGTTTCCAGTCTAGATTAGTCTATGACAGACACTCTCTCACTTACTTTTCAACCAAAAGAACTTTTACTAACATTGATCTTAGTATCTGTTCTCTTTCTCTGTTTAACTCAGCTACTTGGTCCATTGATAAATATTTATATGGGAGTGATCACTTTCCAATTGAAGTAAACTTATTTAATTCACCTTGCTCCTTCAAAATCCAAAAGCCTCTTCATTTTAAAACTGATTATGCCGATTGGAATAGATTTACTTCGCTAGCAAGTAGATATATTGCAGTTGAGGCAAGTGACTGTAATATTAATGAAACTGCTGCTAACTTTCATAGAGCTATTATCCGTTGCGCCAACGAATCAATTCCCAAGACCAAAAATAGATATCTTAGCAAACCCGTGTGTTGGTGGAATAACAACCTACAAAAATTGCAATATGATAAAAACAATAAATGGAAGGTTGCCAGAAGATCCCCTACAACCGAAAATATTATTTCTTATGAGAAATCTAGTGCCAAATTCAAAAGCGAAGTCAAAATTGAGAAAAGAAACTCTTTTATAAAATTCACTAAAGATATTAATCCTTCCACCCCAACATAAGTTTGGTTCTTCAATTTGCTTCATTGAAGAACCAAACGGTGTTGTCTACGATAATGCTTTAGAGATTGCAAACATTTTAGCAAAAACTTGGTCTGAATACGCCAGCGATGTGAACTTTTCAAATGTTTTTTAAGATAACAAACATAGAGTTTTAAATTTTAACACTATATGCTATAAATTAAGCCACAAAGCAATCCTCATAGAAAAAAATATTACGGTACTGGAACTTCAAGCTTGTTTAAATTCGATAAAATCTATCCTTTTTCTAAATTACATATATTATGCGAAATTTATAATCAAATTTTTAACACTGGCATTATTCTACAGCAGTGGAAAACTGCTACCATTATTCCAATAAAAAAACCTCATAAGCCTTTAAGCTCTACTTCTGGATACAGACCTATATCACTCCTGTTCTGTCTCAGCAAAATTTTAGAAAAAATAATATCCCGTAAATTAACTTGGTTCTTGACTCAAAACAATAAACTGTCAAATAAGCAAACAGCTTACAAAACAGGAAAGAGCACCATAGCCGCTCTTCTTTCAATAGACTATTTCACAAGCAATAATTTATCTTCCAAGAACATATCTATCATCTCAATCGATGCCGAAAAAGCTTTTGACCATGTAGGTATACACACAATTATTGATCAGGTTATTCAATGGAAGCTTGGTTCAAAAATGATAAACTTTATGAGGAGTTTCTTAACTAATTGAAAATTTCGCGATAGAGTAAATAATTGATTTTCTGATGCTTGGAAACTAGATAATGGTATCTCTCAGGGTTCGCCACTTTCGTTGACTCTGTTTTTAATAGGGTACGATAAGTTGAGCATTATAATTAATGAACAAAAATTTTTTAATCACACTATTTATGCAGATGATTTGTATATTTTTTGTAAATTGAAAAATCCAGTTACACTAGTTGCTAAATGTGATGAATTGTACTCCTTAATCTCTAATTGATGCAACTATAGTGGGTCAAAAATTTGCCCTGACAAATGTAAGCATCTGCATATATGTAAAAAACATAACTGTTTCAATGTAAATATTTCTTTCGAAAACATAAATATTATGAATGTTACCAGTCTTAAGATTCTAGGTCTCACATTTAATAATAAATATAACTGGAGTAGTCATATTGAAACTTTATGTAACTCCTTAAGTAATAGATTAAATATATTAAAATGTTTAAGTAATCTTAGCTTAGAACCAAACACAAACTCACTAATCGAAATCACCAGAGCAACATTGCTTTCAAAAATCGACTACGCCTTCATCATTTATGGACACATTTCAAAAAAAAATCTACAAAGAATAAAAGTGATATATCATGCGGCCATCAGACTGTTACTGGGGGCTTTCCGTTCCTCTCCTATACAAAATATTTTGGCAGAAACAGGTATTCCTGATCTAGACCAAAAATATATTTAATTGACGGGACAACTGGTCTCTAAGGTTATGACTCCGGATAGCTCAGATCTACGTACAATTGTTACTTAGCAACTGAGAAGAAAGTCTCAACAAAAACTTCCCAGCGCTATTTGTCGAGTGATAAATTGTGCTCAGGAGCATAACTTCAATATTAATTCGACCCAAATTTTAAACAAACTTTCCCTCCATGGATGCTGCTACAGTCATCAATAGACCTATCCCTGCACTCTTGGAACAAAAGCGGCACAAACAACAGATGTTTTTTACAAAAATTTTTTGACACTAAAAGCAAATACAGCGACTATGAATTCTTATTTACTGATGGTTCAAAGACACTAACCGGAACCGGCTTCAGTGTTGTGGATGAAAAAGGCACTGAAATCAAACTTGGCCGACTAACAAACTACTCTTCAATTTTTTCAGCTGAAGCAGAGGCCATATTTTTTGCATGTTTTCACTCACACAAGAGTAAAAAATAAGACAATTATATGCACTGACTCCCTTTCAGTAGCAGAAGACGTAAGAAATGTTAATTATAATAGCCACATCATCAACAAAATACGTGATATTTTAATCAGTAACAACATGCAAAAAATTCTTTGGATCCGAAGTCATATTGGTATATTTGGAAACGAAGCAGCGGATAAAAAAGCCAAACTTGTCACTACTCTTCCAGTCATCGCACAAGCCTCTTTTAACAAAGCTGATATAAATAAAAAAATCAAACACCAAATCAGCCTCCAAGACTGGACTAACTACTCCCATTTTTACCAATCCTGTAACCCTAATAAGATACCTCCAAAATTCCCAGTGACAGTCACCAGGAGGGAAGCTGTCGAATAGTACATACCAGACTCACCCATAAACGAGTTTTCGATATATCAGCTGACCACACTTGCCCACTCTGCAATAACAACTACATCACGGTTAAACACCTGCTCAACGATTGTCCTGCTGCCAAAAATATTTGCATAAATCTTAAAATAAATAAGCTTAAAGAGCTCTTAGATCTTCCAACGGAGCTTAACATCAAATTATTTATAACCTTCCTCAAAAAAACTAGAATTTATTTCGATATATAGCACTATACTTTTTTCTACTCTGATCTATTTATAAAACCTTAATAATTAAGTTACAGCCGAAGACCTTTGTTGCTAGAGCTAATTTTTTATCTTGTTAAGAATTGTAATTTATTACCTTTTTTAATAAAAACAAATAAATAAATAATCTAGCTCTGGAAGGATCATGCATTTTTACTCCACACGGCCTTACAAACAAAAGCGAAACACAGCCAGCAACTTTATACGAACAGCACTAACGATAAGCGACAAAACGTTCAAAACGCAAACCATCAATAAGATGAGGTGTATTCTCCATAAAAACAATTATCCACACAAACTAATAGAACATTAAATTTCCAAAAATTTAAACCCACAAAATGCGCAACAAAAAACAGTCGATGGCAACCCTAAACGTTATTTTAGTATTTCTTACATACCAACATTAACTGACGACGCATCTCTACAGCAAATTAAGCACGAGAACATAATCTTCGCACATAAGCCTAACAAAACACTTACAACATTATTCACTAACACTACAACAGAATAGAAAAACAACAGCAACATAATGTTATTTACGAAGTCAAATGCAAGGGCAAAGCGGGAGAACCTTGTGACGCGATCTAAGAATGTTAGAAACACGAATCAACGAACACAAAACAGATGCAAAAAACAAACAGCAACAGCTTTAGCAAAACATCTAGCTGAAAAAAATCATACGGCGGACTTTGATAGCACAACAATACTGGACAGAGAACGAAGAGAAAATGTAAGACTTACATTAGAAAGCCTCCGAATACGACAAAAACAAAAAACAGCTGTTAACAAGAAAGAAGATTTTGACAACATCAGTGCCTTTTACAGTGTCGTCTTGTAAAGTATCGGTGTTTTGCAAGTTTTATATGTTTAATGTTTTAGATTAACGTATTAAATTGAAATTAAATTCTATTAACGTAATAATGTAAGTTTTAACTTAAAATTTATGTTCCACAAATTGTTCAACACATTGTTGGTTTCAGTTTTTTAAATAAATAATAAGCCCGTGAAGAAGCCTGGATCCAACGGGCGAAACGTCGGGAAATTGATTTAAAAAAATTTTTGTTTTTTAATTCACCTACCACAAATGACCAAAATGGCTTAAGAAACAATTTTTCCACAAATTTTCATAAAATAAAAAATATATTGGTCAAAATCTGCAAAAGATTTTATTTCTTTCTGATTTTTTGGAATTGGAAAGTTTTTATTACGTGTATTTTGTCAGGATTGGGTTGGACCCCTACTGTGGAAATGGGTGAACTCCAGGGACAATAGCTAGGTCTTATAATACCTTGTTCCAGCATTTTGTCGATTTGTCCTCTAGCTTCGTCCTTGTGGATAAAGGGGTATCTATATGATCTTGATTATATGGGTAACTCATCAGTTGTGGGGATTGAATGTTCTTCTTTTTTTATAAAATTTCAGTATTCAGTTCAGTTCAGCAATTTTGAGTTAATTTAGACTTGTTTTTTTTTTTATTTTACTTCCATTCAAAACTGGGAACTGAAATTATTGTACATCCCTCGATCTAACGCGGCGGGTTAATACCCCTCTCTGATAACCGCAAGCTAGCCATGGCAGGCCGCGTTAGATATGATAAAATGGGGATACGTTACAATATGGCGCCCAATATAAACCATACGAAATGAGGGGTAAAAACATCAACGACCCCGGACAAGTTTGTAGATTCGGTCCCGATTGCATCTTTTCGTGCTTTCTATATCAAAAGTGACCTAGCCTGTCTTGAGCTATAGAGCTAACCGCACGGAGATATGGAGGCACCGACGACATTCCAATCTAGATGTTTCAGACCGTGACTTTTCGTACTATCTAACAAAATGGAGGAACCGAAGAAAAAATATAATTACAGGTTTTTATAAAGTGAATAAAGTTCAAAAGTAGAATGCTCAATACGGTTGCGGTAAGAAGCAACACCTTAGCATTTTAAGTTTGGTGTCCTAGCAAGGATTAGAGTATCCCTAAAGCTAGTTGCATCAGGCTTAAATCATGTTGAGGTGATGGTGCAGTGTTTAGTCTTCTGAGGCAGTTCACCGCTGACTTAATCATGGGAGCTAAGTCCTAATTTTCTTTACATAAAGTTTTCGTCAATTTAGATACGATTTTTTTTGTCAAACACTTGTAGAATTGAAAAAAAAAATAAAAAAGAAAATTTAATTTTCGATTTACAGAAATCAAAATTTGATTAGTCATCAAGCACAGCACTTATGAAGAGCCCGCGAAAAATAAGCAAACGAGCATCTTTTTACGATATTGGTAGACCAAACATGTTCCGAAGCCCGAATAAAAACACACCAACCACAGGGTCGGTAGAGCAGGTCGAAGGCTCACACGATTCTAATTTTCATGACTTTTCCAAAACGTTGATTCGACCGAATGAACAAGAAGTCCTGGCAGAAGAAACTGCAGAAGCGTTTCCACCGGACTATTCTTTTCCCCCACCTTTAAATAAAGTGGCGGACAAACTGCAAAAACATATAGTTGAAAAGGCAAACGCAAAGTTTGTGAGAAATTTCGAAAGTACAATCGAGGTTAAAATTAAAGATTGCATGCAGGCGAGCTTAGAAAAAATACTAAAAAGGCTCAATCTAACTCGAGGCATAATTCCAGATGTTCACAGAGCATCCAGACCTTCTGACACATCCAGAGCGGGAGGCAATAGTGTAGGTAGTGTGTGAAGTACTGACTCTGACTCGGTGTCGGCACAAGTAAATTCAAAAATGATGTAATTCGAGAATTCCATTTACTTGTTGAAGGCAACGTCAGCAAATGGTATTGGTTGCACATTACAACTCATGAAGTCACAGACTGGCCAACCTTAGAGCAAGCGCTGCAGACACAGAACCAAAATAGCTGCTCAGATTTTGAAGTCATGAGTGAGCTATATGAAAGAAAGCAGCAGCATGAAGAAAGTGTTGACTCATATTTTCACGCGATGCTAAAGATTCCAAACTAAAAACCCAGGTGCCAGATTTAAATATAATCAAAATTATTAAACAAAATTTGCGACGCAGCATTGTTGATATTGTGTACTCCATCGTAATCTATACAGTGGATCATCTTCGGTCAGAGTGCATTGCCGCTAGACAACACTTGTCTCGTCGCAACATACGTAGTGTATATCAAGCAGGCCACAAATTTACGAGGCAGTCACGAAGCCATAATCTAAATGAAATGGATTTAGGAGTTGAAGATGAAGAACATTTCGAAAACTTACAAGTGGAAGAAGTGCAATCCTACAGGCGCCCGTCATCTTATCAGCAGACACAACCACGACAGCAACAGTCGCAACAACAAATTGGTGAACAACATCAACAGTAACAGATAAATCCGGTTTCAAAATGCTGGAACTACCGGTAGCAGGGCCATATGTTCATAGATTGCACGATCGAGCAAAGAAGAAAGGCTGAAAATATATTGCGAAGCAAGACAGCGCAGTTTTAATGGTATTGCGAGAGGTATCCAAAAGGGTGAAGAAGGCGCGCGATAATTTCGCAAAGCGGAAGCGATTCCGATTACAGATAGCTGAAGCAGTAAACAAAGCTTCGGGCATAGACGAACGCGCCAATAACGTTTAAAAATAAAACTCACGAAACTTCGGTTTTACGTACTGTTTATTTTATGTGAATCTTAAGACTAACTTTAATAATTTTTCTTACTCTACCTTAAGCTACATTTGGCGTTCAAATTCAGTTGGCCTTGAAATGCAGAATATGTTACTCAGAATATTTTGCATTTGGGACTTCAACTGAATTTGAAACCCTCTGTTTGTGCAATAGCGAAATTAAATGATAACGCTATTGCAGACAGTTTCTGTTCACATTAAGAGTTTTTTAGTGTATGTATTTTTGCTATGTTTGCATTATTATTTAGTGAGGGGACGTAACTCCTCCCCCCTTTGTGTAGAGATACTCCTGGATCTCGTTACAAAATTTTTATATTGATACTGATTGGAAAATACGGAACTGTTACTTAATTCTATATTTTTTGCAATTTCTTCTAATTCCACATCATTTAAAGGGTGTTTTTTTAGAGGTTTGTTTTTCAAATAGAGATAACACCGGCATTTTATGGTCAAATCTGGCAACTCTAATGTCATTTATGTTCAGTTTGGTTTGCCATTTCATCATGAACAGGTTGACAAAAGAACAACGCTTGCAAATTGTGCAAATTTATTTCGAAAATAATGGTTCAGTTCGCGAAGTTTACCGCAAGCTCCGTCCATTTTATGGTCGACATAATCGTCCATCAGAGCAATTAATTCGGTTAACCATGGATCGTTTTCGCACTACGTTTACTCTATGTGATAATACGCATCCGCAGAGACGTCGAACAGTGCGCATCGAAGAAACAATTGCCGCTGTAGAGCAAAATGTTGAAGAGGACCCGAATGAATCGATTCGCCACCGTGCACAGCAATTGGAGCTTTGTCCATCAACTTTATGGAAGATTTTGCGCAAAGATCTTGGCTTGCGACCTTACAAGATCCAGCTTGTGCAAGAATTAAACCCGCGAGACCATGCAATGCGTCGTGATTTTGGTGTATGGGCCGAAAATGAGATTGATCTCGATGCTGATATTCATCGCAAAATTTTGTTCAGTGATGAGGCTCATTTTTGGTTGAATGGCTACGTCAACAAGCAAAATTGCCGCATTTGGAGTGAAGAGAATCCACATGAGACCCTTGAGACGCCATTACATTCACAAAAACTGACTGTTTGGTGTGCTCTATGGGCTGGTGGAGTCATTGGGCCATACTTCTTCCGAAATAATACTGGAGAGTCAGTTACCGTTAATGGAGACCAGTATAGAGCCATGATAACCGACTATTTTGTTCCCGAATTGGATGGCATGAATGTGGATGAGTTGTGGTTCCAACAAGACGGCGCTACATGCCACACAGCGCACGTCACAATCGATTTATTGAAGGAAACATTCGATGAGCGCATAATTTCGCGGAATGGACCTGTCAATTGGCCACCAAGATCGTGTGATTTGACACCATTGGATTATTTTCTTTGGGGATATGTGAAGTCGCTCGTCTACGCCAACAAACCAGAAACGTTAAGGGACTTGGAAGCCAACATTCGTGGCGTTATTGCCGACATACGGCCCCATATGCTCGAAAAAGTGGTTCAAAATTGGACCTGTAGAATTGGCTTTATTCGAGCCAGCCGCGGCGGCCACATGCCCGAAATCATATTTAAACATTAAAGGCATAAAATTATCTTTCCAATAAAGCCAAATTGATGGGCATTAAAACGATTTTCTTGTGTTTTATTTCAATTCGAAGCTCTATACCTCTAAAAAAACACCATTTATTTTGTTTTCCTGAACATTGTTTACAATTTTAATCTGAGTTTTCCTCTTATGTAAGTATATTATAATAAAAATCATTGCAAGAATTATCATAGCCAAAGTGATATTTATTCCATAAGAAATTTTTTTGTGGTAATGTAGTTCTTCAATTTGTTTTAAGTTTTCAAATTTTTCTAAATTAATTTTCTCTAATTCTGGCATGTTGTGTTCAGGAAGATCATTTAATTGTATCTGAAATTTATCATAAAAGTCTTTCTTTTGATTTATATACTTTTTTCTTAGAATATTAATTTTGCAATTAGCAAAGTTTATTATATTATTGCCGTTTAAGGTTATATTTCTCTTTGTACAATTTTGGTATACATTCATGTTTACAGCATTTTTGATTAATAAAGTATCTTCGTCTAATTGTAAAATTTCAGTTTTATTATTTATTCTGTATTTACATGTATTATGAAATATACAGTTATCACTTAATTCTAGTTCCTTTAACATGTTGTTCTCTTTGAAGATATAAGGTTTATTATTTATATATGTTATCATTTCATTTTTTTGATCGATTTTAGATAATGCTTGTTTGGCAACGGAGCAATTAAAATCAATGTCGTAGTTACATAGTTCTTGGGAAATTTTATACAGATAATTATTGTATCGTTTTTATACATAAGAAGACCCATTCTAGCTAGTTTTAGTTTGTAAAAATCGATTTTAAAATACTGGATTTCTTCTTTGCTTAGTATGCTTGGGGATAAAATATTATATTTAGCTGAGGTTACATTGTCTTGGATCTGATCTATTTTCCTTTCCATGAATGTAAGTTTATACAGTGCTTCACTAAATTTTTTTTGTTCCTGTAGCTCATTGCTTACAGTGTTTAATGAATTTAAAATTTTAGTTCTGTCTTCTTCTACTATTCTTTTTAAGGTAATAATTGATTTGTTAAAGCTACTATTTATGATAATCTGTTTATTAGAGTTTACTATGAGGTTGTGGTTATTTTCACTGTTTATTTTCAAAAATTCTTCAATTTACTGTTTGTCCGAGTCATCCATCAGTCCAACTATAAACAGAGCCAATTCCGTTAAATAACCTTCTTTTTTGCCTAAGCATTTCTTCCGGGGTAATAGACTTAACTTTTGCTTCTAGTAGCCCTAATTCTGATAGAAGGATTCCTTTTTTATTTTTTCCCAAATCGGTCATTTCTACATTTTCCTTAAAGGTGTTCAGGATTTTTCCAATTTCCTCGGGTTTTACCATGTGTAAAATTGTATTGGTGTCGGTAACGATTTTTACGGTCCTTAGGTGAATTGCTGTATAGCCTCCTTCCTCTAATAGGGGGTTTACTATAATTAAGCGCTGTGTTACTGCTATTATCGCCATGAATGTGAGTATAGTGAGTTTAGGCGTCTGTAAATTTATAAGGACGTTTTATATTAGTGGTGTGAACATTTTCAAGAGGATATTTTCTAAATTTTGGTTGCTCTTTATGTCTCAAGTTAGTGTAATTTTTTATGTAACCTTCTTGTCTACTCTCGACATACGACTCTCTTTTTTTATTTAATTTCTCCAAAACATGGCGTTTTCTTTCTTCCAACCTACTTTTCTTTATATTGTGATCAATTTTATTGTTGATCACATCGAAAGGAGTACATTTAATAGTACTATGGAAACTCTTATTGTAAAATCTAATTGCTTTTGACATTTGTTCTTGTATTGGTAATGTCTCTTCTACGTTAAGTGCTCTGATTCTCTCAGTAAAAGTATTGTTCAGCCGCTCTATGTCGGAGTTCCCTGTATGGCTGTTAGGTTTAGTTGAATGAAATTCGATTTCTTCCCTAATCAAGAAATCCCTAACATTTTTTGTGTTAAATTCATTATCAAAGACAAACTTCCTAACCTTGCCTCTCATTGCTAGATAATCTCTTATCTTTTGTATTATAGTTACATTATTTCTATCGGTTAAATGATAGCAAACAGAGTGTTTGGAAAATTTATCTATAAAAATGATAAATGAACTTTTAGTATTAACGTATGTATCTACATGTACTATATCATTTATAGTAGAAGGTGTTTCTGTAAGTTTGAATTTATTTTTTATCGGATTTCTGTCATATTTGGCTGATGGACAAACATGACAATTATTTATTAGTTTGTGTATTAGAATCTTCAGATTAGGATTAATGTTTTCGTATGTGGCTACTATTCCAGAGTGTCCACTTTCATATTTATGGAATAAGGCTAGTTGTTTTTTCAGGTCGTCATCGTCTTCTACGCCTCTGGCGAGGTAGGTGCACTTTACGAATTTAACTTTGTCATTCCCTGAAAATTCATCAATTAAAATTTTCTGCGCTTTGTTGTACTCATGGTCACAATATACCCCAATTTTTCCTTTTGAAACTCTTTGCCTTATAATATTTATAACATTTTCGTTAGCAATGTCGTTCTTATCAATAAAAATTCTTTTGTTATTGAATACTGTTTCTATTTCATGGTCTTTTGTTTCTTTAATGACTATTTGCGTTTTGAACCGGTTGACTACTGTTTCTAATATAGGTATATGGTTACCTAGGTCCTCCTCTTGGGAATGTACAGTTTGTACTTGTATGGAATCATTTTCGCTATCTGTTTCTTCGCCTCTAATTTCGTTCGTGTTGACATTAACTTGAAAATCTGCTGGTACCTTTTCACCTGTATCCGTGGAGTTTAGTGTATTAATTTCTTTTCTTTCTGAGTCTATTCTGCTCAAAAAGTCTGCAATATAGTTGCATTTTCCTTTGATATATTCTATCTTAAAATTATATTCTCCTAGATCGATTAAATATCTTTGGAGCCTGGGGCTAATATCCCTTTCTGAATATTTAGTCATCAACCACTTAAGTGGTTTATGGTCGCTCTCTAAGTCGAATTCTCTTCCGAAGACATATGGTCTAAAATATTTAACACCCCAAACTATCGCCAACAATTCTTTATCAATTGTTGCGTAGTTTGTTTCGTGTTTGTTTAACGTTCTAGATGCATATGCTACTGGGTGACCGTTTTGAGTCAAGACGGCTCCAATAGCGAAGTTGCTTGCATCTGTTACGATCTTGAAACGTTTAGCAAAATTTGGGTATCTTAGGATAGGAGAATTCGTAACGAGCTCCTTTAATTTTTCGAAGGCGGTAATATAATCCGGGTCATAGGTATTTACTTTTTGATCCTTTTTTAAGAATTTTGTCATAGAGTGTGCTATTTTCGCATAATCCTTTATAAATTTCCTATAAAATCCGGTCATGCCGAGGAATGATTTAGTTTGTTTTTGGGAACTAGGGAGCTTCAGCTCCTGTATTATTGCAATTTTTAACATCAGGCTTAATTCCATTTGTAGTTAAAACGTGCCCCAAGAACTGCGTTTCTTTCTTAAGAAAGTCGCATTTATCGATTTGAATTTTTAATTTAGATTTTCTTAAAGCTTCAAATATCTGCCTAATACTTTGAATGTGCTCTGTCAGTGTCGTGCTAAAGACTAAAATGTCGTCCATATAGACAACACAAATTTTATTTATAAAATCACGAAGAACAGAGTTCATCATCTTTTGGAAGGTTGAAGGTGCATTCTTCAATCCAAACGGCATACGAATGAATTCGTAGTGACCGAAAGGAGTCGAAAATGCCGTTTTTTTTTCTGTCTTCCTCTCTTACAAGGATTTGATGAAATCCTTTTGCAAGATCTATTGTGGTAAAGTACAACGACCTTCCTAATTTATCCAAAAGATTATTTAGATTTGGAATAGGAAATCTGTCGTCGACCGTAAATTCATTCAGTTTACGGTAATCGACTACAAGTCGCCATTTTTTCCTACCTGAATTATCTAATTTCTTAGGTACAATCCATAACGGACTGTAGTAAGGCGAGTTGCTGTCTCGAATAATGTTTTGTTTTAACATTTCTCTTATTTGTGTTTGGATCTCCTTCTCGTGAATCTGAGGGTATCTGTATACTTTAGAGTAAATAGGTTTATCAGTGGTAGTCACGATTTCGTGTTTGGTTGCACTTGTGGCGGAAAGATTGTCTCCTTCCTTATACAAAAAGTCATTGAATTCTAACAGGATATTTGTAACATTTTCTTTTTCTTCCTGATTTAAGTAGCTGAAATCAAATTTATTAAGGACAATTGTGTCTTCACTTGGTTCGATAACGCTTATGTTTTCCGCCATATACGGAAGGTTATAGTCTTCAAAAAATATTTTGTTACCTAATATTTCAATATATTTATGTTCATTATCAATTTTTGTTTTTAAGGGTATTAAAAAGTTTTGTCCTATAATTGCCTCGAATTTTTCATTGGAAAAGTCTATTACCTTCCAATTTAGTGTACCTGTACAAGGGAATTCATTTGGGAAATGCGTTACTACTTTGAACCTAACTTGGTTTATTCCGTTTAGGGTTTTAAAATAAAGAGGTCTCAATTAATATATTTGGTCTTATTACGCTAGTTGTTGAGCCTGTGTCTATTAGGCACCTAATCCTTTGCTTTCCTATTGTGAGTTTTACTATGGGTAGTTGAGTTGCTGAGGCAGGGTTAAAAAATTTACTTCACTATTTCCATTTACTGCCCCTACTTCTTGTATGGTTTCTATTTCCATCGCATTATTGCTTGAATTCTTAGATACACGACTTAGCTTTTGTTCGCTATCCACACTCATATATGAACCTCTTGTCTGGTTCGAAAAGTTTTCCCCATTTCTATTCACGGAGTTGTAGTTGTTACTATTCTGACGATTATAGTTATATGCATTACTGTTGCTATTTTTATGGCGATGTCTAACTGTCTCTTGGTTTGCTCTTTCATTATTGACAAGGTACCTACTCGTATAGTTTTTTGTATTACTTTCAATATTTGCCTTAGTTTTTTCGGTATATTTCCTATGCCTAAAATCTATTGTTCTTCTGTCCGTCAGTAATTTTAGCTTTGTGTATTTCACAATAATAGTATTTAATGTTTCGTTGTCATTTATGTGGGCTCTAATAGGACCATCAATTTTTTCTAACATGATGTCTACTAAATCCCTATCAACGTTCTCCGGCTTGTAAATGGCCGGTTTTAGTGGATCGGATAAATAGATTTCATGTATCTCAAAGTTAGATTTTTCAAAAATTTGGAATAATTCGTTTAAATCTCTTACTTTCACACTTCTGCAAAAATTAAATATTTCGGCATAACTCCTCCTGGGACGAGACTCCTGTAGTAGTTTATCCTTTATGTCTTCCCAAGTGGCGTTTTCCTCGAGTTCCCTCACTCTGCGGCCAGCACTGCCCAGTATTTTTTCGTTGGCTACAATTTTGATACAGTATTGCTGTAGACTCTGATTTCCTCCGCAAAGGGTAATATTGGTTTCTACTGCATTGATGAAAGCTCTTGTATTGTGATTTACATCTAAGGATTTCAAACGTCGGAATTGTTCAATTACATCCTTTGGTGATATGTTGAATTGATAGCTCTGATCTTGTTGCTGATGTGGTTGTTGTTGCAGTATCAGTTGCGCTTGTTGTATCTGCGCTTGTTGGTCTTCTTGACCCTCGTATTATTTGCTGTGCTTGTTGTTCTTGAAGTTGTTGTTGCTGTTGTTCTACTCGTTGCTGTAATTGTTGTTGCTGCTGCTGCATCTCGTTAATTATTCCTTCCTGTCTACGGATTACCTCTGCAAGTTGCTCTGGATCCATTATTGGTCGATTTTGGTCAAAGGTTCTATGTCTCTGCATATGTTTGTTGTTATTTGTAGATTTTCTTCTATAAGCTTGCAGCTGTTTTCCTCCTTTATTTGAAGACTTTCTTTTTCACTTTTATAATGAGAACAAAAAAAAATTCTGTTTTTGTATATTGGTCTTTGGACGTAATAGCTTTATGTTCTCTTTTTTTTTGCACTAATTTTATTTGTGTTAGTCTTTAGACGTAACAAAAAAAATTTTTTTTTTTAGAAAAATTTTCCACGACGTTGGTTCATTAATTTTTCTTTAGAAAAAAAAAATCCGCGACTGCGCCAATAACGTTTAAAAATAAAACTCACGAAACTTCGGTTTTACGTACTGTTTATTTTATGTGAATCTTAAGACTAACTTTAATAATTTTTCTTACTCTACCTTAAGCTACATTTGGCGTTCAAATTCAGTTGGCCTTGAAATGCAGAATATGTTACTCAGAATATTTTGCATTTGGGACTTCAACTGAATTTGAAACCCTCTGTTTGTGCAATAGCGAAATTAAATGATAACGCTATTGCAGACAGTTTCTGTTTACATTAAGAGTTTTTTAGTGTATGTATTTTTGCTATGTTTGCATTATTATTTAGTGAGGGGACGTAACTCGTGTATGCGGAGGTGAAAATCGGCGCCATCCAACTCAAAGACCTTTTGGATACTGGGGCATCAATATCTATACTTGGACGCGGCTGTAGAGATTTGGTAGAAGAGTTAGAAATCAATGCAGATAGATATTTTTCAAAAGTAAGAACGGCAGGCGGTCAAAAACACGCTGTTATTGGCAAAGTAGCACTTCCAGTCACGTACCTTGAAACGACTTAATTTATAACTTTCTTTTTATGTCCAAACCTAGAGCAAAAAGCCGGCTTCGGCATTGACTTTTGGCGAGTGTTTGAGCTAGCAACGGATATCGTAGGTGTAGTAGAGTTAGAAATAGAAAAAATTAGTAAACATTTTTTGGACTCAGAGACCACAGAGTCAGAACCTGAAAGGCATATTTTAGGCGTGGAAGAGCAAAAGCCGTATAATAAAGTCAAAAAATTGTTTCGAACATTCGAAGTACATGGACTTGGAAAAACTCAACTGGAAAAGCATACCATCCAGCTAACTGAAGGGTCAAATCTGGTCAAAGACCGCCACAACCCTATGTCTCCAGCGGTGCAAGACCTAGTTAATAGACAAAATGCTGGAACTGGGCTTGATTGAATTTAGTGAAAGCCCATGGAGTAACAGAATCACCATAGTTCAAAAACCGGAGAAAACCCGTTTTTGCCTCGATGCGCGTAAATTTAATGAGTGGACCTTGAAGATGCTTATCCGCTGCAAGACATTGAAGGGATTCTGAGTCAGATAGATCATACCCATTACATAAGTAGTGTAGACTTAAAATTTGCCTTTTGGCAAATAGAGCTCAAAAAAAATAGTAAGGCCTAAACAGCGTTTACAGTGCCCGAAAGGCCACTCTATCTATTTGCGGTGATGCCTTTTGGACTTTGTAACACTGCATAGCGGCAGCCTTATGGATAAAGTCATTCCGCAGCTACTGAAATCAAATGTATTTATTTATTTGGACGATTTGTTAATTATTGCGGCAGACTTTGAGACCCACTTAAAAATCTTAAGCGAAGTTGCAGAATGTTTGAGACATGCGAATCGCACTGTAGGATCAAAAAAATCAAAGCTTTGTTTTAAGGAATTGAGGCACCTAGGATTTCTGGTAGGAGGAGGTATGTTGAAGTCAGATCCAGAAGAGGTTTCAGCTATTCAGCGCATTGGCATTCCGAAAACAATGCGAGAAGTGAGGAGTTTTTTCAGCACTTTCTGCACTCCTGAGTGATGCATTAAAAAAGAACAAAAAGTTTTCTATGACACCCGAGGCTGTACAAGCTTTTTACGGCTTAAAAAGGCTTTAACAACTGCCCCTGTATTGAAACATCCGGATTTCACTAAAAGATTTTTTGTACAGTGTGATGCTTCCAAGGTGGGCGTAGGAGCTGTTTTATGTTAGAAAGATGCGGAAAAAAATGAAAGCCCAATTGCATATTTCTCCCAAAAACTCAACGGCTGTCAGCGCAATACAGTGTGACGGAGAAAGAGTGCCTGGCAGCTGTACTGGCAATTAAAAGTTTTCGACCATATAAAGAATTAATGTCTTTCACTGTCATAACATATCACGACAGTTTAAAATGGCTTATGTCACTGAAGGATCTGTCAGGTCGACTCGCTTGTTGGTCCTTGCAGCTGCAGTCCTTTGACTTTCAAATTGAACATCGAAAAGGATCAGAAAATGTTGTGACTGACACCTTGTCTGGAGGCAACAGAAAGGTCATGGTTAGACATGGAAATTACCGAGTTTGAGTCCACGGAGGACATGGAACTATTAAAAACCGTAGAGGAAAACCAAGAAAAATTACCAGATTTGCAAATGAAAGATGGAGTTTTATTTAAGCGGACACGTTTTGAACATGTGGAGAAGGAAGTACAATGAAAGTTGTGGGTTCCAGAATCTCTTACGTCAACTCTAATTAAAAAAGCACATTTTCCAGAGACAGCAGCGCATGGTGGAGTTGCAAAAACACTTCATAGATTGAGGCAGTGGTACTACTGGCCGAAGATGGCGATCCACGTTCAAAATTATATCCGAAACTGTACGGTATGTAAGGAATCGTAATCAATAAACTATGAATTAAGGCCCACTCTAGGACAAGAGGTGAAAACAGAGCAACCTTTTCAGAAAATCTATATTGATTTCCTTTGAAAATATCTTCGCTCAAAATTGGGAAATACATACATTTTTATAGACCACTTTACAAAATTTACTATGTTGAAGGCTATGAGAGAAGCGACTTTTTCCAAGGTAGTAGAATTCCTGACTCGCGAAGTGTTCCACAAATTTGGGGTGCCAGAGACCATTCATTCGGATAATGGCAAGCAATTTGTGTCCAAAGAGTTTAACAAAATGTTAGAGGTATACAAAATTAAACAATTAAAAACTGCCTATTATGCACATCAAGCTAATGCAGCAGAGAGGGTGAACCAGTCTGTGTTAGCAACGATCCGTTCATATTTGAAAGAGGACCTTTGTGACTGGGAGTTCTACCTCTTAGAAATAGAGTGTGCATTGCGAAGTACTGTTCACGCATCTACAGGCGTAACACCATTCTTCGCACTTTTTACCCATGAAATGTTTTCTAACGGTACAGATTATCAACTAGCCCGAAAATTGAACTCTTTGAGCGAACCACATTTATTTATTATGAGCCAGAAAGACCGATTAACTTTGATTAGAGATAAAGTTACACAAAACCTTCACAAAGCTTATGAAAGTGGGGCAAGGCAATACAATAAGCGCAGCCGTGATATAAAATTTGTTCCCGGCCAAGAAATTAACAAGCGAAACTTTATTCTGAGTGATTATAAGAACAACATAAATTCAAACTTTTGTAATAACATGTATGAGCTCGAAACACTAGCAGGCAAATCTATGGGCATATTTCATGCCAAGGACTTAAAGCAATAATAAAACAAAAATAGGGGCATTTGCAATACATTCTACAATATTGTGATAGTAAAGATGGTCAAGCCTGACACACATGTGCAATAAACGTTATTTATTACGACAAATATGTAATAAAATCAAACTGTGCAATATTTACCACCAATTATAATATTTACAGATTCGTAATGTGTTGAATGAAGTCCTTCTACATATATAAAAATCCACCGTGCAATAATTAGATGTAGTAGTAAATGTCCACTCACGAGTACCTGCAGAGAAAATAAGAAAAAATTAAATAAAGTAAAATTCCTAAGATCACAATAAAATGCATACATCCCGGCATATAAACCGCATATATATATATATATATATATAACAGCATAATTAAAAGATGCCATATCCCGATGTCCGTCCTGAAAAGAAAGAGAAAATACGTTAAAATAAAATTATAAAAACAAACACATAAGCACCAAAGGAATTCCGTAGCATTACATAAGCCCGGCTAACCCAATCTGTCTAAATGAACCTCTTAAACTCAGAGAATGGGTGTGCCTACGTTGGGAACCTGCTACAATACTGAAATTCTTGCATAATTCTCCATTATATGCGTTGTCCAAAATAGAATAAAATAAGAAAGTGTACTCGTTCCCATAACAAAAAAAGGAAAAAAGACACAATTTTGTCATATAAACTATAAAACGCTATTAATAAATCCGTACTTCATAGCTGTAATTGGTCTGGGAAATCGTTTGTCTTGAGGTTAGGTCTCCACGTTTGCGTGCTTCATTGACGTATTCCCACACAGCACACTACGCTGCCCGCAGACTTTAGCGAGTCTGTAGCCGACGTAGAGTTTTGTTGCGTATGTTGAGTGACTGCTGAAATTCGCTCCAAAGACATCCTATTCAATTTGCAAGAGAAAATTAACAAAAATTTGTAGTTTTGGTTGTTTGCATTTACCTCATACCGGATGGCTATGAACAAGAAGCAAAACAAAAACAATAATTCGGCCATCATTCATTTCTGACAAATGTCAGACTGTCAAATATTTATAGCTTCCCTGCTTTTAGGTTCCAATAAAAGTTCTACCACTTTTTCTTTAATATGTAGTTAATGTTGTTTAAGTTAAGAGACGAAACAAAAAGCTTTGTAACTTTTGCTTGGGCAAGACTCAAAAGTTGAAGAAAAGGGTGCCAGAAATGAGGAACATGAAAATTTTATAGAGAAATGGCTATAGGTAAGATTGACAAGTACATTGAATGTTGTGTACCTAATAAGAAATGTTTACTATGATTCTTGTTAGTTATTGTATGTTATCTATTATGATGTTTACTATGATTCTTGTTAGTTATTGTATGTTATATATTATGTTTGAGTATTTTGAAACTGTTTCAGTTTATGTATGTAAATTAGACTTGGTAACAAAATTTCTAGACTCCGAAAGATCATTCCAAAAAAATTTCGCAAAGTTATAAGTCGTGTTTTGCTCAATTTGTTTCATTTATTAAAAGTAAAATTCTTCAGTGTTTTAAATGTTGGTACAGTCGCCTTGTTGTTTTAAATAAAAAGTAAACGTTTAAAATAATTTTTAGTTCGTTCGCTTAAAGTGAAAATTGAGAAGTGGTAGCCGCATAAAAAGAAAAAAACGCGATCGCATAAACCTAAAATTTAGTCTAGAGGAATATGGGCGGGGAGTCATCTTCATCCTAGAACAAAGTTATTTTCCTGTGAGGAAATAAGAAAATGTAAGTGTCCAAAGCAATCATTTATTTCTTTAAAATAGAGAGAAATTGTTAAGGTATGTTAAAAAATGTATGCATTAAAAATAAAAATATTTTTGTAGTGCGACTGACCCTGGCTACAAGGCTGGATAAGTTATTAAAAAGGCCATTAGTCGCAAAACCGACAGGAAAAACTAACTCACAGATAAGTCAGTCACAATTTTCATTTATTTTAAGAACCAGCGTAAAATCAATCATAAAGTTAGAGGTCCTAGGCTGATTTTGTTAGCAGCAAATATGTATAAGCGATAGTTTGTTTCGGTGGAAGTAGAAACTTAAAAATCATCCGAGTGCGAAACCTTACAGAATCGAGAAGTGATGTGCCCAAAGACACAAACCATTAAGTGGTCCAGCTTAATGACAAGGTTCACTTAATGGAAGCTAAAATCTGTTTTAGCGATAATAAAAAAAAGTAAAAAGAGAAGAGAGTAGCTTTTGGTTCGTATCGCGTCTGCATTCGACAAAGAAAACCCGAGTACAGTGTGCGAAAACTACAGAAGTCCAGTTGAATCTTTTTTTGGGCTTTAATTAGCGCTTATTTCCAAATTAATTATTATTTATATATTTAATTTTATTTTAATGTCTAGAATTTTATATTTTTTTGTAAAAAGTCCCAGTTAGTCTGGAGCATTTTACAACGAAGTTCCGCAACCATTAAGAATTTGAATGGGGGGCTTAAAGCTAGTTTTTTTAAGCCTAAGCGAGCTCAAAGATGCAAATATGATGTGTTAAAGTTGCGTTATGGAGGGGTTGAAAGTCGTGATCGGAGATAGAGGGCAAATGGGGTAGACCAAGAAAAATGAGTATGCGGCTGGTTTCCTTAGTGGGTGTCATTTGAAAAGTAGTTAATGACACAGGATGGGTGGACGCGGAGGAAGTGGTCAGCTAATTCCTGGCTTATGTGGGTAGTTCTAAATTTTTGGTGTGCTTTTTCGTTTGAATTTGGTGTCGATTGCGGATTAAGTTGTTACTTTTATTTGGTTGCTTAGTTAATTTTTGTTCCTGCAGTAAATGTTTAATTGGCTTTAGTTTGTTCTTCTTTTTTTATAAAATATCAGTTTTCAGTTCAGTTCAGCAATTTTGAGATAATTTAGACTTGTTTTTTTTTCATTTCACTCCCGGCCAAAACCGGGAACTGAAATTATTGTACATCCCTCGGGTTAATAACGCTCCCTGAAAATCGTAAGCTAGCCACGGTGGGCCGCGTTAGATACGTCAACAATTTATATTCAAATAAATTTGAGAAACAATATCCCTTTTCAACTTCTGCAATAGACAATTTTCTCGATTCTGTAGATACATTTGAAGAAGCCACTCGCTTAGCTTTAGAAGTTAAACATATTCATAGCGAGGGCGGATTTAACATTAGTAACTGGGTCTATGGACAGGAAAACTTTCAACAAATGAGTCTCGACTTAGGTAGTGAGTTGGACGCAGATAAGGTACTCGATGCGCTTGGTGTTTAGTGTAGATCTGTAGATGATACAATTACTTTCAAAACTTCATCTTCTATTTTGAAGAGTGAATTATTCCTGAACGATAAAATCTCTATTAAAAGATAACTCTTGAAAATTTTGATGTCCATTTATGATCCTTTAGGGCGTATCGGCAACTGCATAATGTATTTAAAAATCGCTTTGCAAGAGGCATGGAGAAGTGGTATTGGATGGGAGAATCCAATCCCAGCCCCTTAAAATATTAAATGTGAGAAATGGTTAAAGCTCTTACCAAAAATGCAAAGTTTAAATATACCTCGTTGTCACATCAAAGATTTTAGTAGTTATAACAATTTAAAAGTTCAAATGCATACTTTCGCCGATGCCCGCGAGAATGGGTACGCTGCTGTTTCGTATTTAGGAATTTCAGACGGTAATAAGGTAATAGTTTCACTTATCGATTCAAAAACCACGGTTGCACCCTTGAGAATTACACCAATATCTCGTCTGAAACTTATGGTAGCTTTAATTGCATCTCGATTTGCGAGCAGCATCACTTAGAGCACAATTATAATTTATAAAAAGATGTTTTGGTCAGATTCCAAAACTGTTATTAACTGGCTAAAATCAGATCATAAAAGATATCATGAATTTGTAGGTTTTCGAGTGGGTGAAATACTCGATTTGACTGTGTTAGATGAATGGCAGTGGGTTTTTGGTAAGATGAATATAGCAGACGAAGCAACTAAGTGGCCAAAGCTTAAACCTGACTAATCAAATAATATCCGCTGGCTAAATGGTACCGATTTTTGAAGCAACTACACAATGTGTGGCCCATAAGAGCTAACGTTGATTCAAATACAGACTGCGAACTTAAAAAGCCCTTGCTTCAAATTCAAAAAATCGAGTATTTAGTGGAGGTTCATCGCTTATCAAAATAGTGCAGAGCTCTACGTGCAGCAGCATGCGTAATATAATTTATTAACTTACTTAAAGCTCATAGGAGATCGTCCGAAATTTATGTATTACAAGATGAGCTGAAGCAAGCAGAATATATTCTCATAATGAAGGCTCAAAGGGAAGCATATTGCGAAGATATTTTTATGCTTAAAGAAAATGGTAAAGTGTGCAGTACTTAAATGTCAATGGTATATTACGTATCGATGGTAGGATCGATAAGGCTTGTGTTCCTGATGCATTAAAGCATACGGCTATAATGCCAAAACACAGCAGAACTGCACAACTTTTAATATTACGAAAATTTATGGAAAAATTGTTCCTTAAGCTTTTTTGGTCATTTGTGGTAGGTGAATTAAAAAACAAAAATTTTTTTAAATCAATTTCCCGACGTTTCGCCCGTTGGATCCACGCTTCTTCACGGGCTTATTATTTATTTAAAAAACTGAAATCAACAATGTGTTGAACAATTTGTGGAACATAAATATTTAGTTAAAACTTACATTATTACATTAATAGAATTTATTTTCAATTTAATACGTTAATCTAAAACATTAAACATATAAAACTTGCAAAACACCGATACTTTACAAGACGACCTGTAAAAGGCACTGATGTTGTCAAAATCTTCTTTCTTGTTAACAGCTGTTTTTTGTTTTTGTCGTATTCGGAGGCTTTCTAATGTAAGTCTTACATTTTCTCTTCGTTCTCTGTCCAGTATTGTTGTGCTATCGAAGTCCGCCGTATGATTTTTTTCAGCTAGATGTTTTGCTAAAGCTGTTGCTGTTTGTTTTTTGTTTTTTGCATCTGTTTTGTGTTCGTTGATTCGTGTTTCTAACATTCTTTTTGTCGTTCCTATGTATAATGGCTGAGGTAGAGAATGTTATGACTTCTCGTCCATTAACTTATGTTCCGATCAACGATAAGAATCATGAAGCGCTTACACTGAATCATTTGCTACTTGGTTGCTCCAATGGTATGAAACCCTTGGCTGATTTCAACGATATGGTCATATTTTTAAAGGACAGCTGGTGGCGTTCACAACAATACGAACAACAATTCTAAAAAAATGACTAGCTGAATATTTACCCTCAATGACATGTAGAACAAAATGGTTCAAACAACTAAGCCATTAAGTAATGGTGATATAGTGGTTGTGGTTGACCCTTTAAGTCCTCGGAATGTGTGGCCTAAAGGAAAAGTGTTGGAAACTTCGGTTGCTGATGACGGTCAAGTTCGAATCGCTAAAGTAGTGACCAGTTGTGGAGTGCTAGATAGGCCAGTAGCTAAATTAGCTGTTCTCGACGTGGCTGAGGATTTGGAGTAGGGCGGCGAACGCATCTTCTTGCCATACTGTAGGAGTGTGTTACCGCCACTGTCATCGATTTTATTGTTGTCGATAAAAATTATTATTGAATTGTCAAACTGCTTAGCGCCACTAAAAATCATTTTGTAATTTTAATTTTTTTTGCATCTACACAGTCAATCGTGACTATGTATATAACTGCGCTTGGCTTACATGCCAAAAAGTAAGCATATATTTTAAGTTTAAAATAATCATAATTAATTTTATATTTACTTTAGAAATTTTAACGATTCCAAATAAAGCATAAGATATAAATTTCAGCTTTATTTTATTTGGGCGTTCAAAATCTCGTGTAAGCTGGGCGCTCGGGCAAACTCCCGTAACAGATATCATTTTTACCAATTTATAGCTCGTAAGATGACAGCTATGAACTCCTGCGTAGTTTTTTATACAATGGACAAAATTTTTTTCAGTAACAGTATTTTTAAATGAGGATAGATGCACCCATTTTTTTACAACCACAGCATCCAGATCATTATTTTCATTATTTCCAACCACAACAGACCGTATACGTTTTTTCTTCTGAACTTTAGTCTATTTCGTATGACATTTCTGATGACTGTTTTTCCGACGGGGGCAACGTAAATGACTCATGTTCCGACTGAGGTGTTATTAACGGCAAAGACGGCAATTCTAATGTGATAGCAACAATATCAACAACATTATTAACATTGACAGAGGAAAGCAAGGCAGCTTCAGACCCACCAGCAGTAGCAGAAGCATAAGAAACAGAATTCAGATCTGCAGAATTTACAGCCACAGCAGCATTGGAACTATGATCACTATATTTGCTAGCAGCAACACTCACTGGAATTGCCTGCGCACGAGCACGAGAGCGAGTGCAAATAACTTTTTCGGCAGTAAGAGAAGGAGAAACAGATGACGCGCACAAAGAAGACTTTGATTTATTTTTTTCCAAAGAACTTACACTGTGATCAATATTATTGTTTTCGTTGCTAAACACCGAAAGTTTATTTTGCAAATCATTTGTGTCTGCAGACAAGTTTAAAATTAAAGTGATAATATTTTCTTTCACTGAATAGAAATTAGAACACTTATACGCAATGTTTTTATATTTTATAATGCAATTAATCGCATTTTCATCAAGTGATTCTACACAGCCAGTATGAAAATAGTTTTCGCAAGAAATACAAGTAAGAAAGCAATTTTGATTGCATCTATTTTTACAATTACGGACTGCCTCAAAAAACTGAAGACGCACCTTTTGCCGTAAACGATATTACAAACAAAAAACAAACTTGCGAAACAATTTATTAAGAAAACACATGCATGAAGTTTGTATGATTCTTAAAATTGTATCTTACAAATTATAATTGTGAGCTATTTATGTGAAATCTAACATTAATTTTTAACTAAGAAAAACAAACAAAACTAGGTACTGATGAAATATTAAAATCTGAAAAATTATTTAAACTTTATAAAATGGTGTTAAGTGGAAATGAAAAATACGACTATATTAATGTATTAAAATTGCAAAAAATAAAATTGATTTTGCCAGTGAGTTACTCTGCTTTTTATATTAACATTCAATTTCAATGAGATACTTCACTATTATAATGAACGACACATAAAACGTACATTTATCATTAAAAATTTCATATGATCGAAATAAATCTTTTGAACTATTGTTACTTATTATTAACTGTTAAAGTGAATACAAAAACTGATAAAAAGTATACAAAAAGCTTCACGGAATCTGCATAGCATATTTCAAAAATCTGTAAGATATTTCAAAAAAAAAGATATCCAGTGGTGAACAGTGAAATCCGGATAGACAAAAAGATATAATAAAATCCTTTAGGATCTCAATTCTTTATCGATTCAAATAATTGATTTTTATTGAAAATATTTTGCTGAAGGTCGGAAACCCACACCATAAACATTTATATATGGGTCATTCCATCTATAATGGGCCTATCATCACCCTCACGTTTTTTAAATAGGCTGAATTTTTTTTTGAGTGCTTGGTCTATCATGTAGAAGATATATAAAAATGCGATGGAATTTTTTTGACCAATATTATTGGTTAAAAGAAAAAATTATTAATTGCGTTCAAAAGAGCTCGTAAGTAAAACAAAAAAAAGTTAAGATTTATGATTTGTAACATAAATTGAAGCATTGAGAAATTTGAATATTCCGTTACTTTTCTTCGATAAATATTCTACTGTACACTTTAAATGCTTGTAAAATAAAATAGGGTGAAAAAAATAATGAAATTTTTAGAGATGGTACTCCTGAGTGCTTTGAAAATTTTGAGACTAAAAAGGCTGAAATCCATTCAAATTTTATTCTCTCGCTCTCATTGTCAATGTTTAATTTAAATGGAAATCACAAATTTTAACTTTAAATGCTTGTTAAATCAAATAGAGTTAAAAACATGGATAAAATTCTCAGAGATGGTACTCCTATATGTTCTGAAAATTTTGAGCCTAAAAAAGCTAAAATCACTGATGGAGTATTTGGGAAAATGATATTTTCTTAAAAAGTAAATTTTTTATCTTTTAGCGTATAGAAAACGTTTAGGCATTCATTTATTCAGATTTACAGTTTTTTTGTCATCTACTAGTACACAACTACCTAAAAACAATGTAAAAACTAATTTGAATTGTGTTGGCTTGTTTATATTCATGAATGAATGTTGTTGTTTTACTTACGAGCTTTTTTTAACACATTTAAAAACTTGTTTTTTAAACAATAACATTAGTCAAAAAAATATTATCGCATTTTTTTATATCTTCTACATGATAGACCAATCACTCAAAAAAGTTTCAGCCTATTTACAAAACATAAGGGTAATGATAGACCCATTATAGATGGAATGACCCATATAGCAAAAAAAAGTGAAATATGTCCTTTATTGATAAAGGAGATTTTGGTAAAATGTTGTAAAATTTTATTTTTAAGGAGCTAATTCTAAAATATTTACACCATGTATTTTAAAAACTAATATTTAGGATTAAAAGAAAACAGGTAAAAATATTTTTTTATTCTTCCCTTCGCTTTTATGACCGCCATAATTCACTACGGCATGGAGGAGATCAAATTTTTCAAAAGATCTTGCGAAATGTTTTCGTACCAAACATTTTGAAATGTTATGTCTTTCTCGCGTAAATTAGAGGGCTTGTGGCTTGCTACCTGTACCTTAATTATGTGCTTAAGATTCTCAATTTGGTTCAGTTCGGAACTATTTCCTGACCACAATAATATCGAAATGCCAAGTTCATTCAATTTAATATTTACCTATAAATGAAAAAGACAAAAAATATTATAAGTACAAAATATGGATTTACAAAACACTAATGCTTACCAATTTCGCTCGATGGCCTAAATGTTCTTTGGATGCACTCGTTGCTATAACGCTCTTCAGTTCTTCGGCGCACATACAGTATTCCATCGGAGCAGGATATTTTAAACTTTGATTCATCTGAGAAGATCACATTCTACCAATCAGAAACAATCCACATTTTGTGCTGGTTTTCCTAATCCAAACGTTTCCGATGAATTTGAGTGGTCAAAAAAGACTTCTTAGCGGGAAGATGTGCAGATAAACCAGCGTCATGGAGCCTTTATCACACAGTCATTTGAAAAATTCTATTCCTCCATATTCAAGAAACTCTTTTCTAATTTTAACAGCCATTTTGAAGCGTTTGTAGTCTTTTTTCGCGCTTCTGACCTTTCTTTGCGACCTGTCGACCCAGTTTTGTAATACTTTTTCAAAAAGTCAGCTACTGAGGGCTAAGTGAAGCCCGCTCTTGTAGAAATTTCCGGTATCTTTAATCTATCGCTTTAAACGCCAAAATCTCACGCTTATCCGTTTTGTTAATTTTTTTATAATTTGGCATCTTTTCCAACACAATAACACAAGAATGATTAAAAATTAACAGTATAACTTCTACTTATACTAAGATATGGTCCTACCTCTAAAAAAAAGCCCTAGCTACGCCATACCTTTAAAAAAGAAACCATACCTACCAGGGCCGTATCTAGGGAGGGGATGCTAGGGGATAGAACCCCCACCCCCGAATTATTTTGAAGGACACTATATAGAAACGATTTTGTAAAGAATATACACTACTTTAAATTGAATTTAGGAGGAATACACCATACAAAAACGATTTTGTGAAAATAACAGACATTTTTGGGAAAAAAGGTCTGAAAAAAATGTCATCATTTTTGAAAATGATTTTTGATCAGCTACAAGAAATAGTTGATAACACAGGCCCACAAAAAAATTTTCAATATGATATTTCCAGTGTTTTTGCTCTTAAAGTTAAAGGAAGTTAGTGCCTTGTGCCACACTTTGAAAAAATATGTGCTGATCACCAAGCAACTCTAATATACACGCAATCGCATATTATAATCCGGTATTGAAGTATTATTTCAGTCGTCGTCTTGAAGTTTGAATTTTCCTGAACGAGAAATTTCAGTCATATGTCAGTTTTATGACATTTCGTTCATCAGTCCAATTCATTTACGTGTTCAAATATACATAAAATAAATTTGACCTGTTTTTGTTTGAAATTAAAGTTCTATGCAAACAGCCCCTTTGCCACTAAAAACCAGTATTTTTGTAACCATAATAGCTGAAGCTTATGTTTTTACCACTTTTAAATTTGTATTAAGTATTCAATTTTTAAACAAGTTTTCCACCTAGCTTTTGATACATTTTTTTACACCACAGCAGCTTAAAGTTTGAAAAAATACAGACCAAAACAAAAGTTTTAAATTCAACATCTATTTTTTAAAGAAACACTGTATCCAAAGTTTAATTCGTCCCAAGTGGTCAAACAATTACCTGTACATTTTATTTGGAAGTATTACACCGTTTGATTGTCCGAGTTTGTCGAATTCCACCAGAATATCGCGGTCGTGATCCTTTTTGGCACGAAATCAAGTGTTTGTGTTGAATCATTCACGATATGCGCCTAGTTTAACACCATGTGATTTCGCACTATACCCAACAAAAAAAAATTAAGTTGATAGTATGCAATTGCGATGACATTAATACCATTGAAACAGCTTTAATACGCACCATGGAAGCAATACCATAAATTGTGCTGGAGAGGACATTTGAATTTCTATTGAGTCGCTGTAGAAAAAGAATTTTATCAACTTTTGGCGACGGCTCTATGATGATATGACGGTATTTTTATGGCAATAAACGGGGAGTTCTTCGTAAAATTAATGGAATAATGAAAGCACAAGACGATATTAATGTTCTAGAGAACTCAAAAACTGGAAAAGTTTATTTGCGAACCAGGTGACACCATCTTTTTGCAGAATAATGACCATAAGTATAAGGCTATAATTACAACGAAATGGCTCCGAGGCCAAAATATTACCTGCTTCGATTGGCCAGCACAGTCCCCAGATATAAATCTCATTGAAAGTGTGTGGAACAATTATAAAAAAGTACTAATGAAAAAACCAACACCACATAATCTGGCCGAGTAATGGAAGGTCGCCAATGAACAGTTGTGATCACGCAAGCGATCGGTGCTCTTTCTCGGGCCTTAAGAACAGTGGCAGCACGAGCAGGTGTGCCGATGCTAGCAGTTCGGTAATTTGAGATGGGATCGCTGCTGCCCATAATGCGCCTTCACCGTACAAATTTGAGCTCGTGCTAACTTGGGTTGCTGAGCTCTTCAGCAAAAGAGAAGGAAAATATTCGGATAAGATTCAAAATTCAATCAGAAAAACTGTTACGCGTTACCACAAAAAAGTCTACAAAAAAAATCAAAATAAATTTACGGACCTCCCTAAAATTTCTTAGTGGCTAAACCACCGAGCCTGGTGTTCTGCTCAGGCCCTTCTACACCCACCCTGCCATGTGGACCTGCTGGGCGATTTATTTAAGGTCCACCCTAATCTGGTTTTTGTTCTACATAGGACCTGATGCTACTTCTGATTAAACTGTCATTTCAATAATTTTCCTACTTTTTCAGCTCTCAAAATTCCAAGGAAATAAAAAGATTAGATTGAGATTTTAGTTCACATTTTTAATTCAAAAATCATATTGTGTGATTTTTGTTTATAAGTATTAATTGTTTTTTTTATAATAAATGATTTACTTTTGTAATTTTTGTTAGTAATATGTAGTTACTTATGTGTGCACATATTCGTAATTACATTTATATTTTTGTAGATTGTAAATATAATATTTTTACTGTTTATGTGGTTATTTTGATTTGAATTTCAAATTTTTTTTTCGTTTTTTTATATAGTTTCTAATACACAACTAGTCATAGGTTATTTAAAAAAAATAAGAAAATCAAAGCAAAATAAGTAAATTCTTTCTTTATATAGAAATTTACATATATGAAAAATAATTCAGAATTGTTTTTATATTCAATGTACTATTTTATAATATTCTACCAAAGTAGAAGAGAAACCAGAGGACGAGTGCACTGAGCTTCTGAGAGCAATGCTTATAGCAAATAATTTTTCATCCTAATCTTTTTGATTTGGGTTAATATATGCTCTAACAGCAGCGACGATTGAGCGATTGACTCATTCAACGGCATTAGATTGCGGAGAATAGTTAGCAGTATAATTATACGTCACACCATATTTTTATAAAAGGTCCTCGAAAATTTTTGATCTGAATTGCACACCATTGTCAGTGGTAATGACTTCAGGAACACCAAAAATGGAACGAATGCGTTTTTCTAGAAAATCAACAACTTTGTTGGCAGCGAAACTTCTGATTGGCTCCAAAAAATGACACTTTAAGAGATGGTCAAGAACAATCACCATACCCACGTTTCCTGAGCGTGATCTTGGATAAGGTCCAAGAAGGTCTACGTAGAGTTTTTGAAAGATACGCACAGACGTAGCCTGCTTACCCATAGGAGAACGAAGTATGTGATTTGGGGCTTTTGTTTGTTTGCAAATTTCACACGATACAACGTGATCTCGCACTTATTTGGACATGCGTGGCCAAAAATAAAAGGTTTCCAGTTTAGTTAAAGTTTTACCGACTCCACCATGAGAACTCATCGGATGGTCATGTGCTCGAAAAATAAAATCTTGCTGATTGCTCTTCCTGAATCGGATCACCGCTAGCAAATTCACAACGCTTATAAATTATACCATCTACAATGGTTGCTTACTTGACTCTTTTTGAAATTCGTCAATCAATTTTAAATAGGATTCGGTTTTAAAAAATTCCGAATTAAAATCAATTTCGAAAAAATTATCCATTTCTGACGCAGTCAGAGAAGAAATTTGGAGGCTTTCCTGAGAATAAGTTCTTGATAAAGTATCAGGAACCACGTTTTGGCTGCCTTTTCGATGAAGAATGGTAAATTTGAAGCCTTGCAACTTCAGTGCCCAGCGCGCAAGTCTGCCATGCAAATCGGTTTGACTCATAAGCCATTTTAAAGAAGCATAGGTTAGGTAGGAGTGGCAGTCAGTTACGAAAAACTGACTCACTTAGACCAAACATGATCCGTTGTGATACCACAGGATGTTTGACTGGCTCGTTGAACCAGCCAGAATTCGTTATGAAACTAAATAGCTGACCTATACTGACATGTCTAAGGTCATCCAGGACATCAAATAAAAACGACCCAAGTGCTTTGTGGCGGTTTCTAGCAAGTGCGGGACAGGAGCAGAGATGTTTAATATTTTCCTCTTCCTCCACATCTCCACAACTTCTACAGAAGTCAAAGGACCTAACACCTAATCTCTCCGCATGTCTGCCGATGAGGCAGTGGCCAGTTATGACTGCGACAACTGACGAGACACTATGTCTGACGAATGTTTAGCATCCCATTTCGGCCAGATTTGCCTAGTTATGTTACAAGTTAACCCATCTTTTATTAGCATTTTTAACCATTTTTTCTTTAAGCAGACAGAAACTTGCAGGTAGCAAGTGGCATGCCAACACCTTCCTTATCCTGAAGAATTTGTGCAGTAGTCCCCTGCCTAGCAAGTTCATCCGCTTTGCAATTGCCGTCAATGTTCCTATGCCCAGGCACCCAGATGAGGTGAATGTTAAAATGTTGAGCCATCTCGTTTGGAGACGAGCGACATTGTTGGGTCACTAGTGAGTTTAGGAAGACTGATTCTAGAGATTTGATAGCTGCCTGACTATCTGAGAAAATATTTATATCCTTTTTGGATACAACATTCTTCCTTAGCCAGGATGTTACTCCCTCTATTGCTATAACCTCCGCCTTTAAAGAAGCATGATCTGAGAGTTTTCGGACGAGGAAATTCTTTTATCGCTTTTACTTTGTCCGGATCTGTACTAATGGTTCCATGTCCAATGACATGACCAAGGTAGTGAATTTGGTTTAACAAAAATTTGCTTTTCTCAATGTTAATTGTAAAGCCAGCACGTTTAACGCAAAATGCTACGTCTTGCAGAAGCGAGAAATGTTCATCGAAAGTTTCGGTTATCAGCAACAAATCGTCTAAGTATATAAATACTTTAGTTCGCAAATGGGCAGGAATTACTTTGTCCATGAGATGGGTCATGGTCTGCGGCGCATTACATAAGCCAAACGGCATTGTAACAAATTGGTATAGAGGTCGGTTGGGTACAGTAAAGGCTGTCTTATCCCTTGACGCTTCATCCAACGGAATTTGCCAGAAGACATCCTTCAGGTCTAAGCTTGAAATAAACTGAGCCTTTGGGAGCCTGCTGAGTATGCCGTCGATGAGCGGCAAAGGATAAGCATCCTTTACTGTGACCTCATTCACCTTACGTGCGTCAAAACACATTCGACCTTTATTTGGTTTGGCAATAAGTCCAACAGGAGATGACCATGCGCTTTGAGATTCTTCGATAACGCCAAGAGAAAGCATTCTATCAATCTCCGCAACGCCTGGTGAAACAGAAAAATGCCTTTGTTTTATAGGCTCGCTTGACCTACATCAATGACATGACTTATAAAATTTGTTCGGCCTAAGCCTTTTTTAGAAAAAGAGGGTATTAATAAAATTTTTGCATTTAAATTTGCTTGCTGTCGAGCATTTAGCACATGATGATTGGAGTCCAACTCCGCAATGTTGAAATTCGCAGAAAACTGACTATCTTCATGAAAAAGATCACTTGCCAAACCAAAAGTCTTTACAAAGTCAACGCCCAAATATAAGTCTTGAGAAAGAGTTAGAATTATCAAAAATTTTAGAGGTTTAGATATTCACCAAAAGTAATAAATGTTTCAACGAAACCCAATGCAAAATGATTTGTTCCATCCGCAGTTATAAGGTTAGTCTTTCTTTGTGCCAATGGTGTTGGTTATTTTCTAAAAATTTTCGAGCCAAATTGTTGGCTCGGGCTGTTTAAATTTACGAATAGGTAAAACTGTATAAGTTGTTTTAATTTCAGGTTTAGTTTCAAATTTCAAATTAGGATGGTCTGGTTTTAAAATCCAAGTTGTGGTTTAGCATGCCGCATCACTTTTTAAGGTGGTGGTTGGTAACTCTAAAAAATGATTATTTGGTAGTTCTTCTGGGTTAACGTTAACTTCCGATACGTTGCGTGCAGCTTGGAAGTTTCTGGTTGACCTGCCGTACTCTTCATCCAACAATTCGCGTTTTTGAACAAATGTTGGAAGCTGCTTAATGTTTTCTATGGAGACATAGAGAAGACTGCGTCTAACGTCGAGATGTAAATTTCGTTGAATGATTTCCAACAAAGTTGTTGGGTCAAGAGGACGTTGCGATTTGTCGCAGAGCTGAAGAATAGATTCATAAAATTCATCGAATTTTTCATCAAATTTTGGTTTCCTTTGACGAATCAAATCCATTATGTCTAAGTCTGTTCTCCGGTCTCGGAACTGACCACGAAGTTCGTTACACAGAGTTTCCCAATTTATTTGAGTCACACTTAGTTGATAACGCCCAAACCACTCAAACGCTTTTCCAGCAAATAAAATATGTGCATGATTACACAAGGCTTCAAAATCACCTCGCAAACTTTGAATAGTGAGAGAATGTACTCGGTAAATGAATTTATCGACGGTCAACGCGTCTTCTTTTCCACTAAAAGTGACTTTCCAATTGGAAATAAGATTTGAGACCTTCTCTGATGCCATGAAAGGTGGGATTGCCCTATGGTGAGTTGAAGTACCTTGAGCAAATATACCTTGGGTTGATTGTTGGTAATTGTTTGGTTGAAAAACCGTAGGAGGAGAAAGCTGAGGATTATATGGAGAAAGTCCCAATAAAATTTGAGATTTATTTCCATTTCCAGGAGCCTGATGTATATCCGAAGAACGCCCAAAAGTCACAGGTTGATTTGGATCTCGATTCAGTTCAGGAGGTGCATCACCCACTGAGGTTAAATTCATTTTAGCCAGTTGAGCTTTCACAGCTTCGTCAATCAAATTTTGCAACTGTGCGTCTGAAAATTGAGGTAAATTAGTTAGCGCATTTGCTTGATTGGACAAGTCTGTGGATAATGAATGCACTCCTGACATATTGAGATGCTGTGCAGGTGTCAATGAACTATTTTGTTCTAACAAATTTTTGTAGCTTCGGGTTACTGGACGACTATTTTTAGAGATTGTAGCATTTAAATCCAAAGTAGGAATAGGTTTATATGGTTTTAATTTTCTAGGACTGCACACAGCCTGACAAAAAGGACAATTGTGACTTTTCTGTAACCAATTTGAAATGCATTCCGAATGAAAAATATGGAAGCAGGGGGTTATAATTAAATTTTCACCATCTCTCAACTGTTGCTTACACACACAACAAGGATTGTCAGGTACATCACGCAAAATGGAAAAATTTTCATTACTACGACGCAGAGGCATTTTTCACTATTTTTGCGACAAATCTCAAAAAAGAACCGAATTTTACGAGACATGGTAAGAGTAAACTATCAAAAACCGAAAAATATCAAATTTGTAAATGAAAAAAAAATTGCCGAAAGTTAAATTTAATGATAGTCCGTGGAATTATCCACTAAGTTTCAAAATTATCAAATTTTAGTAATAGTTTTCAAATATTTAGCATAAGCTACATTTATGCAGATGCATAAATTTCAAATGTTAAGGTTTTGTTGTGTTTTTTTTTTCAAAAAAAAACTTACAATTTTTATAAATTTTATTTTAATTTAAAAAATTGTAAAAAAAATCCTCAATTCAAAAAAAATGTACTTTATTGTATGACAGCTTGGTCCTATGTAGAACTTTTTTTTTCAAACTGTTTTTATTTCATTAATTATTTGCTCAACCATGAAGAAAATTTAGGGAAGAAAGTCGGAATCTAACAAATTTAAATATCAATTCAAACAAGAACTTAAATTACAACAGATTCAAGCCACAATAACGCGGTCGAAAAGCGCAATGAAATGCAACTAATTCGCAAAGTCCAGCAAATTACTTTGACCTGCAGCTGCAATTCGCATTCAAGCAAAAAAGAGTGTACCAAAATATAAAAATATTGAATTGTCAAAATTTCTGAATGTTACAGGGTAATTTTACAAAAAGGAATAAATAGATTCAAAAGCTTCTGAGCGGATCAGATTGGAATACGCGCAGACTGATAAATCCAGCTTCAGGCTTTGAGTATTAAATTCTTGGACATGGTCCAAATGACGACAAAAAACTAAATTTTCCCTGTAACATGATCATTCTTTAAAAATTTCATAGCTCAGCGAAGGTAAATTTTCAATTGCATCTTTTGATGAAACCGAATGAAATTAAAGGAAAAATACTTAAAAATTTTAAGAGACATTAAATATCCACTGACAAGACAGTTTTCTTTTAAACTTCAACCTCAAACGGCCCCACGTTGGGCGCCAAAATTTGTAATCGCGCAAGCGATCGGTGCTCTTTCTCGGGCCTTAAGAACAGTGGCAGCACGAGCAGGTGTGCCGATGCTAGCAGTTCGGTAATTTGAGATGGGATCGCTGCTGCCCATAATGCGCCTTCACCGTACAAATTTGAGCTCGTGCTAACTTGGGTTGCTGAGCTCTTCAGCAAAAGAGAAGGAAAATATTCGGATAAGATTCAAAATTCAATCAGAAAAACTGTTACGCGTTACCACAAAAAAGTCTACAAAAAAAATCAAAATAAATTTACGGACCTCCCTAAAATTTCTTAGTGGCTAAACCACCGTGCCTGGTGTTCTGCTCGGGCCCTTCTACACCCACCCTACCATGTGGACCTGCTGGGCGATTTATTTAAGGTCCACCCTAATCTGGTTTTTGTTCTACATAGGACCTGATGCTACTTCTGATTAAACTGTCATTTCAATAATTTTCCTACTTTTTCAGCTCTCAAAATTCCAAGGAAATAAAAAGATTAGATTGAGATTTCAGTTCACATTTTTAATTCAAAAATCATATTGTGTGATTTTTGTATAAAAGTATTAATTGTTTTTTTTATAATAAATGATTTACTTTTGTAATTTTTGTTAGTAATATGTAGTTACTTATGTGTGCACATATTCGTAATTACATTTATATTTTTGTAGATTGTAAATTTATTGTTTTTACTGTTTATGTGGTTATTTTGATTTGAATTTCAAATTTTTTTTTCGTTTTTTTATATAGTTTCTAATACACAACTAGTCATAGGTTATTTAAAAAAAATAAGAAAATCAAAGCAAAATAAGTAAATTCTTTCTTTATATAGAAATTTACATATATGAAAAATAATTCAGAATTGTTTTTATATTCAATGTACTATTTTATAATATTCTACCAAAGTAGAAGAGAAACCAGAGGACGAGTGCACTGAGCTTCTGAGAGCAATGCTTATAGCAAATAATTTTTCATCCTAATCTTTTTGATTTGGGTTAATATATGCTCTAACAGCAGCGACGATTGAGCGATTGACTCATTCAACGGCATTAGATTGCGGAGAATAGTTAGCAGTATAATTATACGTCACACCATATTTTTATAAAAGGTCCTCGAAAATTTTTGATCTGAATTGCACACCATTGTCAGTGGTAATGACTTCAGGAACACCAAAAATGGAACGAATGCGTTTTTCTAGAAAATCAACAACTTTGTTGGCAGCGAAACTTCTGATTGGTTCCAAAAAATGACACTTTAAGAGATGGTCAAGAACAATCACCATACCCACGTTTCCTGAGCGTGATCTTGGATAAGGTCCAAGAAGGTCTACGTAGAGTTTTTGAAAGATACGCACAGACGTAGCCTGCTTACCCATAGGAGAACGAAGTATGTGATTTGGGGCTTTTGTTTGTTTGCAAATTTCACACGATACAACGTGATCTCGCACTTATTTGGACATGCGTGGCCAAAAATAAAAGGTTTCCAGTTTAGTTAAAGTTTTACCGACTCCACCATGAGAACTCATCGGATGGTCATGTGCTCGAAAAATAAAATCTTGCTGATTGCTCTTCCTGAATCGGATCACCGCTAGCAAATTCACAACGCTTATAAATTATACCATCTACAATGGTTGCTTACTTGACTCTTTTTGAAATTCGTCAACCAATTTTAAATAGGATTCGGTTTTAAAAAATTCCGAATTAAAATCAATTTCGAAAAAATTATCCATTTCTGACGCAGTCAGAGAAGAAATTTGGAGGCTTTCCTGAGAATAAGTTCTTGATAAAGTATCAGGAACCACGTTTTGGCTGCCTTTTCGATGAAGAATGGTAAATTTGAAGCCTTGCAACTTCAGTGCCCAGCGCGCAAGTCTGCCATGCAAATCGGTTTGACTCATAAGCCATTTTAAAGAAGCATAGGTTAGGTAGGAGTGGCAGTCAGTTACGAAAAACTGACTCACTTAGACCAAACATGATCCGTTGTGATACCACAGGATGTTTGACTGGCTCGTTGAACCAGCCAGAATTCGTTATGAAACTAAATAGCTGACCTATACTGACATGTCTAAGGTCATCCAGGACATCAAATAAAAACGACCCAAGTGCTTTGTGGCGGTTTCTAGCAAGTGCGGGACAGGAGCAGAGATGTTTAATATTTTCCTCTTCCTCCACATCTCCACAACTTCTACAGAAGTCAAAGGACCTAACACCTAATCTCTCCGCATGTCTGCCGATGAGGCAGTGGCCAGTTATGACTGCGACAACTGACGAGACACTATGTCTGACGAATGTTTAGCATCCCATTTCGGCCAGATTTGCCTAGTTATGTTACAAGTTAACCCATCTTTTATTAGCATTTTTAACCATTTTTTCTTTGAGCAGACAGAAACTTGCAGGTAGCAAGTGGCATGCCAACACCTTCCTTGTCCTGAGGAATTTGTGCAGTAGTCCCCTGCCTAGCAAGTTCATCCGCTTTGCAATTGCCGTCAATGTTCCTATGCCCAGGCACCCAGATGAGGTGAATGTTAAAATGTTGAGCCATCTCGTTTGGAGACGAGCGACATTGTTGGGTCACTAGTGAGTTTAGGAAGACTGATTCTAGAGATTTGATAGCTGCCTGACTATCTGAGAAAATATTTATATCCTTTTTGGATACAACATTCTTCCTTAGCCAGGATGTTACTCCCTCTATTGCTATAACCTCCGCCTTTAAAGAAGCATGATCTGAGAGTTTTCGGACGAGGAAATTCTTTTATCGCTTTTACTTTGTCCGGATCTGTACTAATGGTTCCATGTCCAATGACATGATCAAGGTAGTGAATTTGGTTTAACAAAAATTTGCTTTTCTCAATGTTAATTGTAAAGCCAGCACGTTTAACGCAAAATGCTACGTCTTGCAGAAGCGAGAAATGTTCATCGATAGTTTCGGTTATCAGCAACAAATCGTCTAAGTATATAAATACTTTAGTTCGCAAATGGGCAGAAATTACTTTGTCCATGAGATGGGTCATGGTCTGCGGCGCATTACATAAGCCAAACGGCATTGTAACAAATTGGTATAGAGGTCGGTTGGGTACAGTAAAGGCTGTCTTATCCCTTGACGCTTCATCCAACGGAATTTGCCAGAAGACATCCTTCAGGTCTAAGCTTGAAATAAACTGAGCCTTTGGGAGCCTGCTGAGTATGCCGTCGATGAGCGGCAAAGGATAAGCATCCTTTACTGTGACCTCATTCACCTTACGTGCGTCAAAACACATTCGACCTTTATTTGGTTTGGCAATAAGTCCAACAGGAGATGACCATGCGCTTTGAGATTCTTCGATAACGCCAAGAGAAAGCATTCTATCAATCTCCGCAACGCCTGGTGAAACAGAAAAATGCCTTTGTTTTATAGGCTCGCTTGACCTACATCAATGACATGACTTATAAAATTTGTTCGGCCTAAGCCTTTTTTAGAAAAAGAGAGTATTAATAAAATTTTTGCATTTAAATTTGCTTGCTGTCGAGCATTTAGCACATGATGATTGGAGTCCAACTCCGCAATGTTGAAATTCGCAGAAAACTGACTATCTTCATGAAAAAGATCACTTGCCCAACCAAAAGTCTTTACAAAGTCAACGCCCAAATATAAGTCTTGAGAAAGAGTTAGAATTATCAAAAATTTTAGAGGTTTAGATATTCACCAAAAGTAATAAATGTTTCAACGAAACCGAATGCAAAATGATTTGTTCCATCCGCAGTTATAAGGTTAGTCTTTCTTTGTGCCAATGGTGTTGGTTATTTTCTAAAAATTTTCGAGCCAAATTGTTGGCTCGGGCTGTTTTGTATTCCAGCTAACGAATGTGCAGAGGTTTAAATTTACGAATAGGTAAAACTGTATAAGTTGTTTTAATTTCAGGTTTAGTTTCAAATTTCAAATTAGGATGGTCTGGTTTTAAAATCCAAGTTGTGGTTTGGCATGCCGCATCACTTTTTAAGGTGGTGGTTGGTAACTCTAAAAAATGATTATTTGGTAGTTCTTCTGGGTTAACGTTAACTTCCGATACGTTGCGTGCAGCTTGGAAGTTTCTGGTTGACCTGCCGTACTCTTCATCCAACAATTCGCGTTTTTGAACAAATGTTGGAAGCTGCTTAATGTTTTCTTTGGAGACATAGAGAAGACTGCGTCTAACGTCGAGATGTAAATTTCGTTGAATGATTTCCAACAAAGTTGTTGGGTCAAGAGGACGTTGCGATTTGTCGCAGAGCTGAAGAATAGATTCATAAAATTCATCGAATTTTTCATCAAATTTTGATTTCCTTTGACGAATCAAATCCATTATGTCTAAGTCTGTTCTCCGGTCTTGGAACTGACCACGAAGTTCGTTACACAGAGTTTCCCAATTTATTTGAGTCACACTTAGGTGATAACGCCCAAACCACTCCAACGCTTTTCCAGCAAATAAAATATGTGCATGATTACACAAGGCTTCAAAATCACCTCGCAAACTTTGAATAGTGAGAGAATGTACTCGGTAAATGAATTTATCGACGGTCAACGCGTCTCTTTTCCACTAAAAGTGACTTTCCAATTGGAAATAAGATTTGAGACCTTCTCTGATGCCATGAAAGGTGGGATTGCCCTATGGTGAGTTGAAGTACCTTGAGCAAATATACCTTGGGTTGATTGTTGGTAATTGTTTGGTTGAAAAACCGTAGGAGGAGAAAGCTGAGGATTATATGGAGAAAGTCCCAATAAAATTTGAGATTTATTTCCATTTCCAGGAGCCTGATGTATATCCGAAGAACGCCCAAAAGTCACAGGTTGATTTGGATCTCGATTCAGTTCAGGAGGTGCATCACCCACTGAGGTTAAATTCATTTTAGCCAGTTGAGCTTTCACAGCTTCGTCAATCAAATTTTGCAACTGTGCGTCTGAAAATTGAGGTAAATTAGTTAGCGCATTTGCTTGATTGGACAAGTCTGTGGATAATGAATGCACTCCTGACATATTGAGATGCTGTGCAGGTGTCAATGAACTATTTTGTTCTAACAAATTTTTGTAGCTTCGGGTTACTGGACGACTATTTTTAGAGATTGTAGCATTTAAATCCAAAGTAGGAATAGGTTTATATGGTTTTAATTTTCTAGGACTGCACACAGCCTGACAAAAAGGACAATTGTGACTTTTCTGTAACCAATTTGAAATGCATTCCGAATGAAAAATATGGAAGCAGGGGGTTATAATTAAATTTTCACCATCTCTCAACTGTTGCTTACACACACAACAAGGATTGTCAGGTACATCACGCAAAATGGAAAAATTTTCATTACTACGACGCAGAGGCATTTTTCACTATTTTTGCGACAAATCTCAAAAAAGAACCGAATTTTACGAGACATGGTAAGAGTAAACTATCAAAAACCGAAAAATATCAAATTTGTAAATGAAAAAAAAATTGCCGAAAGTTAAATTTAATGATAGTCCGTGGAATTATCCACTAAGTTTCAAAATTATCAAATTTTAGTAATAGTTTTCAAATATTTAGCATAAGCTACATTTATGCAGATGCATAAATTTCAAATGTTAAGGTTTTGTTGTGTTTTTTTTTCAAAAAAAAACTTACAATTTTTATAAATTTTATTTTAATTTAAAAAATTGTAAAAAAAATCCTCAATTCAAAAAAAATGTACTTTATTGTATGACAGCTTGGTCCTATGTAGAACTTTTTTTTTCAAACTGTTTTTATTTCATTAATTATTTGCTCAACCATGAAGAAAATTTAGGGAAGAAAGTCGGAATCTAACAAATTTAAATATCAATTCAAACAAGAACTTAAATTACAACAGATTCAAGCCACAATAACGCGGTCGAAAAGCGCAATGAAATGCAACTAATTCGCAAAGTCCAGCAAATTACTTTGACCTGCAGCTGCAATTCGCATTCAAGCAAAAAAGAGTGTACCAAAATATAAAAATATTGAATTGTCAAAATTTCTGAATGTTACAGGGTAATTTTACAAAAAGGAATAAATAGATTCAAAAGCTTCTGAGCGGATCAGATTGGAATACGCGCAGACTGATAAATCCAGCTTCAGGCTTTGAGTATTAAATTCTTGGACATGGTCCAAATGACGACAAAAAACTAAATTTTCCCTGTAACATGATCATTCTTTAAAACTTTCAGAGCTCAGCGAAGGTAAATTTTCAATTGCATCTTTTGATGAAACCGAATGAAATTAAAGGAAAAATACTTAAAAATTTTAAGAGACATTAAATATCCACTAACAAGACAGTTTTCTTTTAAACTTCAACCTCAAACGGCCCCACGTTGGGCGCCAAAATTTGTAATCGCGCAAGCGATCGGTGCTCTTTCTCGGGCCTTAAGAACAGTGGCAGCACGAGCAGGTGTGCCGATGCTAGCAGTTCGGTAATTTGAGATGGGATCGCTGCTGCCCATAATGCGCCTTCACCGTACAAATTTGAGCTCGTGCTAACTTGGGTTGCTGAGCTCTTCAGCAAAAGAGAAGGAAAATATTCGGATAAGATTCAAAATTCAATCAGAAAAACTGTTACGCGTTACCACAAAAAAGTCTACAAAAAAAATCAAAATAAATTTACGGACCTCCCTAAAATTTCTTAGTGGCTAAACCACCGTGCCTGGTGTTCTGCTCGGGCCCTTCTACACCCACCCTACCATGTGGACCTGCTGGGCGATTTATTTAAGGTCCACCCTAATCTGGTTTTTGTTCTACATAGGACCTGATGCTACTTCTGATTAAACTGTCATTTCAATAATTTTCCTACTTTTTCAGCTCTCAAAATTCCAAGGAAATAAAAAGATTAGATTGAGATTTCAGTTCACATTTTTAATTCAAAAATCATATTGTGTGATTTTTGTATAAAAGTATTAATTGTTTTTTTTATAATAAATGATTTACTTTTGTAATTTTTGTTAGTAATATGTAGTTACTTATGTGTGCACATATTCGTAATTACATTTATATTTTTGTAGATTGTAAATTTATTGTTTTTACTGTTTATGTGGTTATTTTGATTTGAATTTCAAATTTTTTTTTCGTTTTTTTATATAGTTTCTAATACACAACTAGTCATAGGTTATTTAAAAAAAATAAGAAAATCAAAGCAAAATAAGTAAATTCTTTCTTTATATAGAAATTTACATATATGAAAAATAATTCAGAATTGTTTTTATATTCAATGTACTATTTTATAATATTCTACCAAAGTAGAAGAGAAACCAGAGGACGAGTGCACTGAGCTTCTGAGAGCAATGCTTATAGCAAATAATTTTTCATCCTAATCTTTTTGATTTGGGTTAATATATGCTCTAACAGCAGCGACGTTTGAGCGATTGACTCATTCAACGGCATTAGATTGCGGAGAATAGTTAGCAGTATAATTATACGTCACACCATATTTTTATAAAAGGTCCTCGAAAATTTTTGATCTGAATTGCACACCATTGTCAGTGGTAATGACTTCAGGAACACCAAAAATGGAACGAATGCGTTTTTCTAGAAAATCAACAACTTTGTTGGCAGCGAAACTTCTGATTGGCTCCAAAAAATGACACTTTAAGAGATGGTCAAGAACAATCACCATACCCACGTTTCCTGAGCGTGATCTTGGATAAGGTCCAAGAAGGTCTACGTAGAGTTTTTGAAAGATACGCACAGACGTAGCCTGCTTACCCATAGGAGAACGAAGTATGTGATTTGGGGCTTTTATTTGTTTGCAAATTTTACACGATACAACGTGATCTCGCACTTATTTGGACATGCGTGGCCAAAAATAAAAGGTTTCCAGTTTAGTTAAAGTTTTACCGACTCCACCATGAGAACTCATCGGATGGTCATGTGCTCGAAAAATAAAATCTTGCTGATTGCTCTTCCTGAATCGGATCACCGCTAGCAAATTCACAACGCTTATAAATTATACCATCTACAATGGTTGCTTACTTGACTCTTTTTGAAATTCGTCAACCAATTTTAAATAGGATTCGGTTTTAAAAAATTCCGAATTAAAATCAATTTCGAAAAAATTATCCATTTCTGACGCAGTCAGAGAAGAAATTTGGAGGCTTTCCTGAGAATAAGTTCTTGATAAAGTATCAGGAACCACGTTTTGGCTGCCTTTTCGATGAAGAATGGTAAATTTGAAGCCTTGCAACTTCAGTGCCCAGCGCGCAAGTCTGCCATGCAAATCGGTTTGACTCATAAGCCATTTTAAAGAAGCATAGGTTAGGTAGGAGTGGCAGTCAGTTACGAAAAACTGACTCACTTAGACCAAACATGATCCGTTGTGATACCACAGGATGTTTGACTGGCTCGTTGAACCAGCCAGAATTCGTTATGAAACTAAATAGCTGACCTATACTGACATGTCTAAGGTCATCCAGGACATCAAATAAAAACGACCCAAGTGCTTTGTGGCGGTTTCTAGCAAGTGCGGGACAGGAGCAGAGATGTTTAATATTTTCCTCTTCCTCCACATCTCCACAACTTCTACAGAAGTCAAAGGACCTAACACCTAATCTCTCCGCATGTCTGCCGATGAGGCAGTGGCCAGTTATGACTGCGACAACTGACGAGACACTATGTCTGACGAATGTTTAGCATCCCATTTCGGCCAGATTTGCCTAGTTATGTTACAAGTTAACCCATCTTTTATTAGCATTTTTAACCATTTTTTCTTTGAGCAGACAGAAACTTGCAGGTAGCAAGTGGCATGCCAACACCTTCCTTGTCCTGAGGAATTTGTGCAGTAGTCCCCTGCCTAGCAAGTTCATCCGCTTTGCAATTGCCGTCAATGTTCCTATGCCCAGGCACCCAGATGAGGTGAATGTTAAAATGTTGAGCCATCTCGTTTGGAGACGAGCGACATTGTTGGGTCACTAGTGAGTTTAGGAAGACTGATTCTAGAGATTTGATAGCTGCCTGACTATCTGAGAAAATATTTATATCCTTTTTGGATACAACATTCTTCCTTAGCCAGGATGTTACTCCCTCTATTGCTATAACCTCCGCCTTTAAAGAAGCATGATCTGAGAGTTTTCGGACGAGGAAATTCTTTTATCGCTTTTACTTTGTCCGGATCTGTACTAATGGTTCCATGTCCAATGACATGATCAAGGTAGTGAATTTGGTTTAACAAAAATTTGCTTTTCTCAATGTTAATTGTAAAGCCAGCACGTTTAACGCAAAATGCTACGTCTTGCAGAAGCGAGAAATGTTCATCGATAGTTTCGGTTATCAGCAACAAATCGTCTAAGTATATAAATACTTTAGTTCGCAAATGGGCAGAAATTACTTTGTCCATGAGATGGGTCATGGTCTGCGGCGCATTACATAAGCCAAACGGCATTGTAACAAATTGGTATAGAGGTCGGTTGGGTACAGTAAAGGCTGTCTTATCCCTTGACGCTTCATCCAACGGAATTTGCCAGAAGACATCCTTCAGGTCTAAGCTTGAAATAAACTGAGCCTTTGGGAGCCTGCTGAGTATGCCGTCGATGAGCGGCAAAGGATAAGCATCCTTTACTGTGACCTCATTCACCTTACGTGCGTCAAAACACATTCGACCTTTATTTGGTTTGGCAATAAGTCCAACAGGAGATGACCATGCGCTTTGAGATTCTTCGATAACGCCAAGAGAAAGCATTCTATCAATCTCCGCAACGCCTGGTGAAACAGAAAAATGCCTTTGTTTTATAGGCTCGCTTGACCTACATCAATGACATGACTTATAAAATTTGTTCGGCCTAAGCCTTTTTTAGAAAAAGAGAGTATTAATAAAATTTTTGCATTTAAATTTGCTTGCTGTCGAGCATTTAGCACATGATGATTGGAGTCCAACTCCGCAATGTTGAAATTCGCAGAAAACTGACTATCTTCATGAAAAAGATCACTTGCCAAACCAAAAGTCTTTACAAAGTCAACGCCCAAATATAAGTCTTGAGAAAGAGTTAGAATTATCAAAAATTTTAGAGGTTTAGATATTCACCAAAAGTAATAAATGTTTCAACGAAACCGAATGCAAAATGATTTGTTCCATCCGCAGTTATAAGGTTAGTCTTTTTTTGTGCCAATGGTGTTGGTTATTTTCTAAAAATTTTCGAGCCAAATTGTTGGCTCGGGCTGTTTTGTATTCCAGCTAACGAATGTGCAGAGGTTTAAATTTACGAATAGGTAAAACTGTATAAGTTGTTTTAATTTCAGATTTAGTTTCAAATTTCAAATTAGGATGGTCTGGTTTTAAAATCCAAGTTGTGATTTGGCATGCCGCATCACTTTTTAAGGTGGTGGTTGGTAACTCTAAAAAATGATTATTTGGTAGTTCTTCTGGGTTAACGTTAACTTCCGATACGTTGCGTGCAGCTTGGAAGTTTCTGGTTGACCTGCCGTACTCTTCATCCAACAATTCGCGTTTTTGAACAAATGTTGGAAGCTGCTTAATGTTTTCTTTGGAGACATAGAGAAGACTGCGTCTAACGTCGAGATGTAAATTTCGTTGAATGATTTCCAACAAAGTTGTTGGGTCAAGAGGACGTTGCGATTTGTCGCAGAGCTGAAGAATAGATTCATAAAATTCATCGAATTTTTCATCAAATTTTGGTTTCCTTTGACGAATCAAATCCATTATGTCTAAGTCTGTTCTCCGGTCTCGGAACTGACCACGAAGTTCGTTACACAGAGTTTCCCAATTTATTTGAGTCACACTTAGGTGATAACGCCCAAACCACTCCAACGCTTTTCCAGCAAATAAAATATGTGCATGATTACACAAGGCTTCAAAATCACCTCGCAAACTTTGAATAGTGAGAGAATGTACTCGGTAAATGAATTTATCGACGGTCAACGCGTCTTCTTTTCCACTAAAAGTGACTTTCCAATTGGAAATAAGATTTGAGACCTTCTCTGATGCTATGAAAGGTGGAATTGCCCTATGGTGAGTTGAAGTACCTTGAGCAAATATACCTTGGGTTGATTGTTGGTAATTGTTTGGTTGAAAAACCGTAGGAGGAGAAAGCTGAGTATTATATGGAGAAAGTCCCAATAAAATTTGAGAATTATTTCCATTTCCAGGAGCCTGATGTATATCCGAAGAACGCCCAAAAGTCACAGGTTGATTTGGATCTCGATTCAGTTCAGGAGGTGCATCACCCACTGAGGTTAAATTCATTTTAGCCAGTTGAGCTTTCACAGCTTCGTCAATCAAATTTTGCAACTGTGCGTCTGAAAATTGAGGTAAATTAGTTAGCGCATTTGCTTGATTGGACAAGTCTGTGGATAATGAATGCACTCCTGACATATTGAGATGCTGTGCAGGTGTCAATGAACTATTTTGTTCTAACAAATTTTTGTAGCTTCGGGTTACTGGACGACTATTTTTAGAGATTGTAGCATTTAAATCCAAAGTAGGAATAGGTTTATATGGTTTTAATTTTCTAGGACTGCACACAGCCTGACAAAAAGGACAATTGTGACTTTTCTGTAACCAATTTGAAATGCATTCCGAATGAAAAATATGGAAGCAGGGGGTTATAATTAAATTTTCACCATCTCTCAACTGTTGCTTACACACACAACAAGGATTGTCAGGTACATCACCCAAAATGGAAAAATTTTCATTACTACGACGCAGAGGCATTTTTCACTATTTTTGCGACAAATCTCAAAAAAGAACCGAATTTTACGAGACATGGTAAGAGTAAACTATCAAAAACCGAAAAATATCAAATTTGAAAATGAAAAAAAAATTGCCGAAAGTTAAATTTAATGATAGTCCGTGGAATTATCCACTAAGTTTTAAAATTATCAAATTTTAGTAATAGTTTTCAAATATTTAGCATAAGCTACATTTATGCAGATGCATAAATTTCAAATGTTAAGGTTTTGTTGTGTTTTTTTTTTCAAAAAAAAACTTACAATTTTTATAAATTATATTTTTATTTAAAAAATTGTAAAAAAAATCCTCAATTCAAAAAAAATGTACTTTATTGTATGACAGCTTGGTCCTATGTAGAACTTTTTTTTTCAAACTGTTTTTATTTCATTAATTATTTGCTCAACCATGAAGAAAATTTAGGGAAGAAAGTCGGAATCTAACAAATTTAAATATCAATTCAAACAAGAACTTAAATTACAACAGATTCAAGCCACAATAACGCGGTCGAAAAGCGCAATGAAATGCAACTAATTCGCAAAGTCCAGCAAATTACTTTGACCTGCAGCTGCAATTCGCATTCAAGCAAAAAAGAGTGTACCAAAATATAAAAATATTGAATTGTCAAAATTTCTGAATGTTACAGGGTAATTTTACAAAAAGGAATAAATAGATTCAAAAGCTTCTGAGCGGATCAGATTGGAATACGCGCAGACTGATAAATCCAGCTTCAGGCTTTGAGTATTAAATTCTTGGACATGGTCCAAATGACGACAAAAAACTAAATTTTCCATGTAACATGATCATTCTTTAAAAATTTCAGAGCTCAGCGAAGGTAAATTTTCAATTGCATCTTTTGATGAAACCGAATGAAATTAAAGGAAAAATACTTAAAAATTTTAAGAGACATTAAATATCCACTGACAAGACAGTTTTCTTTTAAACTTCAACCTCAAACGGCCCCACGTTGGGCGCCAAAATTTGTAATCGCGCAAGCGATCGGTGCTCTTTCTCGGGCCTTAAGAACAGCGGCAGCACGAGCAGGTGTGCCGATGCTAGCAGTTCGGTAATTTGAGATGGGATCGCTGCTGCCCATAATGCGCCTTCACCGTACAAATTTGAGCTCGTGCTAACTTGGGTTGCTGAGCTCTTCAGCAAAAGAGAAGGAAAATATTCGGATAAGATTCAAAATTCAATCAGAAAAACTGTTACGCGTTACCACAAAAAAGTCTACAAAAAAAATCAAAATAAATTTACGGACCTCCCTAAAATTTCTTAGTGGCTAAGCCACCGAGCCTGGTGTTCTGCTCGGGCCCTTCTACACCCACCCTACCATGTGGACCTGCTGGGCGATTTATTTAAGGTCCACCCTAATCTGGTTTTTGTTCTACATAGGACCTGATGCTACTTCTGATTAAACTGTCATTTCAATAATTTTCCTACTTTTTCAGCTCTCAAAATTCCAAGGAAATGAAAAGATTAGATTGAGATTTCAGTTCACATTTTTAATTCAAAAATCATATTGTGTGATTTTTGTATATAAGTATTAATTGTTTTTTTTATAATAAATGATTTACTTTTGTAATTTTTGTTAGTAATATGTAGTTACTTATGTGTGCACATATTCGTAATTACATTTATATTTTTGTAGATTGTAAATTTATTGTTTTTACTGTTTATGTGGTTATTTTGATTTGAATTTCAAATTTTTTTTTCGTTTTTTTATATAGTTTCTAATACACAACTAGTCATAGGTTATTTAAAAAAAATAAGAAAACCAAAGCAAAATAAGTAAATTCTTTCTTTATATAGAAATTTACATATATGAAAAATAATTCAGAATTGTTTTTATATTCAATGTACTATTTTATAATATTCTACCAAAGTAGAAGAGAAACCAGAGGACGAGTGCACTGAGCTTCTGAGAGCAATGCTTATAGCAAATAATTTTTCATCCTAATCTTTTTGATTTGGGTTAATATATGCTCTAACAGCAGCGACGTTTGAGCGATTGACTCATTCAACGGCATTAGATTGCGGAGAATAGTTAGCAGTATAATTATACGTCACACCATATTTTTATAAAAGGTCCTCGAAAATTTTTGATCTGAATTGCACACCATTGTCAGTGGTAATGACTTCAGGAACACCAAAAATGGAACGAATGCGTTTTTCTAGAAAATCAACAACTTTGTTGGCAGCGAAACTTCTGATTGGCTCCAAAAAATGACACTTTAAGAGATGGTCAAGAACAATCACCATACCCACGTTTCCTGAGCGTGATCTTGGATAAGGTCCAAGAAGGTCTACGTAGAGTTTTTGAAAGATACGCACAGACGTAGCCTGCTTACCCATAGGAGAACGAAGTATGTGATTTGGGGCTTTTATTTGTTTGCAAATTTTACACGATACAACGTGATCTCGCACTTATTTGGACATGCGTGGCCAAAAATAAAAGGTTTCCAGTTTAGTTAAAGTTTTACCGACTCCACCATGAGAACTCATCGGATGGTCATGTGCTCGAAAAATAAAATCTTGCTGATTGCTCTTCCTGAATCGGATCACCGCTAGCAAATTCACAACGCTTATAAATTATACCATCTACAATGGTTGCTTACTTGACTCTTTTTGAAATTCGTCAACCAATTTTAAATAGGATTCGGTTTTAAAAAATTCCGAATTAAAATCAATTTCGAAAAAATTATCCATTTCTGACGCAGTCAGAGAAGAAATTTGGAGGCTTTCCTGAGAATAAGTTCTTGATAAAGTATCAGGAACCACGTTTTGGCTGCCTTTTCGATGAAGAATGGTAAATTTGAAGCCTTGCAACTTCAGTGCCCAGCGCGCAAGTCTGCCATGCAAATCGGTTTGACTCATAAGCCATTTTAAAGAAGCATAGGTTAGGTAGGAGTGGCAGTCAGTTACGAAAAACTGACTCACTTAGACCAAACATGATCCGTTGTGATACCACAGGATGTTTGACTGGCTCGTTGAACCAGCCAGAATTCGTTATGAAACTAAATAGCTGACCTATACTGACATGTCTAAGGTCATCCAGGACATCAAATAAAAACGACCCAAGTGCTTTGTGGCGGTTTCTAGCAAGTGCGGGACAGGAGCAGAGATGTTTAATATTTTCCTCTTCCTCCACATCTCCACAACTTCTACAGAAGTCAAAGGACCTAACACCTAATCTCTCCGCATGTCTGCCGATGAGGCAGTGGCCAGTTATGACTGCGACAACTGACGAGACACTATGTCTGACGAATGTTTAGCATCCCATTTCGGCCAGATTTGCCTAGTTATGTTACAAGTTAACCCATCTTTTATTAGCATTTTTAACCATTTTTTCTTTGAGCAGACAGAAACTTGCAGGTAGCAAGTGGCATGCCAACACCTTCCTTGTCCTGAGGAATTTGTGCAGTAGTCCCCTGCCTAGCAAGTTCATCCGCTTTGCAATTGCCGTCAATGTTCCTATGCCCAGGCACCCAGATGAGGTGAATGTTAAAATGTTGAGCCATCTCGTTTGGAGACGAGCGACATTGTTGGGTCACTAGTGAGTTTAGGAAGACTGATTCTAGAGATTTGATAGCTGCCTGACTATCTGAGAAAATATTTATATCCTTTTTGGATACAACATTCTTCCTTAGCCAGGATGTTACTCCCTCTATTGCTATAACCTCCGCCTTTAAAGAAGCATGATCTGAGAGTTTTCGGACGAGGAAATTCTTTTATCGCTTTTACTTTGTCCGGATCTGTACTAATGGTTCCATGTCCAATGACATGATCAAGGTAGTGAATTTGGTTTAACAAAAATTTGCTTTTCTCAATGTTAATTGTAAAGCCAGCACGTTTAACGCAAAATGCTACGTCTTGCAGAAGCGAGAAATGTTCATCGATAGTTTCGGTTATCAGCAACAAATCGTCTAAGTATATAAATACTTTAGTTCGCAAATGGGCAGAAATTACTTTGTCCATGAGATGGGTCATGGTCTGCGGCGCATTACATAAGCCAAACGGCATTGTAACAAATTGGTATAGAGGTCGGTTGGGTACAGTAAAGGCTGTCTTATCCCTTGACGCTTCATCCAACGGAATTTGCCAGAAGACATCCTTCAGGTCTAAGCTTGAAATAAACTGAGCCTTTGGGAGCCTGCTGAGTATGCCGTCGATGAGCGGCAAAGGATAAGCATCCTTTACTGTGACCTCATTCACCTTACGTGCGTCAAAACACATTCGACCTTTATTTGGTTTGGCAATAAGTCCAACAGGAGATGACCATGCGCTTTGAGATTCTTCGATAACGCCAAGAGAAAGCATTCTATCAATCTCCGCAACGCCTGGTGAAACAGAAAAATGCCTTTGTTTTATAGGCTCGCTTGACCTACATCAATGACATGACTTATAAAATTTGTTCGGCCTAAGCCTTTTTTAGAAAAAGAGAGTATTAATAAAATTTTTGCATTTAAATTTGCTTGCTGTCGAGCATTTAGCACATGATGATTGGAGTCCAACTCCGCAATGTTGAAATTCGCAGAAAACTGACTATCTTCATGAAAAAGATCACTTGCCCAACCAAAAGTCTTTACAAAGTCAACGCCCAAATATAAGTCTTGAGAAAGAGTTAGAATTATCAAAAATTTTAGAGGTTTAGATATTCACCAAAAGTAATAAATGTTTCAACGAAACCGAATGCAAAATGATTTGTTCCATCCGCAGTTATAAGGTTAGTCTTTCTTTGTGCCAATGGTGTTGGTTATTTTCTAAAAATTTTCGAGCCAAATTGTTGGCTCGGGCTGTTTTGTATTCCAGCTAACGAATGTGCAGAGGTTTAAATTTACGAATAGGTAAAACTGTATAAGTTGTTTTAATTTCAGGTTTAGTTTCAAATTTCAAATTAGGATGGTCTGGTTTTAAAATCCAAGTTGTGGTTTGGCATGCCGCATCACTTTTTAAGGTGGTGGTTGGTAACTCTAAAAAATGATTATTTGGTAGTTCTTCTGGGTTAACGTTAACTTCCGATACGTTGCGTGCAGCTTGGAAGTTTCTGGTTGACCTGCCGTACTCTTCATCCAACAATTCGCGTTTTTGAACAAATGTTGGAAGCTGCTTAATGTTTTCTTTGGAGACATAGAGAAGACTGCGTCTAACGTCGAGATGTAAATTTCGTTGAATGATTTCCAACAAAGTTGTTGGGTCAAGAGGACGTTGCGATTTGTCGCAGAGCTGAAGAATAGATTCATAAAATTCATCGAATTTTTCATCAAATTTTGGTTTCCTTTGACGAATCAAATCCATTATGTCTAAGTCTGTTCTGCGGTCTCGGAACTGACCACGAAGTTCGTTACACAGAGTTTCCCAATTTATTTGAGTCACACTTAGGTGATAACGCCCAAACCACTCCAACGCTTTTCCAGCAAATAAAATATGTGCATGATTACACAAGGCTTCAAAATCACCTCGCAAACTTTGAATAGTGAGAGAATGTACTCGGTAAATGAATTTATCGACGGTCAACGCGTCTTCTTTTCCACTAAAAGTGACTTTCCAATTGGAAATAAGATTTGAGACCTTCTCTGATGCCATGAAAGGTGGAATTGCCCTATGGTGAGTTGAAGTACCTTGAGCAAATATACCTTGGGTTGATTGTTGGTAATTGTTTGGTTGAAAAACCGTAGGAGGAGAAAGCTGAGTATTATATGGAGAAAGTCCCAATAAAATTTGAGAATTATTTCCATTTCCAGGAGCCTGATGTATATCCGAAGAACGCCCAAAAGTCACAGGTTGATTTGGATCTCGATTCAGTTCAGGAGGTGCATCACCCACTGAGGTTAAATTCATTTTAGCCAGTTGAGCTTTCACAGCTTCGTCAATCAAATTTTGCAACTGTGCGTCTGAAAATTGAGGTAAATTAGTTAGCGCATTTGCTTGATTGGACAAGTCTGTGGATAATGAATGCACTCCTGACATATTGAGATGCTGTGCAGGTGTCAATGAACTATTTTGTTCTAACAAATTTTTGTAGCTTCGGGTTACTGGACGACTATTTTTAGAGATTGTAGCATTTAAATCCAAAGTAGGAATAGGTTTATATGGTTTTAATTTTCTAGGACTGCACACAGCCTGACAAAAAGGACAATTGTGACTTTTCTGTAACCAATTTGAAATGCATTCCGAATGAAAAATATGGAAGCAGGGGGTTATAATTAAATTTTCACCATCTCTCAACTGTTGCTTACACACACAACAAGGATTGTCAGGTACATCACCCAAAATGGAAAAATTTTCATTACTACGACGCAGAGGCATTTTTCACTATTTTTGCGACAAATCTCAAAAAAGAACCGAATTTTACGAGACATGGTAAGAGTAAACTATCAAAAACCGAAAAATATCAAATTTGAAAATGAAAAAAAAATTGCCGAAAGTTAAATTTAATGATAGTCCGTGGAATTATCCACTAAGTTTTAAAATTATCAAATTTTAGTAATAGTTTTCAAATATTTAGCATAAGCTACATTTATGCAGATGCATAAATTTCAAATGTTAAGGTTTTGTTGTGTTTTTTTTTTCAAAAAAAAACTTACAATTTTTATAAATTATATTTTTATTTAAAAAATTGTAAAAAAAATCCTCAATTCAAAAAAAATGTACTTTATTGTATGACAGCTTGGTCCTATGTAGAACTTTTTTTTTCAAACTGTTTTTATTTCATTAATTATTTGCTCAACCATGAAGAAAATTTAGGGAAGAAAGTCGGAATCTAACAAATTTAAATATCAATTCAAACAAGAACTTAAATTACAACAGATTCAAGCCACAATAACGCGGTCGAAAAGCGCAATGAAATGCAACTAATTCGCAAAGTCCAGCAAATTACTTTGACCTGCAGCTGCAATTCGCATTCAAGCAAAAAAGAGTGTACCAAAATATAAAAATATTGAATTGTCAAAATTTCTGAATGTTACAGGGTAATTTTACAAAAAGGAATAAATAGATTCAAAAGCTTCTGAGCGGATCAGATTGGAATACGCGCAGACTGATAAATCCAGCTTCAGGCTTTGAGTATTAAATTCTTGGACATGGTCCAAATGACGACAAAAAACTAAATTTTCCCTGTAACATGATCATTCTTTAAAAATTTCAGAGCTCAGCGAAGGTAAATTTTCAATTGCATCTTTTGATGAAACCGAATGAAATTAAAGGAAAAATACTTAAAAATTTTAAGAGACATTAAATATCCACTGACAAGACAGTTTTCTTTTAAACTTCAACCTCAAACGGCCCCACGTTGGGCGCCAAAATTTGTAATCGCGCAAGCGATCGGTGCTCTTTCTCGGGCCTTAAGAACAGCGGCAGCACGAGCAGGTGTGCCGATGCTAGCAGTTCGGTAATTTGAGATGGGATCGCTGCTGCCCATAATGCGCCTTCACCGTACAAATTTGAGCTCGTGCTAACTTGGGTTGCTGAGCTCTTCAGCAAAAGAGAAGGAAAATATTCGGATAAGATTCAAAATTCAATCAGAAAAACTGTTACGCGTTACCACAAAAAAGTCTACAAAAAAAATCAAAATAAATTTACGGACCTCCCTAAAATTTCTTAGTGGCTAAGCCACCGAGCCTGGTGTTCTGCTCGGGCCCTTCTACACCCACCCTACCATGTGGACCTGCTGGGCGATTTATTTAAGGTCCACCCTAATCTGGTTTTTGTTCTACATAGGACCTGATGCTACTTCTGATTAAACTGTCATTTCAATAATTTTCCTACTTTTTCAGCTCTCAAAATTCCAAGGAAATGAAAAGATTAGATTGAGATTTCAGTTCACATTTTTAATTCAAAAATCATATTGTGTGATTTTTGTATATAAGTATTAATTGTTTTTTTTATAATAAATGATTTACTTTTGTAATTTTCGTTAGTAATATGTAGTTACTTATGTGTGCACATATTCGTAATTACATTTATATTTTTGTAGATTGTAAATTTGATGTTTTTACTGTTTATGTGGTTATTTTTTTTATTTGAATTTCAAATTTTTTTTTCGTTTTTTTATATAGTTTCTAATACACAACTAGTCATAGGTTATTTAAAAAAAATAAGAAAATCAAAGCAAAATAAGTAAATTCTTTCTTTATATAGAAATTTACATATATGAAAAATAATTCAGAATTCTTTTTATATTCAATGTACTATTTTATAATATTCTACCAAAGTAGTTGCATGAAATGTGTGTTTGTTAAGTATATGTTTGTCTTAACGTGGAAAGCTTTATAATACATATATTTATAGATATGAAAACTTTAAATTAACTAGTATTATTTTAGCGCAAATTAGAAACATTTTCACTAATATTTATAATAAAGATAATATTATTTTTATGGCAGCTCACGCTTTTCGTGAGTTGTTGTAGTATTTTTGAGTTGCTTTTGTTGTAGATGAGGATGAATCGAAGTTGGAATTGGTCGATTCGTTCCATGTAATTTTAGAATATGATGAATGTGCTAGTATTGAGGATGATTATGAAGGCTTTGTGCAGATTACTGTGGTTGTTGGTCTTTTTTTTTTTGAGAACGCTTCAAGTTAATCCTTTTTCAGCTGTCGATGTATGTTTTTTTTTTTGCCTTCGTTACTGCGTTCCACTTTTTGCTTGCTTTGCGTCAGATTTTGGTTTGTTATAATTTTTTAAGTATGTCTATTTCCAATTGTTTATTTTATCTCATATATAAACTGTTTTTATCATTTCAAAAATTTTGTCTGCATAATTTGTGCAATTCTTTGAAATTTGGTTATGGATATTGACACTTCTCTCTGTTGTTATTCTTCTTCTTTTAAAATGTCCGTACGGAGCGCTAGCACTTCATCACACAAGTTTCCAGGGACACGGCGGTGACGTGAACGTTATTTAATGCTAGATTTTATTTAAAGTTTTCTTTGGTTTTAAGTACTTTAGTACTGAACATAATATTTCACTTTGGAATTTTAATAAAACTGCTTAAGTAGCTTATGTACAGTATAGTTTTTCTGTTAAATTTTGAATTAAGTTTATATTTACTGTATGATTGAGTGTATGTATGGGCATAAATACATTAAATAAGTGAATGGTTTTTATTTTTAGTTATATTTGTTGGACGGAGGGCTGGCGCTATACCACCCACGTTTCCGCGAACTTTATAATTTTCCATTTTTTTTCTTTATTGTTACATATTAGGTTTTCTTAGGATTTTGCCTTTATGTTTTAAGGATTTTGCAATAGGTTTTTAAATATATTTTCGAAACTTAGCAATATTTTTTTTTTATTCAAACTAGATTTTGTGCTTTTGCGTTGCACACAACACTTTCTCGCGACTCTAGCAATCACCGCACGTACGCCATCACAATCCAAAACCAACTCCTCGTGGCATTCAAAAACTTTTCTTTGTTCGCCCAACCGACGCGCCGTTCTGTGTTCCCATTGGCTGATTTGTCGCGCGCAAAGAAAAGTCTAGAACAAATTTCCGCGATAGAGCGATTTTATGCCACATCTGTCATGTTGACTTTAGGGTTTCGAATTACTGCTTTGTAACGCCAGTGTCCAACAGATGGCTTATTGGTAATGGCTAGTTTTATAATAAATGTTTCCATCATGAACTGCTGCCGTTACACAGTGGCCCCAGATCAGTATTGAAATACTAGACAAATTGATAGCGAGCATGCCAAAGAGAATATAGCTCACAATTAGAGCCAAAAGCGGCCACAAAAAATTATAAAAAATTATTTAAAATGTGTTTAGTAGGTAAGGTCACAAATGTTTTCTCCATAAAATATTTACAAAAATAACTTCCGCAGTTAATGAAAACATGAAATAATTTAGATTTAATATTTTTATCTAAAATACCGAATATGAAACTTTTCTGTAAGCGATTTTTTTAAAGCTTTTGTTGCAAAAATAAAAAACATTCTTAAAATTAGAAATATTTTTTTTTTCTGGAAAGTTTTGTGACTAACTGTGGTTTATTTGACTTTGGGTCACATTTGACTGTGATAATTTCAGTGTGAAGACAGATAAAGGCGTTTTTTCTGTTTTCGTGGACGCTAATGTAATTTTCGACACTCAGTACGCATGCGATTTTTGAATTATATATGACTGCTTTTAAAAAACGAGTAACAAAATAAGATAGATCTTTTTTTAATTGTATTTTTTAATAAATAGTTTAAAAACAGTTTCACATACGCTTGTAAGACCGAATTCCATATTTAAAGAGTTCCCCCCTTATGTAATCAAATGTGCCACGTGTCGCGGTACTTTTAGCAAAAAGATTTTTTTTGGAAAAAGTTTAAAATAGCTGCGAAGCAGTTATTTTTATTAGCTTTTTTAAGGTTTGATCGGGAATAGTCAAAGTTTCAATAACAGAAACAATTTTTAAAATCCATCAATTCTTTAGGGAAATAAAAGCCTTTACATTATAGTGTTTAGAAAATGTAAAACAGATTTTCCTAACAAAAATCATCGATTTGAAAAATTAAAAAGAAAATTGGTTTTCAAAAATCTCAAATCCAAACCCCCTCCCGAAATGAAATCCTGGATACGGCATTGATATCTACAAAGTAAAAGGGGCCCACGGGAACGTAAAACCATTTTTTAAAATTTATTTGTTTGTATGAATTTCACTGTTCGCCACTGCATATGATTCAAAAAATCACTGCACTTTCAAAAACACATTAAATTTCAAAACTTATTGAATATTAACTCCAAACATATAAAATTTTCTCGAATCGAAAGAGTTATCGCCCTTTGTTTTGGCCTTTCAGCTTCTCTCTTTTGACATTATGTGTACGAATGAAGGAAGCAGCACTTTATTTCGCTAAAACCTATATTATTCAATCATGGATTTTAATACAATTTATATTGTTTTTTTATCAGATATACAACAGTTTTGAAACCGTTGCTTATTAGGGCCGTACACACCATCCTTCAGGTTGCCCAACATAGTTTGACACATATCAATATTTGATCATGTGAACGGTTTGACCAGCCGCTTGACACTCAAGTTGAAGGGATAAGGCCGTACACACCATCTTTCATGCTGTCCAACATGGCTTGACAAACACGAATAACTGTAAATATATATCATTTTGCGTTCACATCATACAGCATGCTATCAAACATCTTTTGCAGAAAAATTTTGAGGCGTACACATCACTCGCATTACTCACTTTTCTTCTTTGCTTTTTATTTTGCGGAGGTGCTGCATCCTGTAATAAAAAACAATTGTTTTCAGCTCCCTAAAAACGAAGATATGTCTCTTAAGAAACCTAAATTGTGAAAATGCCAATGGCTCGGAACATAGATGTTGTGAAAAAAAGTAACCTCTTATCCATGGAACATAAAAAAAAATTATTTTGTAAGCTATTATTCATGGACGCCGTCGATGTTCACTCAAAGAAATCTTATTTGAAATGAAAATTTTGCTCTAGGCTTGACAGCCAGCGTTCACACAAGTTACTTTTTAGTTTATAATAATAATATATTATAATGGCACTAGTTTACAAAACGATTTTTTTAATGTTCCATGGAGAAGAGGTTACTTTTTTATGTAGTTTTTCTTGCTGAATTCTAATATGAAAATAAAAATTTTTTCAATGATACAGCTTTCGAGATATTGTGGCTTTTTAATATTTTCGACCTCCGTTCACTTTAAAATGTAATTTTATCTTTTATTGAATAAGTCGTTAAAAAAATATTGTTGAAAACAAGCCAGATTTAAAAAAAAATCAGATTTGAATTTGACTCTGTGGCCACGAAAAAATAGAAATAAAAGAATTGATATTTTTACAGAAAAATTGCGATGATTTAGAAGAAAATCTACCACAAAATGACAACTTTACGAGCGATTGAATGAGTGAATCTAATGCTACATTTTCTGAATATGTTAATTTTTTCGACAATTTATTGAGTCCAATCGTTACAAAAAAGTTTTGTGGTTTTTGTTCCTTTGATGAGAGGTTACTTTTCATATGTACCTTTCCTGCTGAATTCGGAAATTAAAATAACATTTTTTTTCATTTCATTTCATTTATTCGACCTCGTTTCTCTTTAAAATTCATATCTCGAGCTATAAATGCTGAATTTAATCGTCTTTGGTACTAAATCAAAGGCAGTAAAATGACAAAATACGTATATGAGTGAATATATTATTAGATAACCGATTGGAAAAATAATGATTAAAAATTACAAGATTTTTAAAAAAATCAAATTTTACAGTTCTGTGGCCACGAAAAACTGGAAATGTGAGTTTCTCGACCTAGTTCTATTAATGTACGATTTTGCTAACGTAGAGCTCTTAAGAAAATTAGGAAGGGTCATATATCTAATACTTCTATATTGCTACTAACCTACCTGCTCAGTGTGTTTGAAATCCGACATGATTGTAGACATATCTCAAAGCTACAGTTTGTTTTGCGCATGCGCAAGTTTTGTATGTGTTGGTTCTTAGAAATATTTGTATATAAAGATTCAATAAATTTGAAATATTAGTAAGCAAAATGTATTAAATATCAAACGAGTTCAGGGGCAGCGCAGAAAAAAATTAGATCTAATGAAAAAAATTAAATTTTTTTGATTAGAAAAAAGTTATAATAAAAAAAATTCAACCGCTTCTGTTATTCAACAAAATCAACTTTCAGTTTTGAGTCATTCTTAAATAATGGGTGAACAGAAATTGGTTATAGTAGCAATATAGAAGTATTACAAATATTTGAATAGTGAAAGAACATGCTCGGGCGCCGACAACATCTATGTCCCAAGTTTTTGGCATTTTCACAATTTAGGTTTCTTAGGAGACATATCTTCGTTTTTAGGGAGCTGAAAACAATTGTTTTTTATTACTACAGGAATCATCTCCTCCGCAAAATAAAAAACAATGAAGGAAAGTGCGTAATGTGAGTGATTGTTCGCCTCAAAATTTTTCTGCAAATGATGTTTGACAGCATGCTACATATATGATGCGAACGCAAAACTATATTGATTATTATTCATGTTTGTCAAGCCATGTTGGACAGCATGAAGGATGGTTAGTACGGCCCAATTGGCTTAGATTAACAAAAGGTATAAATCAATCTGTTGTAAAACCGCTACCAAACATTTTACTTCTAAACCATAACATAGCTTAGTTTTTAAAAAAATTACAAAATAAAATATGTCCAAACAAGGAGATAATCGAAATATACGTGTACTTCAATTTTTGGATGCGTATGAGAGTCAAGAAAGTTTGTGGAATCCAGCATTGGAAAGTTACAAGAATAAATTGGCGCGGGATGAAGCTTGTATGCAGATTATTAGAGAACTGAATGTCCCTTCACTTACAATACATGATATAAAGCTAAAAGTGAAGAGCATACGAACGACATATACCAAAGAACTGCGACTTCTTACAAAGCACAAAGAAGAGGGAAAGCCGTACTCACCAAAACTATTTTGGTTTAATCGCGCAAATGTCTTTTTGAAAAATGTTTCACTCTCTAGAGACAAGCGCTGTGTAAGCATTTTTATAGCGTAAATATTTCTGCATAACTTTTTAATAGGTCCTAAGCATTTTACATTTTGAAATACTCATATAAGTGGTTTTTTTTTCCAAAACGCGGCCTGAACGCTTAGGGTAATTTCTCAGAAACTTTGCGGCCGAAAGTTTTCCACTTACCCTAACTTTTATGTAGATGTATTGAAGCCAGTATTGCCACTACGGAGCCGATGTTGGACATATTGGTGATCTAAACCCACTACTGATCTGGTGTTGGACATATTGGTGATCTAAACCTTGAGCTGCGACGAAGGCTGCCCGCTTAGCCTAACTTTTATGAAGATTTACTGTGGCTAGCGAAACCAGTGTATCTCATGTACCAAATTTTTTTACATTTACCCATTTTTTTACCGAAAAACAAAAATGTATTTTATTATATATATATATAGGCGCCTTAGACCTCCTTCATGGGTTTTTTAATTGCATGAAAATCGATTCAGGCTATAGAATATCCAACACCGGCTTCGCTAGCCACAGTAATGCCACATAAGTTAGGGTAAGTGGGCGGCCTTCGGGAGTGGTTTAGGGCTTACATGTCCAATATGTCCAACACCAACTTCGCGGCGGGCTTCGGCTGCGTTTTATATATATTATATTTATATCTATAAAATGTTTTAAAAGTAACTTTGTTTTAAAAGAGTAGTATAGAATATATATCTAATATATTATAAAATATTTTATAAATATAAACATATATGTATATTTAGTGTTGCATGGTGGCAGAAATATAATTTTTGTTATGGCACTAGACGTCACAGCCAAGACCGTTTTTGGTCACGACGAAAAGTTTTTGATCCCGCGCAGTTTCAATTTTCTACACTGAAGTCGATAAGGCTTGAAATGTCAGCAACGTAGTAGGCTTCATTTGAATGCGTTTTCACTTCTGGACCATCCTGATTAAAAGTAAAATTATTTGGGGAAGCATATTTTATCAGCAGTGATCATCAATAAGGAATAAAATTTTTATTACATGCACAAGAAAAAAAATTTTGACTCACATGAGTATGAATGGATAAAATCCTGGCCTCTTCTTTGACCATCAGCAGCTTCTGTTGAATTTGCGAATCGCGTCCTGGTTCGAAGTTCATAAAATAGATTTTTTTTTGTAGGGAATAATTATTGTAGTTTTATTTTTCTCACCAATAATAAAATATCAGCAAAGAATAAAGTTGACAGCCCATGCGGTTGCTGTTGTTCGGTCTGGCAAGTGTCAAATGACAGTTGCTACACATGCAGATTTGAGGAGAGTAGGAATTAATTAAATGGAACAATTAGAGATGTGATCTGTTTTGGTTTTGAAAGATTTTGTCTTTGCTAGTCGATTGATGGTTGATTTATGGAGGCGACCATCATGCTTTTTACCTCTCTTTACGTAATGTTATAATGTGTTTCAGTTTCATTGTGCAGACTAATAAAATAAAGGTAATAGGTCAAGTGTTGATGCAACCGTGCGGCTGGTCGCGCGCGACACCTATGCAACATGTAGTCACTTAATCGATCGCAACAAATTTCGATCGAAACTTAAAATGAGACGGATATACGACTTGAAAATTAGTAACATGTATTAGTAACGTTACTAATTCGAGAATTTTCGTCGTTTGGCAACAGAAAATTTAGTCAGGTTCTGATCAAAGTAAAAACTAACTGCATTGGAAGAAGTCGCGCGATCCCGTGGTCTAGAAAAATTTTGGACCGTTTTATTTAAAAGTTAAAAATTTTGAAAAAGTGTAAAGTACAGAAAAATTTTGTGGTGTGAAATTAAAGAAAAAAGTAAAGAAAATTTAGTGCGTGCTGTGGAAACCCAGTGGGGGATAGCAGGATAAAGAAGCCTAAGGTGCAGGATATCAGAATCTGAAGTGCAGGATCAGGTAATAAAGTGGAATAGATTTGATGTAAATTTGAGCATAAATTCAGACGTGCTTTATAATTAGATTTTAGGAAAAAGTGTTTTTCTCTGAGACAAAAAAAAAAAAACGTAGTGATCAGGCCTGTAATCATATAAAGGATTTTCGATAAAGTAAGTAATAAAATCTTACTAGCAGTGGTGGTCAAAAAGTTCAGTCATTTAAATAAATTTTGGGTTTTTTTGTTTGAATAGTGTGACTGATACATTGCGACGAGGAAAAGGTTCGTCTATGCGAAATCACCACTAAAAAATTTACATAGAAAAAGGTCAGTCACAATTGCCACTATTTTTATTTATATATACAAATCGAGAATACGAAATACCCTATGAAGAGCTTCGGGTCTGCAAAAAAATAAAAAGTTGTTGAAAGCAGGATTCCTGCAAATTAATGTTCCTGTCATGTGAATATGGAATCAAAATCCAAATTTAAGCGGAGTGCAGAATAAATGAAAGGGACGTATGGTACTTTGGTACAAAAGTGAAGAGAGCACTCACTTTGGGATCAATTGATTCCAAATCAAACAAATTTGTCTAATACATTATTATTCTTAACCATACATTGTAATTTGTTTTGCCCCTAATAAGGAAAGAACAAAAAAATGGAATTTAAATTCGTAAACTAATAGCTTTCAGTCCTATTTAAAAAAAAAAAAAGGAAATCTCAAAAGAGCTCTTTTGAGGAATAATTAAATTTAATAATTTGTTTTAATATTTTAATTCATTTACATTTAACGTTTTGTGGTCTGCGCGTAGTGATTCGTCTTGATTTCATTTCTTTTATCTTAGGCATAATTTTATATATATCATTTAATATACTTATTACCCTTTTATTTAAATAATTTCCGAAATAAAGATTGTATGTGTTTAGTGACAAGTTTATTTTGTTCCAATAAATTTGTGTCGAGGCAATAATTTTAATAGCCTCTTTTCGTACGTATACTGAATTCGAAAATTGTCCATTTTGTTATATGTTTGTTTTTTTGTAATCCAATTTTGAATTTATACTTTTAATTTAAGCTTTATATACTTATATCCAATAATAATAATTTGTTACAGCTAAAAGTCAATATTTGTTTTCGATCAAAATTTTGTTCTGCATCGCGTGGTGAAAATTTGCGTTGGGGGTTATGACGCCCGGTTGTTGGAATCCTATTAGTTTTGATGGTAGTGTGATCGCAGTCTGTTCTGAAATTGAATAAAGAATTTTTTTTGTTTTATTGCGTTGAACATAATAATGTACCTACTGTGGTAATTTAGCCGAAGAAGGGGGGTGAACCAAATGACCGAGGAATAGGTAATGGAGCGGTGGCTTGATACGGGTACTGTCATGAAGTTTTACGATGGCAGTACTGGATGGGTAGGGCGCCAGAAATTTACACCGAATTCCGTGTTTGTGTGGTAGGAGTTTTTTTTTTGTGTTCTTTTCTTGTATTTTCCTAACGGCTATCCAAGGACTAATCCCTTTAAGATAAATATTCAGTTTAGTATTGGTTATGATTCGGTTTTGTTTTTAGTTTTTTTTCAGTTGTTTTTTTCAGTTGATTGTGTGTTTTGGCAAGGTAGTTTCTGGCGTACAGAACTACTTATTTAAAATTTCACGTCCGGCGGAAGTCGGAAGTGAAATTTATTGTTATTCCCTTCGACCCAACGCGGCGGGTTAAGAACCGCCTGGAGCCGCTAGTTAGCCGGAGAGTTCCGCGTTGGGTACGATGAATTTAGGGACACATAACAACAGCTGCGGTCAAAATAATAGTAGTGCGTTACCATTTTTGAATGCAAAGGAAATATTACGAATAAATAGTTTTTTTTTAATCTTTTAAAATATAGGTACTTTAGGTCTGTATTATCCGGATTTTGTGGTAAAAAATGAAAAGTGTCAAATCGAGATTTACGAGAGAGTAAAAGCTGAAATTTCTCTGACTAGTCGAATCACCACAATTTTCGGATGATACACAAAAATGGGTAAAAAATGAAAACTGTCAAAAAAGTTGCGCGTATTTTAGTAAACAAATAATGGTAGGGTTCAGGAGTTCGAACCTGTGTAGTAGTTGCATAACCGTTTGGTTAATACTTTCTGAATGCAAGCTAAGTGAAACCTTTTTGAGAATATTATTGATAAATAGGATATAACTAACTCATAACCGTCTTTAAAGTTTTGTACCTGATTTCTATATCTTGAGCATTAGTTTACTTTAGAAGCGAATATGGAATTAGAAGTTGTTGACGCACTTCTACTTTCGGAGATATAGACATTGGAAGTCGGCGATAAAGAATTTCAAAAAACCGTTATACGTTGAAAGTCCTTGGATCGATACGAAAGGATATTTAACGTGTAGCATTTTTCGAATAATTACCAATATTTTATTAAAATTTCTAGATCTTGTTCATTATTTTCCTTAAAAAATTAAAATGTGTGCAAGGCCTTCAAGAAGTAGTGAATTTTAAAAAACTATATTTGTAATTTCCGATGATAATATATCTGAGCCACAATATTTGTTTGCAGATTTTATTTAAGTGAATAAAGTGCAGTAAACTATTGCGTAGTATTAAAATAAGAGATTTGCTATAAGGTTTATTAAGTGAAGGATGTTTTTTGAAAATGGTTTCCAATGTGAAAAAATACACAAAAAAAGGAATAACACGACGACGAAAGCTTCCACGTCACTCCGGGGCGTGAATCCTGCAATACGGGTTTCTAAACACAATCTGTTTTTGCTGTTTTTGACATTCGCAGGTTTGATCTAGGAAGCCGATATTTTGAAAAAAAATTTTTCAAACCCAATTCTATAATACAAAACCCTTTCGGGTGTATTTTGCCCGCATTTAAACTCATATGAAAATTGTGTGCGTGGTGTGACAACAGTGGATCGCACCTTCTATGTAAAATCATCTTATATAAAATCAAGCGAAAGCTAAGTCCATCAAAGGGTAATGCAAATATTTCAAGAAAGATGTACACTTGTGCTCACATGATTAAGTCATTTGTATGCTACGTACAATTTTTTTAAAAATTTATTTATTAATTTTTCTTAACATCAATTTACAGGAAAAAATCAAAATAAATATCTGGGTTTTATCCCGAAAAATGCAAAATCGTCAATAATGACACGTATGCTGTTCTCATATAATTCAGTCATCTGAAAGAAAGTAATTGAAATTGTTGAATTTTTGGTGTGAGTCATATTTTTTTTTATTAGTTTAGCTTAATGAGTAGGAGAACCTTTTTGTTTCATAAATACTGAGAATCGGTTTGGCATGCTGCCTACTAGAGCTTTGAGGTGGCCACTTCAAAACCTTGGTGGATTATGTGTCTAGCCAACATGTTACAAATGGAGATCTTTGTTTTGGGCCATTATCAAGCTAGCAAATCCATCTCAGCGGAAAATTTTTGGTGTAATCGGTGGCCTAATGTTCTCTTAGTATATTCCTATCCAAGAAATTTGAATGTATAGGTTTTGTAATCGACCTTGTCGATCGGTGCTTGGATGAGGACAATGTGGACAGCGGCAGCACGAGCTGGTGTTCCGATGTTAGCAGTTCGGGAGATGTAGTGGATTCGATGCTGACGACTTTATACCTGCACCATAGAAAAATATTTTCTCGTGCTGAACTTCGGGTGGCTGAACTTTGCAATCCTCAAAAGATAAAAAAAAAATCAAAATCTGAAACAAACAACCTAAATTTATCAAATTTTAGAATCAAATTATGAGAATCCCTAATATATTTTTACGGGTTAAACCCCTCGAGCTTTCTGTTGTGCTGTTCAGTTCTTCATTGGACCGCCGGTGCTACCTTTTAAGCTGTGATCTTTTAAATAAAAAGAAATTTATTTATAATTTCAGTTAATTTTTCCTTCGGTTTTCTTTTTAAATTTTTTTTTGTTTTGCATTTTTATACTTTTCAGTTTTGAAAAAAAAAAATAACATAAGCTAAATACAATATTAAGGATGTAAGTATTATGTATGCATACGTATGTTCAAAAAATAATAATAAAGTACGTTTCTATAAATTACACATTTTTGTTGTTCGTTTCTTTTGTTTTGTTTAAGCAAAACAACCATTTAAAAAATAACTAAACATCATTGAAATAAAATTAGCTGCGGTTTTTTTTCTTATCTTTTTTTTTTACTTATATAATATATAATCTTAGTAACAATAAAAATAAAATAGAAAATTGCTTAGCTCACGCTTGTTGTTGTTTATGTTGCGTGGTGTAGTGTAGCGCGTAAAGTTGTGTTGTTTTATAGTTGGTAATTGAATGTTAATGTTGTATTTCTGGTGTTGTATTTATAATTTTTTTAAAATACTGCGTTTGCACTTTTATTGCACCAATTATTGGTGGAATTCTTTTAATTTCTTTGTGTTTTTATAAAGTTAGTTGTTTGTTTGCTGTTGAATGTCAATTTCTTATTTTCTTTTGGTTGCTGTTTTTGTTTCTTTCTCACTGTTTCTTTTATTTTGGTCAATGCCACAATTTTTCAATGTCAACATTCTTTTATTCTCTTTATTCTTTCAATCTTTTTATATGTCAATTTTTCTCTTATATTTTTATGTCACTATCCGATTTTTTTTTATATCTTTAAATCGAACACACCTGCACAAATTAAATTTAAGTGCTTTTATTTTTTTAAAAAGAGTCAAATTAACATACATTGCTATTCTGATTTTGCTTTAGACGTTTTATTTAATATTTGTTTCTTATTTCTTTCTTTAACAAAAAAAATTTTTTTTAACTACCATAGCCAATATTCACAAGCAGCTCTAGCCCATGATCAATTTAACACAAATTGCGAATTTAAACCGGCAATTAAAAAGCTGAAATTTACAATTTTTATATTCTAAGATGTAATTACGCATAACATGCGATTTATACAGCCTTCAGCAATGTATACTACGACCGCACGCTATCACAATCAATAATCAACTCCGCATGTCCTCTCAACTTTTCTTTGTTTAAGCAACCGACGCGATGATCCGTCATTTCATCTGCTGATACGAAAAGTGCCAGGAAAAGTTTAGAACAACAGACACGATGAAAACGATTTTACGCACCATATGTCATTTTGACTTTAATATTTCGAATTTTTGCTTGGCAACGCCAGTGTCCAATAGATGGCCCATTGTTCCTTGCTAGTTTTATGATGAAAGTTTCCATCATCGAACTACTACCGTCACAGTTTCCATGAAAAAACCGTTGGTGTCCTTGAAAAACATCAAAAAAAAGTCGTCGGTTCGCAAACGGAACCCTTTCAGCATGTCAAACCGATTCTCAACATTTATGAAACAAAAAGGTTCTCCTCATTATTAAGCTAAACTAATAAAAAAAAGGACTTACACCAAAAATTCAACAATTTCAATTACTTTCTTTCAGATTAATTATATGAGTTCATCATATGTGACCTTTACTGACGTTTTTGCATTTTTCGGGATGAAACCCAGACATTTATTTTTATTTTTTTGTTGTAAAATGATGCTTAAATAGTAGGATTATAAAAACTAATAACATTAGAACTTAAAAAAAAAATTAATAAATTTTAACAAAAATTTTACGTAGCATACGAATGTCTTAATCATGTGAGCACAAGTGTGTAAAGTAAATGAATGTGAACAAAATTCTAACAACCCACTTAGCGAAAGTCGATATGCTTTGCTTGATAACGACCCATCCGTACTCAATAACGGCAACATGAGTGAATCAAGCAATAAAATACTTAAACTTCCTCCATCTATTTGCGTAAACGCAGTTCTAATGCACTTGTTTGTAACTTGGTTTCTTTTATTGGAAAAGATGCGTTTCATATAATTCCTCTAACGAAGGCAATGTTTCCGAAACTTAAAACATAAAAAAATTATGGAACAATTGCGACTTACCTTAATAAAAATCAAAAAAGCTACTACACCTACCAGTTTAAAAGCAAAGGTCTAACAGTTATAATAAAGGGCATGGAACCCAACATGGAACAAAATGAAATAAAATATGCTCTTATTCATTCCAGATTAAATCTTAAATCAATTTTCAATTTCAACGTGTGGAACGTGAACTAGATGCCCAAAAATTGCAAAAAAATTATGTACATCTCATTTATAATTTACGCTACCTTATAAACCGCAGAATATCCGTTGAGGAGCTCCATAATTAAATGGGACCTGTGCAGTGCACAAACTGCCAGAAATTTTTCCACACCAAATCTTATTGCACCTTTTGTAGTATTTGTGTTGCTTGTAGCGACTTTCACCCAGTTAATTACAGGGGTACCCAATATACTGTGAATTAAACACAAAATGCACTTATGTAAGGAAATAGTTCGAAGTCCACATACCCAATTCAAACTTCTACAAATAGCATTGTACCTACCAACTTGCCCAATATATCGGCTCAGGCCTATGCTAACATGCTTAAATCGCCAGGATAAACTACAAATATCACAAGTAACTCTCAAAATTTTGAAACCATGCTTATGACGCTCACTCAATGCATGACTGTTCATGACGACAATGCAGACAATGATACTGAACAATCAAAATCAACTTATAAAGGTTTTGATTGCAAACAAATGAACACTCTTAAAATCTGTCATTGGATTGCGAACGGCATAAGCCAACACAAATTAGAAATTAAAAGCTTTCTTTACAACAACGACTTTTATATGATACTTATTTCTGAAACACATCTTACTCTCATACACAATTTTAAAATTGAAGGGTATAGATTCTACAAAACCTGTCACCATGTAAAGCACGAGGAGGTACAGGAATAGTCATTAAAAATCGTTTAAAGCACTTTGCATTTGAGCAGTATGAGAGGGATTACTTATAAGTTACTTCGATTTGCTTACAATGTTGGGACGACAAAGTAACAGTTTCAGCTGTATATTGTCCGCCAAGATATAAGATCACGACAACCCAGTTCCCAGCTACTAGTGACTAAAACGCGAAGCATAATAACTGGGGCTCTTAAACCCAAAAAGCAAAGTACTATGGTTTTCACCAACCAATTGGCGCAATGGGCTTAATTATCTATCCACTGGTCAGCCAACTTACTGGCCGTGAGACCCCCAAAAGATTCCAGATCTTATGGACTTCTCAATTACAAAAGGAATTAATAAGAGGCAAATTTCAGGAGATTCATGTTTTGACTGGAGCTCTTATCATTCCCCTGTAATTATGCATCTGCTGCAGACACCCAATGGGCTTACAACGAATAAAACGAATTTGCTCAAATACAAAAAATTAGTCAGTAGACATCTTATTGATAATGTAAGCCTTAAAGATTCCGAGGAGCTGGAATTGTGCATTCAGTAACAACCCATAAATGGTAACGCCTCAACCCTTCTCACATAGAACATTTAGTGATAGAGGACAATGGCAAGAGGTCAGGTCACCCACACTTAAACATAAATTAACACTGAAATTAAGAAAGGCTCTACGAGAAGAGCCTGAAAGAGGTACACACACATATATTTAAAAGCTGAGCCCTTTGCAGTCTTTCAACTACTCTTTATGGAAGGCTATCAGGGGTATGAAAATACCAACTGACTTAGATTCCCCTATAAGACTATGGGCTAGAAGTAATGAAGAAAAAGGCCAATCTTTTTCTCACCATCTTATGCATGTCTTTCAGTCAAATTCTCCGCACAACAGCTTCGAAATACCGCAAGAATCTCAAAATATGAGACAAACTGTTGCGCTTCACAACTAAAAACGTTGAACCTTTAATACAAACGCAACATAAAAAGAAGAAAGCACCTAGTCATGATCGAATAACTGCTAGTATGGTTATTGAATTAGCTTGTAGTGCAGCCAGACATTTAATTATGCATTTCAGTAGTATTACTGGATTGGGCCACTACCCAGAAGTGTGGAAGATGTCTCAAATTAGAATGATTCCTAAACCTGGAAAAAATCCCACAAAAGTTTCATCATATCGGCCAATTAGCTTGCTGCCCACCATATCAAAACTAAACTCGTAAGCCAAATGAGCGTAATACCTCAACACCAATTTTATGGCTTCCACAAAAAACACGGAACTATGAGCAAGTTCACAGGATATAAGAACAAATTAGAAAGACATATGAAGATAAAAAATACTGCTCTGCAGTGTTCCTTGATGTAGCGTAAGCTTTTGATAACGTGTGGCACGGTGGACTTTTACATAAAATAAAAAAATTACTCCGTAAAAATACACACGCTTTACTAGGGTCCTACCTTACAGGCCGAAAGTTCCGTATGAAAATGCATAAAATTTCATTTCAGATCATGTGGAAATTTTTGCAAGCCTGCCACAAGTTAGTGTTCTTGGCCCAATTCTTAACTTTTTATACATTTATGACTTGCCAACAACTATGCTTACATCTACTTTTGCTGATGGCCCTGCAATTTTGTCTTGTCACGCAGACCCTAATAGTGCGTCACATATCTTCGATGAACATATGCGTCTAGTTGAAACATTCCTTTTAAACTGCCAAATACGAACGAACAAAAAAGTACACATTTAACTTTTACAATTAATAGAAAGACTTGTCCCACAGTTCACCTATATAACACCGAAATACCTAAGAGCACTGAAATTAAATACTTAGGTATGCACTTCGACAGACGGCTTGCTTGGAAAGCTCATTTTGCAACTACATTGAACTATTTCCGGCGACCATGGTATGTCAAGAATGTAAACATACACCAAGTCCTTGGTATACCTTTTATAAAACAGATACAGGAAATCAAAAAGCAATCGTATCAACTAAAACTGCAGAACATCCAAACACACTAGTTTGGAACCTACTCCTAACAACTAATACATCTCGACTGAAGAGACAAGAGTTACCACCCCTGGAGGCATTATGTACACAAATACTAGTAACTCCTTTAACAACTCAAGACAGAGTTTGCTTTGAAAAAAAAAACAACATTTCTTGCAACGTTTTGGGTTTGCAAATTGGTTGCAACAATCAATCATTTTTGTGGGGAGTTTGAAAATCTCGTTACTAGTCGCTTTGGTGATGTGCATTGCCCACCGTGCAGCTTTAATTTCATTATCATTTGTGGGAAGCTGTTAAAAATAAATGTTACGATATCCATCCAGCAACGAATGAGGCTCTTAAGATCAAAATAGATCTAGATCTAAAATGTACTGAGCAATTGGGTATCATTTGAATTTAATAGTGTTCCAAAATTTACCGGATGGTGTGTAGTTTTGAATAATAAAAAAATACATTTCAAAAATAATATAATCAATCCAAATTATAGCGGGTCCACCATTGATGCCTGAGTACGTTTTGATTAAGTTATGTCAAGCTGAACTTTAATTTATAAAAATTCAATCAAGCTCTATGCACTAGACTTCTGCGCAAAACAACTTGCTGTGGCGTCAGACTGTAGGTGTTACTGTCAAGTATAGATCAAGCGTGACATTCTGCAACTTGTCAGTGCCAGCACAAAAGAGAACGAGAATAAATTAGCTTCGTTTGCTTGTGAGGTGCAGTCCGATGTACAACAAACACATCGTTTTTCTTAAAAAAAAAGATGCGACGCACAAGCAAACAACAAAGCGCACATTAACGACAACTCCTTTTGTTTCATTTGATCAGTGTACTTTTATTTCTACATTCTTGGAACTTTCTGCTAAAGTAAATTTTGCCATTTTCACAGTGCAGTGCACATTGGAAAACGTGAATTCCTGACAGTATGAACATTCCAAAACGTGAACACTGTATGAAACGTGAACAAAGCTAGTAGCTCCAAAACATGAACAGAAAATTATTCAACATTTTTGGGGTGTTTTATTGTACTCACTGCTTAGTCACCAGTGTCTTTTTATTTTAAACTTCATTATGCAGTGATGCCGTATTTCTTACATATTCATGATATATAGTATATAAAGTTACCATACTATATATATATAACATCTCCTTCTTAAAGGCTGCAAACTAAGGTCTTAACATAAGCTTATTTACGTAACCAACGGTTATTCCTCCTAAAAACTGATCCGTCCTCCAACTCTGTCCAGTATGATCTAGGGGCATCGTGTGACTCCAGTTGCTTTTACCCATCCTTTTTTATTGTGATGGTACCATATCTTCTCCTCCTTCTCAAGGGGCTGCTTAAAGGACGTACTACGATCATAACTCTTATACTATTTATTCTTTGCTTCGATGTTCTTATTTATATTTGGAATCACTCTATGCTCGAATAAACTGCTCCGTGCTGGTACTAGCGTTCTTGTTTTTCTACTCATTAGAAGCTCCACTGGCGACGCATTCACTTCCTTTAAAGGTGAATTTCTGTATTCCAGTAAGGCCAACCACAGCTCTTCTTGGGTTTCACTTGATTTTTTAATTAAATTCTACTATTCTATACATAATTCTGCTATTCCTACATATCTTTCGGCGAACCCATTTGATTGGGCTTATCCATGACTCGTTGTTGTAAGTTGAATACCAGTTTTTCTACAAAAAGCCTTAAATGCACATGAATTGAATGGCATGTTGTAACATGATTAAAAAACCAAATTTTAAATTTGTTTATACATCCGCTTGCTGTTTTTGAAATCATTGGGATTATATCTAAGTATCGTGAATAATAATCAGCAACAAACAAAATGGTTTTTGATGCATGCTCGCAAATGTCGACACCAAGCTTATTGTATGGCTGTTTTGGAACAGCATGTGGCAGCATTGGTTCTTTTGTATTAGATGAACGGTACTTTTGACAAACTGCACACTTGGCAATCGTATTTTCTATTGCTTCGTCAATCTTTGGCCAATACACTAAACCTCGGGCTATGTTTTTCGTTTTCTCCACTCCCAGGTGTGAAGCATGTAATTGTGATAATATTTGTTCAAGCAAACCCACTGGTGCAATTACTCTTTCATTTAAAAATATAAAGTCATCTTCAATAAACAAGTCATTTCGTTGCCTCCAATAAAATTTTATATCTTCACGTAATGAGCGTTTATCATTTGGCCATCCATTCAGTAAAACATTCCTCAATTCAGACAAACTTTTATCATTGTCAAACTCTTTTCTAAAGCTATTTAAACGATTTGGTGTTATATTAACTGATTGAACAAATTTGTTCAAATCTTTAATTTCTGTGCTAGGCTTCTCTTTGTCATAATATCTTGATATAAAATATGTATTAAATTAATATCATATCTAATTAAACTCAATTTCATAATTTCAATGAGTGACTTGTGATCACTTTTTATAGTTATTTTTCTGCAGTATACGTAATAGTGAAACTTTCGACAAGCAAACACTACAGCTAGTAGTTCTTTCTCAACTTGAGCATAATTAATTTCAGTATCAGTTATACTTCTAGATGCAAACGCAACAGGCTTGCCATTCTGCATAAGACAACTACCAAGTCCAAATGTTGACGCATCAGTCTCTAATGTGAGATCTTGTGTTTCATCAATCATCATGCACAGATTGCCATTGGTAAACCACATTATGCTTCAGTAGCTCTCTAAGCGGCTGCGAAATTTCAACTAAGTTTGGAATATATTCCCGCATATAGTTTATCATGCCAAGTAGTTTTAGTAAATCAGTTTTATCTTTGGGCTTATCAATTTTTAAAATTGCTTTAACTCTGTCTGGGTCGCACCTTATACCTGTGGGATATTATTTTTCCAAAGTACTTTACTTCAGTGACTCTAAATTGTATTTTGTCTATATTGAATTTGATGTTTAGTTTTCTTGCTCGATCTACAACCTTTTGTAAAATCTTGTCGTGTTCATCGATCGCTGCAATCAAAATATCATCAATGAAGACACCTGCAATATCTTCAAAATTACGCTCATTATATTTTTGAAAAACTTCAGAGCCAATTTTTACTCCATAAGGTAACCTTTTGAAACGGTAACATCCAAATGGGGTATTTAAAGTACATAACTCGCTTGCTCTTTTGCTAAATCCAATTTGCCAGAATCCTTCCTTCAAATCAAGCACAGTAAAATAATTTTTATTTACAAGTTTGACTGCTATTGACTCAAATGATGGAATTGTGTGATTTTCTAATAAGATGTCATTATTCACATCTTGTGGAGCAATGCATAAACGTAGTTGCCCAGTATTTTTTCAACTATAACCAAATTTGATGCACGCTCAATGGGTTCATCGACGTGCTCAATTATGTCTCGATCAACCATTCGCTGCAGCTCTTTCTTTACGCGTTCACTCAATGACAAAGGCCTTGCAGCTTTTACTACTGGAATAGATTCCGTTTTAACTTTAATATCTAAATTTCTGACAATACAATCCAAATCTTCAAAAATGTCGTAATTTTTTCTTAATGAATAATTCTTTTATGCAGTTGTTCATATTATGAATGTGCTTAATCAAATTGAGTTTTTCACATGCATCTAGACCCAGTTATGGCTCATAGCCTGTATCAATTACAGTGAATTTCAAAATTGTAACTTCATTACGACACATTACACCGCAATCAGTTGTGCCTTTATAATTTAAATCTGTGCCTCCGTAGCTTTGTGGAGGGAAACCACCCGTCTTCAATTTAACGTTTTTCATGTATCTCAAATATCTATATGGCTGCACACTTGCATCGGCACCAGTGTCCAACTTAAAATTTATTAAACAATCATTTACACGAATTTTTTCATACCACCTTTTCCGTTCAATACTACTTGCAGTGATGGTATGCAAACAAACTTCATCATCTTGTGCTTCTAGAGTATTATACTCCTTTATTTTACGCACTTTTGAAGCCTAACAAGCGATACTGAAATGATTGAAGCGACCGCAGTTATTGCAGCGTTTACCGAATGCTGGGCAGCGACGATTAATGTGTGTGCCTATGCAAAATTTGCAACTGTTCTTTCGCTCACTAATTTCAGATGAACTCGTGCTCTCTCTTATAACTGCATTATTATTTTTCGTTCTTAACCCCCCTGTGCGCAATGACGAGTTAACTCGTCATAACGAAACTGGTCGAAAATGCGCCATGACGAGTTTTCTCGTCATGATATTTTCTTTAATAACTTTTGATATATAAATTTTAATGACATATAAGAATACAGCTTTTCACTACAACAGTTTAAAAATTTTAATACCTTTATGATTTTTAGTTTTAAAAAGAGGAAAATTCTTGAAAATGTCATAGTATTGTTTGTATTGAAAAACTTTTTAAAAAGTAATTAAAAAAATGCTCAAATCAATTTGAAAACTCTTACTCGGGGGTTTTCGGGGTCGCTGATTACGAATATGTTATCAGAATTTCAAAATTCAACATGGCGGATTCAAAATGGCGGCCGCGTACACGTCACTTTTCAAAAAAAGGCTCATTTGAATCTGCCATATTGAATTTTGAAATTCTGATAACATATTCGTAATCAGCGACCCCGAAAACATAAGAATGCACTACGACTAGAATGAAATAACGTTATAAAAAATTGGTGCATTTTTAAGTAGCTAAGGTCGCCAAGTCCCGTACACAGGAGGGTAATGGATTTTTTGTGTTCTGCCTTGCATTTAATGCGTCAAGGGATTGGAAATTTTTTGATATATTTTGGCATGTTTTTCTACTAGTTCCGATGCACGTGCAATTTCTATTGCTCTTTCTAATTTTAAATTTTCCGTTTTTAGAAACTTTACGTAGTTTGTTGTTGCTTATGTTATTCCAACAACAATATTATCTCGCATCATTCTATGGGGATTATTATAGCCGCAGCTTTTAACCAATTTTCGCAAATCAAGTAAATAAGCATCAAAAGACTCGCCTTCTTCTTACTTTCTGGAATTGAATTTAAAAGCTTCGTGAAGTTCTTTTTTTTTTTGGTGTGCAATAATTTGTAATCGCATTCACAACAGCACTAAACTCCTTTTTTTGCTGATCTGTTAAGCCCAATGTATTAAAAATCTCAATTGCTTCTAGCCCGCAGGCATTTAAAAAAATCGCAACCTTAATTTTTTCATCTATCCCAATAGCAATAGCAAAGTTGTCAAAATTTTGTTTGAAGATACGCCAATATGTGTATAATAATGTATAATAATGCCAATGCGTAATATTTTCTATTTTAATGATACGTGTGCGTTTTATCATCATCCCTTATTCAGTTGCTGTTTTTTTCTTGTATCACATGGTTGGATCACCGCTTTATCTTTTGTTTAAAAATGTGTTCAAACAGAAAAATTAACAAATTTTTTTGATAAATAAATCTTACTTTTAGAACGTTTAAATGTAAAAAATAACAATTAATTCAATCTTGAATTTTCGCTTCGCAGCGCCAAATTTTCACTAATTGAAGCAATTATGTATTGTTTGTATGTAGATATGTACCTATATAGAGTTGTGTTCATGAAAATACTAGTTTAGCAGGACATGACTTTTAAATCTCTTTTCTAAAATATTTTGCCTTATAAATTGAACAACTTTGTAAAATTTTTGTAGGACCGAATAAAAAGAACAGAAAAGCAAAAAAAAATTCCGTTACGTTTGTTTCATGTTGTCTTGATTTTGATGCATTTACATATTTGCACCGAATATCTGCGGTTCATTAAAATAGTAGTGATTTACGTTATTAGTTGAAAAAAGATTAAAGATTTTAGAAAACCGCCATAAGTAGAAGCTTACGTTAATTTATTAAAGAATGCAATGGTACCGTATGCCAGTCGGGAAATCGACGTGATGCTATGGCCAGCTCAGTCTCTGGACCTCAAGTAGAACACTGCTTTGACAAGTGTTTAAAGAGACATGAACTGAAATTCCTGTAAAGCGTTGTAAGTACCTTATTGACACTATTCCACGTTGATGCAAAGCCGTATTAAACAATAAAGCGTTTATCACGAAATATTAGACCGAAAGAAACATGTATGACATGTAACATTTAGTTTAAATTATGTCTATTTTTTTAATTTTAGTAACCACTATTATTTTCGTGAACATAATTATTTTTGAATTTTATTTTTATGAAGCCAGCCATTGTGTTAAAAAAACTAAAAGTTTGTTACAAATGAAACTGTAAATATTCTCGAAAATGAATATACATTACTATTTTTTCATAACTTTATATGAAAATTCTATTCATCATTTGATTTGGTAGTAAAATACCCAGGACCCAACGGCACAACTGTTTTCTTGAATACAGCTGTACATATGTAAAAATATTTATGATCCTGGGCTATTACATGTATAAACTTCGCAAAAAGAAGAGCAAAATTGAGAAACAGCATTAGTAAGGATATATGGTAGGAACACAATTCTGTTCTTAAAATTTTACATTCAGAAACATAAACAACCTCACAAACTTAAACACCCTCGGGTTTAATTAGTTCATGTTTTCCAATGTGCACTGTAATGCGAAATAAGAGCGAAAGAAAGTATCAAAACGTACGACCTTATACGATCACTTGAATTTGTAGAAAATTTCTTTTGACTTAATTTCTGATTTGCGGTTGCAGCGCTCACTTCACTTTCTTTATCTTTTGTTATGTTTTGATTTGAATTCTGATTTGCGGACACAAAAGCTTGGTAGACTTAACAATGTGGCAAGTGACTGTTTCAAGTGCGTTCACGCAGACCTCTAGTATGCACGCGGTGTTTTTTGAAGGTCTTAATATTCCCTTTCAGTGCAAACTATCAGCAGAAAGTTTGGTGCCCGAGCAATTGTTAACTCTGTTAACAATGTGTTACGGATTTCGTACTTTTTTTTTAAAGCGTAAGAAAAACGCCACCCGCGTGTCAACGCGATTGCGTTTCATTGAACAGGCCTAAACTGGAGTTGAACTGTCAACTTTATTTTCAGCCACCTATCGGCTACAGAAAAAACTTCAGTTTGGTGTGATGAAACTGAGAAAAATCAGCCCAATCCCAAACTGACACCTGGCTTGACAGCTCAACCAATGGGAATGCGCACCCAAGCGTCCCTGTTAACACGAAAAATCCGTTTTTAAAAAATTTTTAAAATCTTCCTTCTTGAATCTTAATTTCAATATAAAATACACACAATTGCCCGGTATTTAGGTTTAAGCAAACAAAAATTGAACACACTGTAGCCTTAAATTAGGACTTATTCAAAAAACCGTTGGAAAAAAATTTTAGTTTATATCAGCTGACAGTATTTAAAATGTCAAAAAGTCAATTACGAAGTGTGGGCATCAATGGGCCAAGGATGCCGTTGAGATTTTTTTTTGATGTATGCGTAGCGTGGGTAGCGGACGGACGGCTGACAAGCGGCATCATGCGAAAACATCATCAGTTGCGAAAAATCATCGAAGCGTGCGGTCGAGAGAAAAAGTTCTTTAAAAAATCTAAAAAGTAAAAAAAAAAGAGTTGCTGAAAATTTTGACCGCGTGCGAACATGTAAAATATTTGAGCAATGAAATTAATAAAATAAAACTAATGTGAAAGTGTAGAAAAAACGAATTAAACTTTAAAATTTCGATGCAGCAAACGTGATTTCGCTACAGCGGAGAACATTGCTAAAAAAAGCCAATAAATTGCATAATTTGCATTTTATACCAAATTTCGTTTAAGAGAAAAAAAAAGAAATTTCGGGAATTAAGAGTGATTCTTGTAAAACGAAAAAAAAAAAGAATTTTAAACTCAAAGCGTTTGTGAAATAAAACGCATAAAACTAAAAATGGAATTCGCAGTTAAGTTCTTTAAAACCTTTCAGTGCGCATAGCTAATCTGCTTGAAATTAAAACAAAAAAATTGTAGACAAAAACTTGTAAGGATAAAATGCATAAGTTTAATTGAAAAAACAAGATATAAGTGAAGAAAAAATGAAGTGAGAAAACACTGGCCTCAGTAGCAACCTCATTAGCTTACACATACAATGAAAACAAATTAAAAATAAAGTAAACTAAAACTTAAAAACAAAAATTTGCCAAACATAATTGTTTAAAAATGAAATAAAAACACCGAACGCAGACGACAACAGCATCAATAAGGCAACGACAACAAACCTGGCTAACATAATTGGCCAAAACAATATGAATATCGTAGCGACTAACAAAATACCTGCAACAACAACAATATCAACATCAACAGCAAAACACCAGCAATGACAAGCACCATATATACATACATTCAAACGCACATTACTAAGTATTAGATAAGGTATTTAAACTCTATCTTTAGATTTTTTTTTTATTTAAACAAACTTTAGTATGTGCATATAATAAAATAAGCACATTTAAGATAAACATTAATGGAATTAGTTCGAACTTCCTTAATAAGTTTTTTTTTGTACTTTGTTACAATTCTTATTAAAACAATTTATTTTTTAATTGAAATCTAAAATTTGAAATAGTTTAATTTTAAGTAAATAGTTGATGTACTTATATGTAAATATCAAAAGGAAAGATAAATTTAATATTAAAATTAAAACGCTTTGAGTTGAAATGAAAATAATATTTTTTTTTTTTAGTGATTCAAGAATGAAGATGTGCTAGGCGAAAGATTTAGGGGAGGTGCCGGGGTGGTGAAGCCGTGATGCCAACGATAAAAGTTTAAATAGAAAAAGTGTGACCTGGGGTTTTTCTGCTCCCCGTGTTTTTTTTGTTCTATGCTGCGCTACGGTTGGCATAGGGAAACCGCGACCCTAGCCGGGAAGTCTAGGTAATTTGTTAATTTAAGATTGTTGTGTCAATTTTAATTCTATGAAAAGTGATTCTAATATAAAAAAGAACATAACTGAATTGAATTACAATCCTTTACTAGTAGAAAAATTGTGTTCTCACTAAAAAAGAAGTTTCACTTTACAATCAAGAATATATCAATTCCAGAATTAATTTCTTTTAAGCATAAAAACAGCTGAATTTTCATTCAATCATAATAGGGGACGATTTTTGTAAGCAGATACTCGAGTCACTCAAATCAATGGCAGTGCAATGTCAAGTATTTTTGTGAATGCTGAGCGTCTCTATACAGCAATGTGAGAACGAGCAGGGTCGAAAAGGGCAAAAATCTTATTAATACGCTGACTCTCTTGCTAAAAAGTTTGAACTTAAAACCGATTAGGAGTTAAGAGTAGTTGCTCATCAACGACTTATACGCACTTGAAGCATTTTTTCTGCAAGTGGCTTTGAGTCGCAAAAAAGCGACTCGTTCCAGATCTCTGGTTTATTGAATTAAACGAAACATACAACGTGAAATTCCTTTCGGTCGAGCCCTTTTAAAAATAAATTTGTTTCTGATATTTTAAGAAAACATTTCAGTACTTACTCTCTGGTAAGAAGTTAGAATTTTTTTTTGTTAATTCATGCACGTCCAAGGAATTTAATGCATCGATTGCCATCTATCAAAAAATGGTTAGCTTTGCTATAATTTCGTTCTATAATAGGATTTATATGTAATTGTTCGTTTGCATGTACTAACTGCAGCTCATTTACCGTTCTGACCTTTCGTTCAATATATTGCGATAAACGTTACATACATTAACTCTTATCAGTATGACGTACTTAAATAACTTATCGCAATGCTTGAAATTTCATATTTTATGATATGTATGTACTACCATAATTATTTGGAAACCATCCGGTAGTGGTTCCCAAGGAAATCGGGTTAAACAATATTTATTTAGTACAATTTTTCGTTGGAAAATTGATAGATGATGTAAATTTGTAGTAATTTTTGTCTGCCAGACAAATACTAAATAATTACAAAATTTATGAAGAAAGAGACCTAGATAAAATAAACCGTAAAATGGAAATGATAAAAGCATTTAATATTTCTATTGTACACTGTGCTATTGAAAGGCACATAAAAGTGGAGTGTATTGAGCTGGAGAATGAAATTTCAAAGCATAGATGGCTTTACGTAGAGTTGTTGCGATGCAAAGTGGTTAAGGTCGCAAAAGAATAATAGTTTATATAATTGATGATATAGAGTCGAGAACGAAAAACAATATGAAATAATATCAGAGTTAATTAATTTAGTTGAAAATTGTGTGTAAATGTCCTGTGTCTTATACTATTTGACCGTTATCGGCTTTAGTCCTAAAAAAGGCCTCAAAATCCAATCACTCGATTTAAGCTGTATACATATATTGTATATATGTGCCTGCCACTAAAGATTAAGCGAGCTTCTCCCTTTTATTTAAGATGCCAGGCGTAACAAATGTAAGACCAATTAATTTCAATTTGTATATTAAAAATAAGAACGGCTCTTTTGGTCAATATTTTAATTTAATGTAAATAAAACAATTACATTAATTTACCCTAGCTTTCGTTGGTTATTTTCCAACTTTTTCAGTTTTGTTGCTTTTTCAAAGGCAATTAAAATAATTTAATTTATCATAAAATTTATGTTAGTTAAGTGCGGAAAATCATGTCAAGTTAATATTTACAAATAAATCCAATTTTAGATGAACAACCCTGAAGAAGTTGGAAAATAACCAACGAAAGCTCGGGTAAATTAATGTAATTGTTTTATTTACATTAAATTAAAATATTGACCAAAAAAGCCGTTCTTGTTTTTAATATACAAATTGTTAACTCTACTGATTAAAATAAAGCAATATCTAAAAACTTTTATATGCATAGTCCATGGTTATTTGACTGCACTCCAAATTTCGTAAAATTTTTTTTACTTGTTTTTACTGCCCTCAGTAGCGCAAATGCCTTATCTAAAAAAATGCATATTCTGGATATTTATGGGATCGGACATCTTAAGAGATTACGCTTCTAATGAACTACGCCAAATGCCGGTATCTTAGTTCAAACGTATTAAAATTCTGCAAGAGTGTGAAGTTAAATATGATATTTAACTAGTAAAGACACAAACCATCTTACTTAACAGAGCATTAACAGAGAAATGTTAAGGCGACTCAGAAGGCGATTTGGATAGGAACAAAATATAATTGTTCATCATTTCCAAATTAATCAGGGTGCAAGAATTCCACTAACAGGGTTCGATAAAACACAGAACAACGTTTAAAACGACATACCACATTAGCGCGGCTTCTGATTTTCTGCATATGAATCTCTATGCCAAAATTGGTGATTTTTTTGGTGAAAACCTAACATGGTCATCTGGCCACTGACCAGTTGTTTTTAACTGTGCTCCAACCGGACTAACAGGGTTCGATAGACCATGGAACAACGTTTAAAACGACATACCACATTAGTGCGGCTTCTGATTTTCTGCATGTGAATCTCTATGGCAAAATTGGTGATTTTTTTGGTGAAAACTTAACATGGTCATCTGGCCACTGACCAGTTGTTTTTGACTGTGCTCCAACCGGACTAACAGGGTTCGATAGACCATGGAACAACGTTTAAAACGACATACCACATTAGTGCGGCTTCTGATTTTCTGCATGTGAATCTCTATGCCAAAATTGGTGATTTTTTTGGTGAAAACTTAACATGGTCATCTGGCCACTGACCAGTTGTTTTTAACTGTGCTCCAACCGGACTAACAGGGTTCGATAGACCATGGAACAACGTTTAAAACGACATACCACATTAGTGCGGCTTCTGATTTTCTGCATGTGAATCTCTATGCCAAAATTGGTGTTTTTTTTGTTGAAGACCTAACAGGGTCATCTGGCCACTGACCATTTGTTTTTAACTGTGCTCCAACCGGACTAACAGGGTTCGATAGACCATAGAACTACGCTTAAAACGACATACCATATTAGTGCGGCTTCTGATTTTGAACACTAAAATTTTTATTAAAACTTTCAGATGTTTATATACAAAATCTTACATAGCCCTAAGAAAAATAGAAATACGAATTTAACTAGCGGAGACACAATTTTTGATATTTAACTAGTAAATGCATAAACCAACTGACTTAGCAGACGAATGTTAGCACTACGCAAAAGGAGATTTTGAACATGGTCATCTGGCCATTGACCAGTTGTTTTTGACTGTGCTCCAACCGGCCTAACAGGGTTCGATAGACCAGGGAACTACGTTTAAATCGACATACCACATTAGTGCGGCTTCTGATTTTCTGCATGTGAATCTCTATGGCAAAATTGGTGATTTTTTTGGTGAAAATCAGAAGCCGCACTAATGTGGTATGTCGTTTTAAACGTTGTTCCATGGTCTATCGAACCCT